>CM076577.1:509467238-509885206 GCA_034641835.2 Pinus albicaulis
CTTAACTATAACCTAACCCAAACCTTGACCAAACCTTAACCTTAACCTTAAATTTACCCTTAACCTAACCTTAACCTTAACCTTGACCTTACCCTTAACCTTACAATAGCCTTAACCTTAACCCTTAACCTTAAGTTTACCCTTAACCTTGAATTTAACCTTAACCTTCCCCTAACCTTAACCTTAACCTTAGCTTTAACCTTCCCCTAACCTTAACCTTCCCCTTAACTTTAACCTTAACCCTTAACCTTAAGGTTAAGTTTTGGTCAAGGTTAGGGTTAGGTTATAGTTAAGGTTAAGGTTAGGGTTAAGGTTAGGGGAAGGTTAAGGTTAAGGTTAGGGTTAAGGTTATGGTTAGGCTAAGGTTAAGTCCAAGGTTAACCTAAGGTTAAGGTTAGGGTTAAGTTATTGTTAAGGTCAAGGATAAGGATATGGTTAAGGTAAGGTTAACATAAGGTTAAGGGTAAGGTTAAGGTTAAGGTTATGGTTAAGGTAAGGTTAAGTGTAAAGTTAAGGTTAAGTTATAGTTAAGGTTAAGGTTAAGGTTAAGGGTTTGGTCAAGGTTAGGGTTAGGTTATAGTTAAGGTTAAGGTTAAGGGTTTGGTCAATTAGGGTTAGGTTATAGTTAAGGTTAGGTTAAGGTTAGGTTAAGGGTAAAGTTAAGATTAAGGGTAAGGTTAAGATTAAGGTCAATGTTAAGGGTAAGGTTAAGGGTAAGGTTAAGGTTAAGTTAAAGTTAAGGTTAAGGTTTGGTCAAGGTTAGGGTTAGACTATAATTAAGGTCAAGGTTAGGTTAAGGTTAAGCTTAGGTAAAGGTTAAGGTTACGGTTAATGTTAAGGGTTTGGTTAAGGTTAGGGTTACGTTAAGGGTAACGTTAAGGTTAAGGTTAGTTTAAGGTTATGGTTATGGTTAAGGTTAGGTTAAGGTTAAGGGTAAGTATAAGGTTATGGTTATGGTTAGGTTATAGTTAAGGTTAAGGTTAGGTTAATTTAATTTTAAGGTTAAGTTTAGGTTAAGGGTAAAGTTAAGGTTATGGTTAGGGTTAAGGTTAGGGTAAGGTTAAGGCTAGGTTAAGGTTACGTAAAGGTTAAGGTTAAGGTTAAGGTTATGGTTAAGGCTGGGTTAAGGGTAAAGTTAAGGTTAAGGTTAGGTTAAGGTTAAGGTTAAGGTTACGGGTTAAGTAAGGTTAAGGTTAAGGTTAGGGTTATGGGTTTAGTCAAGTTAAGGTTAAGGTTAAGTTTAAGGTTAAGGGGGTAGGGTTAAGGTTAAGGTTAATGGTGTTGGGGTCCTGTGTTTTGATAGATTGGCTAACCAAAAGACAAGGCAACATCAGAACCAATACTTAGAGTCCCAAGATCTAGTTCTCCTATTCTCAAAGAGGGATCTCTCAAATTATTTGCAAAGATATGTCTAGTTTTCTTTTAAGTATTGATTGTAGACTAGTTATTAAGTGCAAGTGATTGTTTGGTTTGTTTGTTTGGTTGAATTTATATATCAGAATATGAAAGGTCTAGGAAATCTAGGTAGAAAGAAGAAGTGTCAGTTTCATTGGGAAATGGAGTCAAAATGATGTTGGTAACAGGCTCATAAGTGGATATGGGATATCAAAGGGAAAATATAACTTGACCATAGGATCCTTTGGTTTTTGTGAATGAGATGGACTTTAATGATTTGAAAAGAGAGTTTGAATTCTCAACAAAGGGAACTTAAAAACATAACTTGAACATAAAGAGGTATTTGAGAGATAGGGCTAACCATGAATTATACAAACCACACTTCAAGAAAATGATGACTTTAAGACAAATTTTAAAATGAAATCTAAGATTCAGGAGCACATCCTATTTCCTCAAAGATTTTATTTCAAATGACTTAGAAAACATAAGAGATTCACTAATGATTGCAGTCATAGAAGAGGGAACACCTAATACATCTATGATCACAACTATAAAAACCTTTAAAACAAAATTTTCAAGCAGGGACAAAGGGTATGATCAAAATATACCTTCTTGGCTAACTATAAACAATGGTACTTCAAAGGGAGACTTTAATAACAGTTTTCAAATGGTAGAAGACAAGCAGGGAAAAACATAAATCATGCTGGTACAAACTATTTGAACTATTAGAAAAATAAACAAGAATGAGGACTAAAGAGAAATATTAAAGACTCTAAAATACCTCAGCAGAAGAAAACATAAAACAGTGAAGGATAAATAGGTCTAAGGTGCTTCCAGGAGTCATTTCTTAGCCTAAACTTTTTATCCTACTGTAGTAAGAAATTATGAAACATAATGAAAACAGGAAAAAAAATAGACAGTTCACGATACATCACCAACAGTCAAGCTCAGGGATCCAATTATAGAGACTTCTCAAGAATAATCATGTCACAACATCATCAAGCTTCCAAGACTTCAATTTCTTCTTCAAATTCAAACAGACTATGTATTATTTCATAGGATTTTCAGTATTACAACTAGTGACCAACCAACAACTTCTCATCCTCTTCAGAAATATTTATAGAAGAAATGAGGAGGTGGAAGAGTTTTAGTATTGAAATGAAATTAATTCTACACTAAATTCAACTCCTAGCCTTGAAAACCATGCAAGGCATAAGGCAGGAATGCATTGAATTACAACTCTATCTCATTTACTCTGTTTCTGCTTTCTCAGGCTTAATGGGTAAAAAGATTGACTTTAAGGCCTATTTATCCTTTAAAATAAATTTACTAACAGTTTAAAATATCTTTCTTTGTTTGAAATAAATTTTCAACTGCCTTTAGGCAAAATATCACTAACTAGGCAATAACTATGCCTTTTGTTGATTTATTAAAGCTCGTAGGTGGCATTTTTGTAGCTGAAGAGGATAATTGGCCTCTGATGTGGCATTGCAAGCCTTTCGGATCTGATTATTTGTTTCATAAACCTAGTGATTTGTCTTTGGATCATTGTTTGGGCTTGATTAGGACATAATATTCATCTTTGACACTGATACCCTTTCATTAATTGATTGTTGACTATGCTTGTTGTTTGCTGGTGCGCAGAGGGTTCATTGGAGTTTTTTCTCAGAAAAATGATAATCATAACTTATCGATTCCCTAAAACGTTTAATTATCCCTTTGGAAACCTTTAATATGTATCAAAAGGCTGTAAGGATTGTCATCCTTGGCCAATAATAGTGTTATCATCTGCGGGAGGGTTTAATTTTAAATTTATCTAAACCTGCATAAAAGACGAACAAACATTATTTAAATCCTGCTAAGTAGGTTTAGAACTTCTTAGGAGGTTTGTGGAAATGTTTTGGAGCCGTGATGGTGAATGGATGCAACAGAAAATCAGGAATAAAACCCTGGCAGAGCAGCTAGCCAGGTAAATGGAGGTTTGGGTGCGAGGATGGATGAGAGCTGTTAGATTAGGGTAGTCAATAGTCAAGATTACTCGAAGGAGCATTTGGGGAGAAAGATAGGTGGGATATGAGATGTGGGCGAGGTTAAATTAGGGCCATCCAATCATAGAGATCGACGGTCGGGGTTAAAGCCAAAAAGAATGATCTAGAAAAATAGTGGTAAGGTGGAAAACCAACAGTGGTTTTCACAAAATATTTTGGGGGTAGGCAGTATTTCGCAAAACAAATGCGATTCCATACATTTTTCAACACATGTCCCCCCCAAAACCGCTCTTTTTGCAAAAAAATTTGGTGTTAACTCTCGGGTGCAAAAATTTTGAGAAATGTATTGCGAGCCATCAGATTGGAGGGCCCATATCCAATGGTGTAGATCGCATGTGATGGGGAGAGCTGCACAATCGAGAAAGTAGTGGGGTCCACGATGATGTCAAGTTTTTTTCACGAGGCGGGTTGGTCTGTGTGAGATCAGGTTTAATCCTGATCGTTAGATCTTCTGCAACGAATGGTCGGGATTAAAAGATGCAGCGAGGGAAGGAAAAGAAGAGAAGGCAAGGTAGATGGTGATGCAGAAATTAGGTTAAATCCCGACCATCGAATTTGATGATTGGATGGTCGAGATTAAGGGAACGGGCGGGTAATGTTAAAATGAGAAAAGGGACAAGAAACTTTCGGGCATATTAAAATACAAAGGAAAGTCACGTTTTATGAAAAGTGTTTTAAGCCTTTTAGCACTCGGTTGTGGGGCTTAAGGTCTTATGAGGTGAAGGGTTGCAGGAGTTAAGCCCTCGGGGGCTTAAGAAACCTTTATATGCAGAAAGGGTGTTTTTAGGCCTAAAAATATTGATTTTTAAGCCAATTTGAGGGTTCCGGTAGAGGAGATAGGGGTTTTTAAAAAAAAATAAGGTGGAGATGAAGGGTTTTTTGGAATGGTTTGTAAAAAGGCGGAAGGGTGAAAATGGAGAATGAAAATGATGTGAAAATGGAGTTTTTAAGCAGTTTGCTCTTGGAAAACAACAAGTTTTTTAGGATAATGAGGGAAACAGCAGTGAAGATTAACTCAAAGGGTAAATATCTTCATAAAACTTCAAAAGGGGATAAGTTTTCAAAGGGAACTATCTCTTGAAGTTTTGAAAAGACAAGTTTAGCCACTTCTTGGTATAACACAATTTATAAGTGGCTAACAATGGCTCCACTTGGGGAGGACAGCTGGTCTTTTAGGTGTCTAGAACCTCAGTTGTAAATCTCTCGCTTTTCAATAAACCAGTGCCTTCATCCATTGGGCAGCAACTTTTCTTTTCTTTTGCTAATCTTCTTTTTATTTGATGATATCTGCAGCAATTTGAAACAATGGAATTCTATCAAAGCAACATCTCTACCTACCCATTCCTAATGATCCTAACATTTTTTCTTCTTTCAGAGTGCATTTGGACTAGCAAACTCTCTTCATCAACATTTTATTCTTTTGAAAAATAGGAAATTAATCTATTCCTAATCTTATTTCTCCATGAACTTAGTTTAAATAGTTGAGTTCATAAATTCTCTAACTAACTACTATTTGTCAGGATTAGACTGTCTGACAGATTTTTATTCTCTAAATTCTAAAACAAAAATTTAAAAGCAGCCAAGCTAGGATTAAACAGTCTAACTTGTTGCTGATCTATGGCATAAAAACAAGATGCACATAGATTAAAATTTTCAAAAAAATTTCAAAAAAATGGTGAAGGCTTAAGATCTGAAAATTAAAACCTCCTTCATTATCTCTTTAGCTCTAATTTTGAATTTGTTTGTGCTGCTTCCTCTTTCTTTCCTGGTTCAAGTTTTGAGCATATTGGAACCAATTTTTTTCTATATTTGGCTCAAGATTTAATCTTATTAGAGCCATTCTTCTTTTTAAATTCATAGGTTCAGATTTTGAATTTGTTTGAACCTTTGTTTCCTCTATCCTAATCTACCTTACTGATAAGCCAAGATTATGTTGTTTGGCTGATCTAATTTACTAACCTATCAGCAGTAAATTGAAAAATCTAATTAGTCATGATTAGGCTGTATGACCAACTAGAATTGTGTTTTTAGGAGTGGAATTTGAGTTTGCACACTTTCAGATTTTGTCTCTCTTTTTGGTATGGGGCTATAGCTTGGTTATTTTACAATCTGCCCTCTTTTATCTTTTCTATTGTTTTTTGTATTTTTATTTTTCTAATTTTGAATGCAATGTTCAAACAATGATATTTACAATGGAAAATAAAATGGTTTGGAACTTCTAACTCTTGACAGAAGTAATGCTTGAGCATCCTGCCATTGACAGGACCTCCATATAGATCTTCTCCATTCAATTATTTTGGGAAAAATGCATTGTGACCCCTCTCAGCATGGATAATATAGGGTCCTTTCCACATGTTCTCAAACTTTCCATGTTTCCCCTTCTCTTCCCTTCTTGAATCCCATTTAAGAACCACATTTCCAACTTGGAAATTTTTTGCCTCAGTCCTTTTATCAAATAGCCTCTTGATATTTTCTTGGACTAACTGCGTTCTTTCATAAACTTCTTCTCTAGACTGCTGTAAATGAATTTTTTGGTTGATTCTTCTCTGCATATCATTCTCTTCAATTTGCACTTCTTGAAGGAGTTTCATGACTGTAACTCCTAATGATGTTGGGAAGAATCCATCCATGCCATAGACCAGCTGATAAGGAGACATATTTATTGACTTCTTTGTAGTTAGCCTATCAGCCCATAAGGCATGAACCAGCTTACTGTGCCATGATTTTTGATTTTTCTCTAACAACGTTTTGATGATATTGATGAGGCTCTTGTTGGAATATTCAGCTAATCCATTTCCTTGGTGATAGTAGGCAGTAGAATGACCCAAGGTGATGTGGTATTTGTAACAGAAATCAAATAATTTTTTAGATTTAAAGGCATCAACATTATCTGTGATGATTTTTCTAGGACAACCAAATCTGTATAGGATGTTTGTTTCAAGGAACTTGATAATGAAAGAGTCAGTAGCATTCCTAGATGGTATGGCTTCTATCCACTTGGTAAAATAATCAGTGGTAGTGAGGATCCACTTATGCTGGGCTGATGAGGATGGGTGAATTTTCCCAATGAAGTCCAAGCCCCATTGCTGGAAGGGTGCCTCAACACTGATGTGATGTAATGGTAAGGGGAGGGGTTTTCTTTTGCCATAAAAAATTTGACACTTATGGTAGGACATGACTAACTTCTGAGTATCTAGGAAAATGGCGGGCCAATAGTGACCAGATCTAAGGATTTTGTTTGTTGTGGTCTTCTAGTATAGGTTTCCTCCACATTATCCTTCATGCAGCTCATGCATGATTTTTCCTACATCATCCTCAAGTAAACATTTAAGAAAAATTCCAATAACATTTTTCCAATATAATACCCCATCTAATATGCAATAATTCAAGGTCTTCTGTTTCAAAAATCTAGCTTTAGTTTTAGATAAATAAGGAGGGGCATTCAAATATAAAAGCACATAAATGATGTTAGCATACCAAGGAGAATTCAGAAATGTTTCTTCAATGAAAGGAGCAGTGAATTCTTCTACTTCTTCCAACAAATCCACCATATTCATATCTAGTGCTTGGAAATTTGACCCAGCCATAAATTTTGCTAATCCCTGCCCTTTAATCAGTTTGGTGGGCCTGATTTCTAATTCATATTCAAGAATGGTTGGAATCCATTTTCCCCTTTTACCATCAGGGTCATGACTTAGAATATCCTTGACAACAGTATGTGGAACAAAATCAATTATGTGAGAGTGTAAAATATAGACTCTAAAGTCCTTTAATGCTTTCACTAATGCTAAGGCTTGCTTATCCATGATGTTATACTTGAGAGGAGCATCTCTTAAGGCCCTACTGAAAAATGATATTGGTTGTTCTTGCCCCAAATCATTCTTTTGAAGTAAAACTACAACTATTGTATGTTTTGATGCAAAAGAAAATATATAAAAATATTTGGTGAAATCTGGACTAATCAAGACTAGTGTTTGAGTAAGAGCTTGTTTAACCAGTTCGAATGATTTTTTATCTTGTGTAGTCTATTTCATACCTACCTCTTTCTTAATCATGTTTGTTATGTTTTTTAATAGCTCAGCAAGGTTGGGGATAAACCTCCTTAAAAAATTTATCTTCCCAATGAAAGATTGTAATTCCTTGAGGCTTCTTGGATGGCTGATTTTTAATATGCCATCAATCCTTTTAGGGTCTACTTTGATTCCCTCTTCTGAAATTATGTGACCAATAATTTACCCTTCTTGGAGACTAAAGAGTGTCTTCTTGGGATTCAAAGATAAGCCGAATTTCCTACATTTCTAAAAAACTTTTCTTAGGTGAATCAAATGTTCTTCATCAGTTTTTTAGAAAACAGTTATGTCATCAAGGTAAATGATTATAAAATAGCCAATATCTTCAGAGAAGGATATGTCCATGGCCCTTTGGAAGGTGGCCCCTGCATTCATCAAACCAAATGGCATTTTGACATACATAAAGGTTCCCCAAGGTGTAGTAAAAACAGTTTTGTGTTGATCACTTGGGAGCACTAACACCTGATTGTACCCTGAGAACCCATCCAACAGTGATATTATTTTTGACCCAACTACCCTTTGGAGTATATGGTCCATTTTTGGCAAGGGGTAGTTGTCTTTTAGGGAGGCTCTATTTAGATTTCTAAAGTCAATGCAGAGCCTGATTTCCCCTGTTTTCTTCCTAACAGAAAATGAGTTTGACACCCACTCTAAATATCTAATGGGTACTATAATCCCAGCCTCATACATTTTTTCAATTTATTTCTTGACTAAAGGTAGTAAAATAAGGTTTATTCTCCCTAGTTTTTTTTGAAAGGTTTTTTATTTTCCTTAAGAGGAATTTTGTGTTGAATGATGCTGGTGTCATAAGATTTCAAATCTTTGTAAACCCAAGCAAACACATCTCTTAATTATCTGAACATCTCTATGTATTGAAATTTTATATGAGCTGGGAGAGTGCTAGACAGTTTGATAATTTTGGGTTCTGCTAGGCTGCCTATGTTATTTTCTTCTACATTTGTTTCCATGGGCTCCATTCTTGGTTCTTTGGCTACATCATCAAAGTCAAAAAGGTGTTCTAAAGGTGTGAGACCTCTTGGAATTGTATCATTCTTGCATTGTAAAACTTCCAAGTCTCTCTGGTCTGCGTTTTCAATTAATTATGCTTCAAAAATATTCTCATATTGATTTATATCAGCAGAATACGTTATTTCTATTTCTGGGATTTGTTGATTATTCAAACATTTTTCTTCATGGTTGTTTTCTAACGCTGGTATGGCAAAATCATTTTCTGATTTTAGGAAATCATTTTCTGATTTTCAATGTCAAACACTTTCCAGTGATCCTCATTATCAGGCACTGCAGGCCTGTTTTGACCTTTATGTCAAGATGTTCATTTATCTGAGGTATTTGGCAATTACTGGCATTGAAGGAAAGTTCATTTTCTAGATGATTTTCTGCTCTTGGAATGAAAATGAGTTCATATTTTTCAAAGGTCTTTAATAAATCAAGGGCAACATTTCAATATTCTCTAAGTCTTGGGTTTTTAGCTAAATATTCTCCTTTGATTTGTCTAATGATGAGTTCAGAATCTCCTAGGATAGATATTTTCAGGGCTTTTAATTGTTTAAGAAATTGTAAGCCTAGGAGAAAGTCTTCATATTTAGCAATATTGTTGGTGCATGGAAAATCTAGTTTATATGAATAACTCTGATTTGTATTTTGAATCCATACACCTACCCCTACACTTGTTTTATTACCAGACCCATCAAAGTTTATTGTCCAAATTATATCTGCCTCATTTTCATTTTCTTGTTGTTGCTGATTGCCAATGTTTTGTATTTGATTTGAGGGAAGTTCTGGTTGTTCTGGTAAACTGATTCCTTCTTTTTTTTCCTTTTCTTGTTGAGTGATTTCATCTTCATTGTACAAGATAAAGGAATATAAACTTGACTGAATGGAATATATTGGAGAGTTGTTTGGTTTATCTATGTTTCTCACCATGTATTTCATGTGGGATTCCCTGTATAATCTTTTGTTTTGGTTAAAAACTGGGATGGTGGCATAAGACATGTCCATTTGAAGGCTCCCCTGAAGTTTGGCTCCCCGTGATCTTGATAAAAGCATGCCATACTTTGGGGGAATGTTAGCTACTACTATGTCCATAACTAGACTCTTGGCAAGGATCTGAGATAAGTTTACACATAAATATTTGATGAAACCCAAACATTTGACTTTGCTTGAGTCAAAGGAATACAAATCCTTATATGGTTTAGTAATTTATAAGCCTAAGCTTTCCATTACTACTTTGGGCATAAGATTATGTGAAGCTCCATAGTCTAACATGGCATTGTGTAATATTCTATCATGTATATTCAAACTGACATAGAAAGGAGGGACAACTCCTTCTTGATATTTTCCTTCAACTTCTGGACCAAACAATAATTCTGGTTTGTCATCTGTGAAGTTCAATGTGTCAGTGTCACTTCCTAAGTTCAAAGCTCTTAAAACTTGTTTTTGTATACTTCTTGGGTCACTAGTTCAGCTAGAGGTATGGTAATTTTTATCTTTGCAATCTTTCCCTCAAGGCTGAAAGGAAAAAATGATTTGGTCACATTTACATCTGTTTTTTCAATTGAATTCCTTTCAGCAATTCTGATTTTCTGAACTTTTTTTGGACTGGTATTTGGGATAATTTTGTTAGGGCCACTAGCTGAAGTGCTAGGGTTTCTTTGTTCAACATTTTTCTGGCTGCTTTTTTCAACCTTTGGTTGGCTGCTCTTCTCTTTGTTTAAATCTGGTTTCTTAGCAAAAATGTTGGTTTTCTTTGTTGTTTTCTTAGGCTGATTTTCTGCATTCTTCCTAACAGCAATGCTAGTGTTTCCATCTTTTTAATTATCTATGTTCCCTTTTCTCCTAAGATCATATTGTTTGTGTACCTCCATGATTTCATTTTCAAACCCCAATCTATAATCATCAGAATTCTCATAGGTGTTTTCATTTTGATCTGAGGAGAAGAAACCTTGTTCTTCTTTAGTGAGGAAGACATCATCCCCACTATCTGATCCAATCAAGTTTACATGATCTTCTCCCAACCTTTCAATCTCCCTTTCTTCCTTATCTTGATCTGCATAGTTTTGTTGGAAGGGAGGTCTAATTTGTTGGCCATTGTCTCTTTACCTATCTTGATTGTTTTCTCTTCTGAAATTTTGATTCCTATTTCTGTTTTGGTTTTCTCTAGGAGGCAGTCTATCATTTAGATTTATATTTTCAAGCATTCTCTCCATTACCTTCACTAGGTTGTAAATTTTGGTATCAGAGGATGAGGTTGAGGGTACAATACCATCTTTATAAGTTACCCTCTTCTCTGCTTTTAACCTAGCTCTTTTCTCAATTAAGTTTTCTTCTACACTCACAGCTCCCTTTTGCATGTCTTCTAGAGTTAAATAATCACTCTCCCTTAGTTGATAAGACATATCAGCATCAAAAC
Organism: Pinus albicaulis; assembly: GCA_034641835.2. Classification (NCBI taxonomy): domain Eukaryota; kingdom Viridiplantae; phylum Streptophyta; class Pinopsida; order Pinales; family Pinaceae; genus Pinus; species Pinus albicaulis. The sequence continues at coordinate 509,478,182 of CM076577.1, forward strand.
CTTCAGGATACCTTACTAAGGCCATTCCTTGGGGAGGTTTCATGTGAGGTGGAAGAGCATTATAGATACTATTAAACCTGGTGGAGTAGTCATGAACACTCTCTCCTTGATTTCTTTTAAGACTACTATACTTTGCTAATATTTGGAGAGGTTTGCTTTTGATTTCCCATTTGTTTATAAATGATTTATGTAAAGAGGGACGATCATGGATGCTATTAGGAGCTAAGACGTTGAACCACTTCTTTACTTCTCCTCCTAAACTTTGAGCAAAGATTCTCATCTTTATGGTCTCATCTTCTATTTCCATGTAATCAAAAGCATCTTCCATCCTATCTACATGTTGTTTAGCTTTGGTAGATTCTTTTCCAGTGAAATGGTGAATTTTAGACTGATAGTCATTTGGCAATGGAGCTGTAGGTTGTGGTAACACTAATGGGGCATACCATGTTGCCATGGCTGGAAAGAAAGGTGGATTTACAAGGGGTGGATTTACAAGAGGGAAAGTGAGCTAAAATGGAGTGTTTTGAATGGTGGTAGTATGGATTGGAGTGGAAGAAACACTTGGGCCAGCAAACTGGTTTTGAGCAGATTTGTTATAAAAAAGGCTAAAGTGATGAAGAAGCTGGGAATCAGGAGGAGTAGAAGGTGAGGCTTCTCTACTAAATCTTTGCTGCAAATCTGCAAATTCAAGATCAGCTTGGTTTAAATCACCTTGAGACCTAGTTCTAAAGATGTTCTTTGTATGATGTAAATCAAAGTGTGAATCCTCCAAGACAGCAAGGTTTTCAGGGACAGACTTTGTTTTTGGGATGTTCCTATCAGTAGTTGGTTTTCCAGGTATAGAAGTTTGCCACAAAAGCCTCTCTGGATTATAAAATATGGTAGGGGTATTGGGATCTGGATGGGATCTAGTGTTGATCCTATGTGAAGCCAGACTTGTTTTTCAAAAATGAGAGAGGTTGAAGTTTTTTTTTTTTTTTTTAGGACTATTTTGAAAATATTGCCTCTCACAATGTCTTATCTAGTATGGGACTAGGCTTCCAAACTTCCTCAAGGCTGGTTAACAAAATCTTAAGGGAATCTAGAGATCTAGATGGGTAATAGGCTTACTGGGGCTAGTGGAGTCGCCAGGTGGAAATTTTTTATCTTTTGGTGAAGGTAAAATGTTTTATGGTTCCACCACCAAGTTTATTATGAAGCCAATCTAAAATATTTTTGGATTTTGTATATTTCTATGGTTATAAGAGTGTCCTATGTTTGATTTTAACACTTTTATAAGGTGATCAAACAAACAGAGTGTACTCTATGGTTCACTAACTGATTTTCTTAGATATTTGTAGGACTAAAGAGTTTATAATAGTTTTATAGGCTATCATAGATTCAATAGGTCCCACCGTGATCGCCATTATGTTGGGGTCCTGTGTTTTGATAGATTGGCTAACCAAAAGACAAGGCAACATCAAAACCAATCTTTAGAGCTCTAGGATCTAGTCCTCCTATTCTCAGAGAGGGATCTCTCAAATTGTTTGCAAAGATATGCCTAGTTTGCTTTTAAGTATTGATTTTAGACTATTTATTAAGTGCAAGTGATTGTTTGGTTGAATTGATATAGCAGAATATGAAAGGTCTAGGAAAGCTAGGTAGAAAGAAGAAGTGTCAGTTTCATTGGGAAATGGAGTCAAAATGAAGTTAGTAACAGGCTCATAAGTGGATATGGGATATCAAAGGGCAAATCTAACGTGGCCACAAGATCCTTTGGTTTTTGTGAATGAGATGGACATTAATGATTTGAAAAGAGAGTTTGAATTCTTAACAAAGGGAACTTAAAAACATAACTTGAAAATAAAGAGGTATTTGAGAGACAGGGCTAACCATGAATTCTGCAAACCACACTTCAAGCAAATGATGAATTTAAGACAAATTTTAAAATGAAATCTAAGATTCGGTAGCACATCCTATTTCCTCAAATATTTTATTTCAAATGACTTAGAAAACATAAAAGATTCATTGATGATTCCAGACATAGAAGAGGGAACACCTAGTACATCTATGATCACAACCTTAAAAACCTTTAAAACAACTTTTCCAAGAAGGGACAAAGGGTATGATCAAAACAAACCTCCTTGGCTAACTATAAACAATGGTACTTCAAAGGGAGACTTCAATAACAGTTTTCAAATGGCAGCAGACAAGCAGGGAAAACCATAAATCATGCTGGTACCAACTATTTGAACTATTAGAGAAATAAACAAGCATGAGGACTAAAGAGAAAGATTAAAGACTCTAAAATACCTCAGCAGAAGAAAACATAAAACAATGAAGGATAAACAGGTCTAAGGTGCTTCCAGGAGTCATTTCTTGTCCTAAACTTTTTATCCTACTGTAGTAAGAAATTATGAAACATAATGAAAACAGGAAAAACAAAAAATAGTTTAAAATACATCACCAACAGCCAAGCTCATGGATCCAATGATAGAGCCTTCTCAAGAATAAGCATGTCACAACATCATCAAGCTTCCAAGACTTCATTTCTTCTTCAACTTCAAATAGACTATGTATTATTTCAGAGAGTTTTTAGTATTACAATTATTGACCAACCAACAACTTCTGATCTTCTTCAGAAGTATTTATAAAAGAAATGAGGAGGTGGAAGATTTTTACGATTGAAATGAAATTAATTCTACACTAAATGCAACTCCTAGCCTTGAAAACCATGCAAGGCATAAGGTAGGAATGCATCGAATTACAACTCTGTCTCATTTACTCAGTTTCTTCTTTCTCAGGCTTAATGGGTAAAACTATTGACTTTAAGGCCTATTTATCCTTTACAATAACTTTACTGATAGTTTAAAATATCTTTCTTTGTTTGAAATAAATTTTCAGCTATCTTTAGGCAAAATATCACTGACTACGCAATAATTATGCCTTTTGTTGATTTATTAAAGCTCGTAGGTGGCATTTTTGTAGCTGAAGAGGATAATTGGCCTCTGATGTGGCAGTGGAGGCCTTTCGAATCTGATTCTTTGTTTCATAAACCCAGTGATTTGTCTTTGGATTAGTGTTTGGGCTTGATTAGGACATAAAATTCATCTTTGACACTGATACCCTTTCATTAATTGATTATTGACTGTTTTTGCTGTTTGTTGGTGCGCAGAGGGTTCATTGGAGTTTTTTTTTCAGAAAACCGATAATCGTAACTTATCGATTCCCTAAAATGTTTAATTATCCCTTTGGAACCCTTTAATATATATCAAAAGGCTGTAAGGATCGTCATCCTTGGCCAATAATAGTGTTATCATCTACGGGAGGGTTTAACTTTAAATTTATTTAAACCTGCATAAAAGACAAACAAACATTATTTAAATCCTAAGAATTAGGTTTAGAACTACTTAGGAGGTTTGTGGAAATGTTTTGTAGCCGTGATGGTGAATGGATGCAGCAGAAAATCAAGAAGAAAACCCTAGTAGAGTAGCTAACCAGGTCAATGGAGGTTTGGGTGCGAGGATGGATGGGAGCCATTAGATTAGGCTAATCAATGGTCGAGATTGCTTGGAGAAGAATTTGGTGAGAAAGATAGGTGAGATATGAGATGTGAGTGAGGTTAAATTAAGGCTATCTGATCATAGAGATCGACGGTTAGGATTAAAGCCGAAAAGAATGATGCGTAAAAATAGTGGTAAGGTGGAAAACTGACAGTGGTTTTCGCAAAATATTTTGGGGGTAGGCAGTATTTCGCAAAAAAAATGTGATTCCATACATTTGTCGACACCTGTCCCCCCCAAAACCACTCTTTTCACAAAAATTTTTGGTGTTAACTCTCGGGCGCAAAACTTTTGCGAAATGTATTGCGAGTTGTCGGATCGGAGGGTCCAGATCTGACGATGCGGATCGCATGCGACAGGGAGAGCTGCACAGTGGAGAAAGTAGTTGGGTCCACGATGATGTTAGGATTTTTGTCATGGATCAGGTTGGTTTGGGTGAGATCGGGTTTAATCCCATTCATTAGATCTTCCGCAACGAACAGTCAGATTAAAAGATGGAGCGGGGGAAGGAAAAGAAGAGAAGGCAAGGTAGATGGTGAGGTGGAAATCAGGTTAAATCCCGACCGTCGAATTTGATGATTGGACAGTCAATATTAAGGGAATGGGCAGGTAATGTTAAAATGAGAAAAGGGACAAGAAACTGTCGGGCTTTATTAAAATAAAAAGGAAAGTCTGGTTTTATGAAAACGATTTTAAGCCTTTTAGCGCCTGGTTGTGGGGCTTAAGGTCTTATGAGGCAGAGTGTTGCAGGAGTTAAGCCCTCGGGGGCTTAAGAAACCTTTATATGCAGAAAGGGTGTTTAGGCCTAAAAATAGTGATTTTTAAGCCAATTTTAGGGTTCCGGTAGAGGAGATAGGGATTTTTAAAACCAAATAAGGGGGAATAAAAGGTTTTAAAGGGATTTTGGAATGGTTTATAGGTTAGATGAAGGGTTTGTAAAAATGAAGAAGGGTGACAATGGAGAATGAAAATGATGGGAAAATGGAATTTTTAAGCAATTTTCTCTTGGCAAATAACAAGTTTTTTAGGATAATGAGGGAAACAGCAGTGAAGATTAACTCAAAGGGTAAAGAACTTCATAAAACTTTAAAAGAGGATAAGTTTTCAAAGGGAACTATCTCTTGAAGTTTTGAAAATACAAGTTTAGCCACTTCTTGGTATAAATTTTTTTATAAGTGGCTAACAGTGGCTCCACTTGGGAATGACAGCTAGTCTTTTAGGTGTCCATAACCTCAGTTGTAAATCTTTGGCTTTTCAGTAAACTAGTGCCTTCATCCATTGGGAAACAAATTTTCTTTTCTTTTGTTGATCTTCTTTTGATTTGATGATATCTGCAACAATTTTAAACAATGGAATTCTATCAAAACAACATCTCTACCTACCCATTCCTAATGATCCTAACATTTTTTCTTCTTTCAGAGTGCATTTGGACTAGAAAACTCTCTTCATCAACATTTTATTCTTTTGAAAAACAGGAAATTAATCTATTCCTAATCTTATTTCTCCATGAACTCAGTTTAAACAATAGAATGGCCCAAGGTGATGTGGTATTTGTAACAAAAATAAACCAATTTTTTAGATTTAAAGGCAGCAGCATTATCTGTGATGATTTTTCTAAGACAACCAAATTTGGATAGGATGTTTGTTTCAAGGAACTTGATAATGACAGAGCCAGGAGCATTCCTAGATGGTATAGCTTCTATCCACTTGGTAAAATAATCAGTGGCAGTGAGGATCCACTTATGCTGGGCTGATGAGGATGGGTGAATTCCAATGAAGTCCAAGCCCCATTGCTAGAAGGGTGCCTCAACACTGATGGGATGTAATGGTAAGGGGAGGAGTTTTCTTTTGCCATAAAAAAATTGACACTGATGGCAGGACATGACTAACTTCTGAGTATCTGGGAAAAGGGTGGGTCAATAGTGACTAGATCTAAGGATTTTGTTTTCTATGGTCTTCTAGTAGAGGTGTCCTCCACATTCTCCTTCATGCAGCTCATGAATGATTTTTCCTGCATCATCCTCAAGTAAGGATTTAAGGTTTTGGTTAAGGTTAGGGTTAGGTTATAGTTAAGGTCAAGGTCAAGGTTAAGGTTAAGGGGTTAAGGTTAGGTTAAGCTAAATTCAAGTTCAAGTATTGCGTTAGGTTAAGGTTAAGATAAGGTTAAGGGTAAGGGTAAGGGTAAGGTTAAGGTTAAGGTTAAGGTTAGGGTAAAGTTAAAGTTAAGGTTAAGGTTAAGATCAAGGTCAAGGTCAAGGTTAGGGTTAGGTTAAGGTTAAGGTAAAGGTTCACGTTAAGGGTAAGGTTATGGTTAGATTAAGGTTAAGGTTAAAGTTAAGATAAGGTTAAGGTTAAGGTTAAGGTTAGGTGAAGGTCTAGGTTAAGGTTAGAGTTAAGGTTAAGGTTAGGTTAAGGTTAAGGTTAAGGGTTTGGTCAAGGTTAACCTAACCTCAAGGTTAGGGTTAGGTTATGGGTAAGGTTAAGGTTAGGTTAGGGTAAATTCAAGGTTAAGGTTAAGGTCAAGGGGAAGGTTAAGGTTAAGGTTAGGTTAAGGTTAAGATTATAGTTAAGTTTAACTTTAATGGTAAAGTTAAGGTTAAGGTGAAGGTTAAGGGTAAATTTAAAGTTAAGGTTAAGGTTAGGTTATAGTTAAGGTCAAGGTTAAGTTTAAGGTTAAGGTTAAGGGTAAAATTAAGGTCAATGTTAGGGTTAGGTTATAGTTAAGGTTAAGGTTAGGTTAAGGGTAAAGTCAAGGTTAAGGTTAAGGTTACATTTTTAGTAAGTTTAAGTTTAAGGTTAAAGTTAGGTTAAGGTTAAGGTTAGGGGAATTTTAAGGTTAGGGGAAGGTTAAGGTTAAAGTCAAGGTTAAGGGTAAAGTTAAGGTTAAGGCTATGTTAAAGTTAAGGTTAAGGGTTTGTTCAAGGTTAGGGTTAGGTTAAGATTAAGGTTAAGGTTAGGTTAAGATTAAGGTTAACCTTCCTCTAACCTTGAATCTTAACATTCTCCTAACCTTAACCCTAACCTTAACTTTAACCTTAACCTTCCCATAACCATAACCTTAACCTTTACTTTACCCTTAACCTTAAGGGTTTGGTCACTGTTATCGTAAAGGTTAAGGTTACGGGTTTAGTAAGGTTAAGGTTATAGTTAAGGTCAAGGTTAAGGTTAAGGTTAGGTTAAGGTTAACCTTACCCTTACCTTAACCTTATCCTTAACCTTAACCTTGACCTTGACCTTAACCCTATCCTTAACCTTATCTTAACCTTAACCTAACCTTAACCTTAACTTTATCCATAACCTTAACCTAACCTTAACCTTAACCTTACCCTTAACCTTATCTTAACCTTATCTCAATGATAACCGTAACCTTGACCTTAAATATAACCTAACCCTAACCTTGACCAAACCCTTAACCTTAACCTTGACCCTTAACCTTAACATTAAGTTTAACCTTAACCTTCCCCTAACCTTAACCCTAACTGTAACCTTAACCTCAACCTAAACGTCAACCTAACCTTAACCATAACCTTAACCTTAACTTTACCCTTAACCTAACCTTAACCTTACCCAAACCATACTAAACCCGTAACCTTAACCTTAACCTTAACTTTAGCCTTAACCTAACCTTAGCATTAACCTTAACCTCACTAAAACTGTAACCTTAACCTTAACCTTTACCCTAACCTTACCCTAACCTTAACCTTCACCTTAAGCTAATCTTAACCTTAATTTTACCTTAACCTTGACCTTACCCTAAACCTAACCTTAAACTTAACCTTATCTTAACCTTAACCTTAACCTAACCTTAACATTAACTTTACCCTTAACCTTAACCTTAGCCTTAGCCTAACCATAACCTTAACCTTAACCTAACCTTAACCTTAACTTTACCCTTAACCTAACCTTAACCTTAACATTAACCTAACCCTAACCTTAAGTTTACCCTGAACCTAACCTTAACCTTAAGCTTAAGCTTAACCTTATCTTAACCTTAACCTAACCTTAACCTTGAATTTACCCTTAACCTTAACCTTAACCTTACCTTAACCTAACTTTAACCTTAACTTTAACCTTAACCTTAACCTAATCTTATCCTTAACCTTAATTTAATCTTAAGCTTAACCTTGACTGTACCCTTAACCTTAACCTTAACCTTAGCTTTACTAAACCCGTAACCTTAACCTTAACCTAACTTTAACCTTAACCTTAACCTTAACTTTACTAAACCCGTAACCTTAACCTTAACCTAACTTTAACCTTAACCTTAACCTTAAACTTAACTATAACCTTAACCTGACTAAACCCGTAACCTTAACCTGACTAAACCCATAACCTTAACCTTAATGTTAACCCTACCCTTAACCTTAACCCTAACCTTACCCTTAACCTAACCGTAACCTTAACCTTAACCTTAGCCTTATGTTAACCTTAACCATAACCTAACCTTAACCTTAACTTTATCCTTAACCTTAGCCTAACCATAACCTTAAGCTTTCCCTTAACCTAACCCCAACCTTAAATTTACCCTTAACCTAACCTTAACCTTAACCTTAACCTAACCCTAACCTTAACTTTACCCTTAACCTTAACATTAACCTTAACCTTATCTTAACCTTAACCTAACCTTAACCTTCACTTTACCCTTAACCTTACCTTAACCTAACATTAACCTTAACTTTAACCTTAACCTTAACCTAATCTTAAAATTAACCTTGACTTTACATTTAACCTTAACCTTAACCTAACCTTAACCTTAGAATTAACCTTAACTTAACCTTAACTTTAACCTTAACCTTAACTATAACCTTAACCTGACTAAACCCGTAACCTTAACCTGAATAAACCTGTAACCTTAATCTTAACCTTTAACCTAATCCTAACCTTAACCATCACCTTAAAATTAACCTTAAATTTACCCTTAACCTAACCTAACTATAACCTAACCTCAACCTTAACCATAACCTTAACTATAACCTAACCTTAACCCTACCCTTAGCCTAATCTTAACCTTAACCCAACCTTAGCCTTAAGGGTTTGGTCAAGATTAGGGTTAACCTTAACCCTTACCCTTACCCTTAACTATAACCTAACCATAACCTTGACCAAACCCTTAACCTTAACCTTAACCTTACCCTTAACCTTAACCATAAGCTTACCCTTAACCTTAACCTTAACCTTCCCATAACCTTAACCTTAACCCCAACCCTAACCTTAACCTTAGCCTCAACCTAAACCTTAACATTAACTTTAATCTTGACCTTAAACTTAACCTTAACCTTAACCTTAACCTTACCCTCAACCTTAAACTTAACCTTGACCTTAACTATAACCTAATCCTAACCTTAGGTTAAGGTTAAAGTTAAAGTTAAGGTTAAGGTTAAGGTTAGGTTATAGTGAAGGTTAAGGTTAAGGTTATGGGAACGTTAAGGTTAAGGTTAAGTTAAGGTTAAGGTTAAGGTTAAGGTTAAGGTTAGGTTAAGGGTAAAGTTAAACTTAAAGTTATGGTTATGGGAAGGATAAGATTAAGGTTAAGGGGTTAAGGATTGTTACACAGTAATTTGTCACTATCCCTGCAATCCCCATCTCGCACATTGGAGGGTCATTTTTGTGACTAATTAGAAGTTTCATTCCTTACAGATACCATCATTGCATCCCTTGCCATGAGTACAACATTTCCTCTGTTCACCATTTCCTGAGCAGACCACTAAAAACACGTGTTTTTGCCTTGGCATCGGTAGCCAGTTATGCCCTCACACCAATGAGGATAATTAACACTGATCCTACACCAATTGGCACTCTATCCCAGTTAAGCACCTGTGCTAATCTATTTATGGAAAGTTTTTTTAAAAAATAGGTGAAGTTTTGATCACAACAACTTCGTGGATGAGTCATAGGGAGTGGTTCGGCTTAATAACCACATCCTCCCTCCTTTGGTCTCTTGTTTCCACCTTATGGGGAAACCTCCCAAGGGATAAGGCCTCCCTGAAACTATTGTAGGGATCCCAACCTCCTCCTCTCCTCTATAAATATAGCCATATTCCATTGATGTGCTAGTTGAACATGTTCTAGTTGAACAGATAGCTGAAAAAGTTAGCATAGAGAAGAAGCAATCATAGCTTCGGGAGAATAGTGCAGAGTGTGATTGTTTTTGTGTGTTGAGAACATAGTGAGATCTTGGACCTTTGTTCATGACGGTGTGACAATCATGCTTGGATACAGACCTGCCAAAGGAGAGCCCCAACATCAAGGCTTGGTTGTAAACTCTCATTGTCTTTATCATAATAAAATGCATCTGATGTTTATCTTCCATTCTTGTTTACATCTATAATGAGATTTCTAGCATTCCTTGATCAGTTAGATAGGTTGTAATTGTTTTATGTTTGTCATGGTTTTATGCTTGTCGTGTTGTCTTGATTGTCTGTACAGGTAATCGAACGTTGATAGAAGCGTGTATCAAGTTGGAGAAGAGCGAAGGATTAAGTAGCTTCGACGGAAGATGACAACATATCATCAGCATGAGATAGGTCATCCTCCTTGCTCTAAATTTAATTTAAAATCTAGGAAGGTAGATGTTAGTATGTTCTCGTAGTTGCTAGACCCACCCTAGGGCTAAAGGGATCGCCTCTATCCACAGAGGGGATTTACCTAGACAACAAATTGGCGACTCCATTGGGATTTTCCTTTGATTTTGTCACTCTTTGAGGTCTTAGTCATTTGACGGATTTAGTCGAATGAACATTTCCCTGTTTGTTCCTATGTTTTTCATCAATTATGATATTTTATTTTTTCTTGAAGTGGTGAGTCTAGTCTTGGTTGGGAGAAATTCTTTGTTTTTCTCTGTTCTAGCATTGGGGATTTTATTTTTCGGGCAGTTGCGCCGATTGGTGCTAGTTTCTAGTTAGCAACCTGTGCCAATTGGCCATTGGTGCTAGTTGTTAGTGAGCAAGTCGCGCCAGTTTCACCCACCAAAGTCGTGCCAATTTCAGAGTGTATGAAAAATTGAGGTTTTTTCCCTAAATCCTTCACCAGTGTATCTTTCCCTTTTGGTATTTTTCTCTGTATCATTTACTCATTCTTTCCTCTACTTTTTCACTTATGAGCATAGATTACATTGCTCTTTGTTCAACTGAAAAGTCTTCTTTCTTGATTGCTTGATGTAAAAGGGAATGAATGCCTTGTTTTGAGCTATTGCTTTGGAAGTATTTTTTGTGCTTGACCTCATATGTCTTGTAGCCTTTTGAGAAATTTCATTACAAAGTGTTTAAAACAACGATTGCATTCTTAGTGTGGTTTTTCATCCTTTTTGCATTCGTCCTTCCATTAAGAAAATTTGCGTTCATTTATTTTTCGTCTCAAAGTTTTCTTTTCGTTAAAATGCATTAGATCACATTGCATTGAAAAGTCTTTTTGAGATTTATCATTGAACTTAGATTACATTGTTTAATGATTGAAAGCTAAAAAATCGCATTGAGTGCATTCTCTTCATTAAAATCATGCATTAAGTAGATTCTCATTTCATCGAAAAATGAATTGAGTGCATTCTTATCATTTCAAAAGAAAAAATAAATTGTGCATAGATTAGAATTGCATAGTTTTCAAAAAAGAGGATTATGCATAGATTACATTGCATAATTCACATCATTTAATGTTTTAGATTACTTTTGGATAGTGAAAGTCATCTAGTTTGGAAAATTTTCATTTGCATCATTGTTTGAAGCTCTTCCCTTAACTAGATAGCATTAATCGAATTGAAAAATTTCTTTTCTCATATAGCTGCATATAGGAGATTTTCAGATGACATGCGGTAGGGCCTTGAAATCGAAACAAAAATTGAAGATCAACTTTAAAATTTACTGAATTAACCTATGGCAGCATTGAAACTTAATGGAACATCTAGTAGTCTAAGGTAGAGACGCGTTCCAGTGTCGTTAAGCCTAGTAGTTGTGGCTTGCCATCTGGCTTCAGACAGTGCTAGTATGGACTTGTGCTCCCAGTACCATCGTTTATATAAAGGGAGACCCCATTAGGTTGCAAATCCTTTATCCATAGGAAGCCGAGTCTGCCACCTTTTACCTATGATACACCGGACACAACATTCGAGGAGATTACCTGCACGTACGTTAAGTCCTTGGTTGATTTCTCTCTCATTTTTACCAAGGTGTATATGGCAGTTCACGGATATCTCATACACCCATTTACCTAGATTACCAGAGTAGTCATTTTGATCTTTACTGACTGTTTTAACTGAAAATATCATTGATCTCTTGTCCTTTCAAGCTCATTTCCAACCTTAAAGTGATAGAGTCACCTTTTTCTTGTTTCTCAACTCTTAAAATATGAAACAACAGAGTTTGTTTTCAGTGTCTTAAAAATTAATTGCCCATGAAATATTCCTAGTTAGAATCTTTGTCCTTATTGTTTTATTTCAAGGTCGTTTCCGATGGAAACTTTTCCAGATTTTTCCAATCAAGGAGTCCCCTTTGAAGGGACTCCTAGTCATTTTACTACTTTAGGAAATATTAGTGCTCCTTATATGGCCACACTATCCCTCCCTGGGTTAACTATTGGGTTGCCTGTTTGGTTGTTTTCAACCTCTGTAGTCTCAACTGTTCTGACTACCGTACCATCCACTCCTCCGCTTGAGCAACGCCATGTTGATTCGAAGGTGGACCTATCCCCTTCTTCGCCTGTTTCTTTGTCCTCATCTTCTACTTCGCCTGTTGAAAATTTGGATTATAGTACCCAGGTGGCTAAGAAGAAGAAGAAGAAGAAGACTAAGAAGAAGAAGTTAGATAAGAGAGAGGCTAATTCTATAGCTATTGCTTCTAAAACACCTGCTCTTGATGAACCTCCCAACCCTCCACGGAAAGTTAAGTTCCCTTGCATGTTGTGCCAGGGAAACCATCTTCTTCGAGATTGCCTTGGCATTCCCAAGGTGCTCGAAGTATGGTCCAACAGTCATCCGTCGTTGCCTTTGGCTTCTGAGAGTCAGGTTGGGGGCACATCTTTAGCTAGTGCTGGTAAAGCTCCTAAGAAGCAGGGTAAGCTTGCTAATCCCTATAAGTTGTGTGAAGGGCATCATGCCATTCACCTTTTTCCGTATGTGGATGAAGCCAAGAGAGTTTTGGACAACTTGATTATTTTTGCACTGTGCCTTCCAGCAGGTTACAAACATCTTTCTTTGAGTCCTTCACCAGTTGATTCAACGATTAGTCAAGGGTCATCCTTTCTTGATCCTTCTCCTTCGGAAATTTAGGAATCCATTCCTGACCAACCGTTGGTCATGGGATAGATCAATCTGACCCCATCTGTGGTTCATCAGGTCTTTTCTGTTGAGATTGGATCTCATCCCCCCCAGGTTCTTCTTGTTTCTTCAGATTCCTCAGACTTGGAGCAAGATTCTCCAGTCCCTATATCTCACGAAGCTACTCCTCCGCCTCCCATGATGGAAGTCCCGAAGGATAATCCTTCTGCCTCCATGATGGAGGTGGCAGAGGATGCTCCTTCTTCTCTCGTAACACCAGGGGAATAACATCTTGGTTCGATGGTAGCCCCTCCAAGTAGTTTGGTCACTTCCTTTGATTGGGGTCGATTCACATGCTATCATCTTTCGTCTTATGTGCCCTTTGAGATCACGGTACATGCCTCCCATATAGTCGTACACAACACCATTATAGATGAAGGCACGTCTATTAGTATTTTATCCTCAACTACTTGGCAAGCTTTCAGTTCGCCGCCGCTTGTGTCTGTTACGTAGAATCTGTTGGCATTTAACAGAAGAACTAGTCAACTATTAGGGATACTTCCAAAGTTGCCTGTTACTTTGGGAGGGAAAATTGTCCATATGGATGTGATGGTTTTTCCTGGCCCCTTGGAATTTAATTTACTCTTGGACCGTGATTATACTTATGCCATGGGAGCGCTTGTCTCCTCCCTCTTTCGTGTGACGTGTTTTCCACACCAAGGTCAGATCATGACCATCGATCATTTTGCGTTCTTTGGTCCAAATATGGCAGCTAATCCACCATCATCCCTGCAGGATCTGTATCTGTCGGTTGTGTCATCCCTGCCACATGTCAATTATGTGGATACCTGTCCTGTGCCCGTGTTTAGTGATAGTGCCATTGTACATCGTGTGCTGGGGGCATTGGGTCCAGACTTCCAAGATGTTTTCCTTCCATCGGATGGGCAACCCTTGGAAGCTATGACTTCTTATTCATTATGATAAGGTCTCTCGGAGCATGGTTCATCTACTTGTGTCAAGCTCCCTAAAAAATTAAACAAGGAGTGTCAGAGTAGGGTTCTATTTCTTGTGTCAAGCTCCTTAAAAAATGAAACAAGCTGGTCGGAGCACAGTTCGTTTTCTTGTGCCAAGATCATTAAAAAATGAAACAAGATCGTTATAGAATAGTTCGTTTTCTTGTGTCAAGCTCCTTAAAAAATGAAACAAGGTTGTCAGAGCATGGTTCATCTACTTTTTTCAAGCTCCTTAAACCATGGAACAAGTTCTGTCAGAGCACAGTTTGTTTTCTTGTGTCAAGCTCCTTAAAAACTGAAACAAGGTCCTTCGAGGATAGTTCATATTCTGTATCAACCTCGTTAAAAAATGAATTAGGCCATGAGGATAGTTCTTTTAATGTGTCAACCTCGTTAAAACAATGAAACATGTTTCTGTTCAATTCGAGTGTTTGCCAGATCTCGTAAAATCCCAGTCGAGTCTTTCTATTGATCTCATAATTTGAACCTTCACTCCATCTGCCTATGGACTGAAGCTTGGGGGGCATGTACCTCGAATTTAGTCACCATGCTGGGGACATGCTTACTTTTTCAAGCATATTTTTTTTCCGTTTCAAGTTTGTGTAAAAATGAAACCGGTTTCAAGCATAGTTTATCTTTGTTTCAAGCTGTTAGCCACCTATAAATTCTGTCATACTCAATGGTGGATAAGCTTGTATTTTAAACCTTCAAGAGATACTTCCCTTTGAAAAATTATCATATTTTGAAGTTTTATGATGCTTATTACCCTTTGATTTAATCTTCACTGCTGTTTCACTATTAATCCTAAAGTACCTGCTGTTAAATAAGAGAAAGATTGCTTAAAAACTCCATTTTCCATCATTTTAATTCTCCCTTTTCACCCCTATTTTCCTTTAAAAATTTCCCCTTTCATCCTTTCATATTAACCTCCAAACCATTAAAACCCTCTTTTAAACCTTATATCATCCTTTTATTTGGTTTAAAAATCCTTTTTCTAGCCTATCGAAACCTTCATTTGGCCTTAAAAATCCTTATTTTTGGCCTAAGAACACCCTTTTGCACTATAATTTATTTAGCCCCCAAGGGATTATGGCTTTTAAACCCTTACCCTCATATGTCTGAAGCCCCGCAATCAGGCGCTTAAACACATGACCCTTCGTGTCAAAACCCCTATTTCCCTTCTATTTCTCCATTTTTGACATTATAATTATAAGCAGATCTAGACCGTTGATCTCTATAGATCAACGACCATCGGGCCCCATCCTTCCGCCCATTCTCCCACCTTCCCTCTTCCCCTTTCAATATATCTACTCCATCTCTGAATCTCAATCGTCCATTCAGGTGATCCTACAATCGGGACTTAAACCGATAAACCCCGCTTTCCATTGCACCCGTCTGCTACGCAACAAAATCTACGTCACCGTAGACCCCACTACCATCTTTTCCTGTGCATCTTTCAGCCCATCGCACGCAATCCGCACCGTCAGATCTGCAGCCCATCATCCGATGGCCAATGACCAATATTGTGAAATTTTTGGCCCTGTTTTAAAGTGTGCTACTTCCACGCAATATAAGCAGTTTTCATTTTCCACGTGTCGAGCGATGAATGGGATCATGTTCCAAAAGCTAATACCGCCTCCCCCCCCCCCCCAAATTCTGCGCGAAAACCATTAATGGTTTTCCTAAAACCACTAATCCTCAATTCGCGCCATATTTTCAAATTAAACCCTGGTTTTGTGTTTTACCATAGAAACTCGTTTTCCGCTGCAAATCCCTCCATCCTCACATCTCCTAAACGCTTCCATGAACCCTCCAAAGCAGTTTTAACCAATCATTCACAGGATTTAAATAACTTTGTGTGTTTTTTTGCAGGTTTAATGAAGTTCAAGATAAAACCCTCCCACAGATGATTACAATGTTATTGGTCGAGGATGATGTTCCTCACGGCCTTTGATTTAAGTTAAAGGGTTTTAAAGTGATAACTACATGTTTTAAGAAGGCCGATAAGTCATGATCATCGAATTTCTAAACAAATTTTCCAACAAGCCCTCTGCACACCTGCAAACATCAAAACACAGTCAGCATCAATTAATGAAAGAGTATCAGTGTCAAAGATGAAGATCAAAGTATAATTGAAGGATTAAATATGTTAATTAAAGTTTAAGGATCAAGGCATGAACTCTGGAGTCAAAGGCCTAATCCACAAATCAGATCCAGTAGACCTCGAATGCCACATCATAAGGGCTAATTGAATCCCCAACTACCAAAATTACCACCTACAGCCTCTCTGCCTCAAAGGAATATCCAAATCAAATCTCAGTCAGTAACATTAAGACTAAAGTCAACTGACAGTTATTACAAACAAAAGAACATATTTTAAATTGTCAGTAAAGTTATTGTAGAAGATAAAAAGAGCCTTAAAGTCAATCTTTTCACCCACTAAACCTGAAAAGCAGAAAACAGAGTTAATGAAATAGAGTTGTAAATTGAATTCTTTCCTGCCTTATGCCTTGCATGGTTTTCAATGCTTGAAGTTGCATTTAGTATGAAATTAATGATACTCAACCATATAACTCTTCCACCTCCTCATTTCTTCTATAAATACTTCTGAATAAAATGAGAAATTGTTGGTTGGTCACTAGTTGTAAACATTGGAACTCTTTGAAATAATACATAGTCTGTCTCAAGTTGAGGAAGAAATTGAAGTCTCGGAAGCTTGATGATGTTGCGACATGCTTGTTCTTGAGAAGGATCTATCATTGGATCCCTGAGCTTGGCTGTTGGTGATGTATTCTGAACTATTTTTTGTTTTTCTTGTTTTAATTTTGTTCCATAAATTCTTACTACAGTAGGGTGAAAATTTTAGGCTAAGAAATGACTCCTGGAAGCACCTTAGACCTGTTTATCCTTCACTTTTTTATGTTTTCTTCTGCTGAGGTATTTTAGAGTCTTTAATATTTCTCTTTAGTCCTCATTCTTCTTTATTTCTCTAATAGTTCAAATAGTTGGTTCTAGCATGATTAATGGTTTTCCCTGCTTGTCTGCTGCCACTTGAAAACTATTTTTGAAGTCTTCCTTTGAAGTACCATTGTTTATAGTTAGCCAAGGAGGTCTGTTTTGATCATACCCTTTTTCCCTGCTTGAAAAATTGTTTTAAAGGTATTTATAGTTGTAATCATGGATGTGTTAGGTGTTCCCTCTTCTATGACTGCAATTATCAGTGAATTTTTCATGTTTTCTAATTCCTTTGAAATAAAGTCTTTGAGGAAATAAGGTGTTCCCCGAATCTTAGATTTCATTTTAAAAGTTTTCTTGAAATCATTATTTGCTTAAAGTGTGGTTTGTAGAATTCATGGTTAGCCCTGTATATCAAATAACTCTTTATGTTCAAGTTATGTTTTTAAGTTCCTTTGTTGAGAATTCAAACTCTCTTTTCAAATCATTGATGTCCATCTCATTCACAAAAACTAAAGGATCTCATTTCCAAGTTATATTTTCCCTTTGATATCCCATATCCATTTATGAGCTTGTTATTTACTTCTTCTTGACTCCATTTCCCAATGAACCTGACCCTTCTTCTTTCTATCTATACTACCTAGACCTTTTATGTTCTACTATACCAATTCAACCAAACAAACACTTGCACTTAATAACTTGTCTAAAATAAATACTTAAAAGCAAATCAGATAAATCTTTGCAAAAAAAATAATTTGAGAGATCCCTCACTGAGAACAGGAGGACTAGATCTTGGAACTCTAAAGATTGGCTCTGATGTTGTCTTGTCTTTTGGTTAGCCAATCTATCAAAACTCAGGAATCCCAACATAATGGCGATCACGGTGGGACCTTATAAAACTAAACACACTTAAACATCCCTTAAAAGGCCCACATATCCTTAAAACTGATACTATCTGAGGATCTTAGCTTAACAAAGAATACCCTAGGAATCTATTATCCCACCTCATCCACAACATAATGGCGATCACGATGGGACATATTGAGTACATAATAGTCTAGCAAACTCTTGCAGACTCAGTAAGTCCTTAAATAACCACATAAGACTCAAAAAACCCAAAAACATTTCAAATTGGCCTTCATAATAAACATTGGTTGTGGACCATAGAATATTTTACCTATAAAAGAGCTAAAAATTTCCACCTAGCGACTCCACTGGCCTCCATTAGGCCTATTACTTCACTAGTCTTTGTAAACTCCCCTAGGAATGCATTGAGCAAACCCAATCATGTTGTTGATGGACAAAAAAGTTCAAATATTCCACTTGGAGACTCCACAACCTCCAAAAGACCTAATGACTCCACTGGAAGAAGACTCTGAACTGGTTGAAAAGATACAGTGACCTCTTTTTACAAACATGGATCCAAGGATAGACAGAGAAGCTAAACTAGCTACATTATAGGACATAATGGAAAAAATGATGTACATAATTGATAAAATATTGGATAGGCATGAGGCTGATACAGATATTGATTATCCAGAACAACCCATGCTTTCTCCTAATCAAACACAAACTCGACCACTACAAGACATATACAACAAGGAAACTATGTATGATGAGCAATATTATAGAGAAAACAATGAAGAAATTTGTCAAGAAAGTCCTGATAGCATACCTTTATCTTGTATTGTGCTGCTAAGAGAACTTTACAACCAAAATAGAAATGCAAAAAGTGAGCAGTGCTTTGAGGAAACAATAAGCCTCCTAGGAAACACAGAACCTGAAATAGAAGAAAAATATAGGGACTCTCCCTCTATGTTATAACTCATTTCAAATTTTAAAAGGAGAGTGGCATCCTGAAAATATAACAGAAACAATCCATGAAACTCAAACTAACCACCACAAAGATCAAGAAGAGTTGTTTGAGAGTGGAAAAGATCAAGAAATAGAAGAAAGTCCTCAAAGTTTCCCTACAAGAACAAGTAATGATTCCCTAGAAGAGGCTCAAGAAGACATCCAGACTCAAAATCAGTCAATACAAGAGAAAGAGGACTATTTTACTTCTATCCAAAGCAAAAGAAAAATTCCTCTTTTGATAGAAAGAGAAATGGACCAAATATTAAACAAACAGCCAGCCCTCGAATCTTCATTGGAACAAAACACTTATGCTCATCTATCTACTAGTCCTTGTTGTCATGAACTAGAAAACAAACCTGTAGGTCTACTTAAAGAAAAACAAACTGACAACCCAATATGCTTAATTGGTGATATTGTTTATATTGATGATTTTCCAAATTTTGATCAGTCTCATGATGATGATGAGCTTCAAGAAGAAACTAATCATCCAAGGCAACCAACAATTGATTGGTGTCATGAATTCCACTATCATCAGCTTGAAAGCAGCAATCGACCAATCCAATCCATCAAAAATAGCTTTCACATATTTTGGAGTTAGCAATCTGTCAGTAGTAATGATGAGATTGGGAAGAAAGAGGAGTTTCTTAAGTAGGATGAATATAAGGAACCTTATCCTGAAAATTTTGAGGTAATAAAAGATACCCCTACTCAAGAATATGATAATCTCTTCATAGAGTACAGTCCACTAAAACACAGCATACCAGGACTATAAGAGGACAACACTGCCATATATGATGAGTCTTCCAGTTCAGATATTGATGAAGATGAGGAGGAAGTTCTTTTTCAAAATAATCCTAAGCTTGATCTAGTGGAGGAGAAAGAGGTAATCTTGGTTGAAGCCTATCATTTAAATACTCATAACCAGGTATTATTTCAAGATCCCTATGCTCATTTCTTAAAGATATTTGAAGAAGGGATAAAGGTTGTTAGAAGCAGTATATTACCAAAAGAAAGGAAATTTTTTAGCACTGCTGCTAAAGAACAAAAGAAATGGGAGTGGCCCTGTTTGTCCAGCATGCTCAAGGAGATGAAGCAAGGACCATTCTTGGAACCATCTGATTGACTAGATGTATTGGAAGAGAGAGTTTGTCAGTTAAAAATGTAAATATTCCAAGTTAGATTACGGTAGGTAGAAATGTCAATAAATCTTAGCTCTTGAGCATCTAGTTAGTCTTTTTGTTTATTTCTATGAAGAATATAAATGAGAAAAACACAAAAATAATAGAAAAGAGAAAAAGAGGGCAGATTGTAAAACAAGAAAGTTACAGCCCCATACCAAAAAAGAGAGACAAAATCTGAAAGTGCGCAAGCTCAAATGCCACTCCTAAAAACACACTTCTAGTTAGTCATACAGCCTAATCATGACTAATTAGCTTTTCAATTTACTGCATATAGGTTAGTGAATTAAATCAGCCAAACAACACAATCTTGGCTTATTAGTAAGGTAGATTAGGGTAGAGGAAACAAAGGTTCAAACAAATTCAATATCCGAACCTATGAATTTCAAAAGAAGAATGGCTCTAATTAGATTAAATCTTCAACCAAAGATAGAAAACAAACTGGTTCCAACATGCTCAAAACTTGAACCAGATGAGAGAGAAAACACAGCTCAAACAAATTCAAAATCAGAGCTGAAGAGATAATGAAGGATGTTTTAGTTTACAGATCTTAAGCCTTCACAAATTTTGTTTTAGTTTTTTGCAAATAAAATCTATGTGCAACTTGTTTTATGCCATAGATCTGCAGCAAGTCAGACAACTTAATCCTAGCTTGGCTGCTTTTAAATTTCCTGTTTTAGAATTTCGAGAATAAAGGTATGTCAGACATTCTAATCCTGACAGATAGTATTTAGGTATAGAAAATTATGAATTCAACTGCTTAATCTGAACTCATGGAGGAATAAGTTTAGGCTTAGATTAGTTTACTGTTTTCAAAAGAATAAAATGTTTATGAAGAGATTTTGCTAGTCCAAATGCACTCTGAAAGAAGAAAAAATGTTAGGATCATTAGGAATGGGTAGGTAGAGATGTTGTTTTGATAGAATTCCATTGTTTCAGATTGGTGCATAGATTATCAAATCAAATAAAGGTCAGCTAAAGGAAAGAAATTTTCTACCCAATGGATTAAGGCATTGGTTTACTAAAAAGCCAGAGATCAATAGTTGAGGTTCTGGAAAGCTAAAGAACCAGTCCTCCCCAAGTGGAGCCACTGTTAGCAACCTATAAATTCTATCATACTCAGTGGTGGCTAATATTGTCTTTTAAACCTTCAAGAGATAGTTCCCTTAGAAAAATTATCATATTTTGAAGTTTTATGATGATTATTACCCTTTGAGTTAATCTTCACTGCTATTTCACTATTAATCCTAAAGTACCTGCTGTTAAATAAGAGAAAGACTGCTTAAAAACTCCATTTTCCATCATTTCAATTTCTCCCTTTTCACCCCTATTTTCCTTTATAAATTTCCCCTTTCATCCTTTCATATTAACCTCCAAACCATTAAAACCCTCTTTTAAACCTTATATCATCCTTTTATTTGGTTTAAAAATCCTTTTTATAGCCTACCGAAACCCTCATTTGGCCTTAAAAATCCTTGTTTTTGGCCTAAGAACACCCTTTTTCACTATAATTTATTTAGCCCCCAAGGGCTTATGGCTTTTAAACCCTTACCCTCATATGTACGAAGCCCCGCAATCGGGCGCTTAAACGCATGACCCTTCGTGCCAAAAACCCTATTTCCCTTCTATTTCTCCATTTTCGACATTATAATTCTAAGCAGATCTAGACCGTTGATCTCTAAAGATCAATGACCATTGGGCCCCATCCTTCTGCCCATTCTCCCACATTCCCTCTTCCCCTTTCAATATATCCACTCCATATCTAAATCTCAACTGTCCATTCAGGTGATCCTACGATCGGGACTTGACCTGATAAACCCCGCTTTCCATTGCACCCATCTGCTACGCAACAAAATCTACGTCACCGTAGACCCCAATACCATCTCTACCCGTGCATATTTCGGCCCATCGTGCGCAATCTGCACCGTCGGATCTGCAGCCCATCATCCGACGGCCAGCGATCAATATCACGTAAATTTTGGCCCTGTTTCACAGTGCGCTACTTCCGCGTGATATAAGTGGTTTTCATTTTCCACGTGTCGAGTGATGAATGGAATCGCATTCCAAAAGCTAATACCACCTCCCCCCCAAATGTTGTGCGAAAACCATTAATGGTTTTCCTGAAACCACTAATCCTTAATTTGTGCCATATTTTCAAATTAAACCCTGGTTCTGTCTTTTACCATAGAAACCCATTTTCCGCTGCAAATCCCTCCATCCTCACAGCTCCTAAACGCTTCCCTGAATCCTCCAAAGAAGTTTTCACCAATCATTCGCAGGATTTAAATAAATTTTTATGTTTTTATGCAAGTTTAATGAAGTTCAAGATAAAACCCTCCCACAGATGATTACAGTGTTATTGGCCGAGGATGACAATCCTCGCAGCCTTTGATTTAAATTAAAGGGTTTTAAAGTGATAACTACATGTTTTAAGAAGGCCAATAAGTCATGATCATTGGATTTCTAAACAAATTTTCCAAAAAACCCTCTACACACCTACAAACATCAAAACACAGTCAGCATCAATTAATGAAAGAGTATCAATGTCAAAGATGAAGATCAGAGTATAATTGAAGGATTAAAGATGTTAATTAAAGCTTAAAGGATCAAGGCACGAACTCTGGAATCAAAGGCCTAATCCACAAATCAGATCCAGAAGACCTAGAATGCCACATCATAGTGGCTAATTGAATCCCCAACTACCAAAATTGCCACCTGCAGCCTCTCTGCCTCAAAGGAATATCTAGATCAAATCTCAGTTAGTAACATTAAGACTAAAGGCAACTGACAGTTATTACAAACAAAAGAACATATTTTAAAGTGTCAGTAAAGTTATTGTAGAAGATAAAAATAGCCTTAAAGTCAATCTTTTCACCCACTAAGCCTAAAAAGCAGAAAACAGAGTTAATGAAATAGAGTTGTAAATTGAATGCTTTCCTGCCTTATGCCTTGCATGGCTTTCAAGGCTGGAAGTTGCATTAGTATGAAATTAATGATACTCAACCCTAGAACTCTTCCACCTCCTCATTTATTCTATAAATACTTCTAAAGAAAATGAGAAATTGTTGGTTGGTCACTAGTTGTAAACATTTGAACTCTTTGAAATAATACATAGTCTGTCTGAAGTTGAGAAGAAATTGAAGTCTCGGAAGCTTGATGATGTTGTGACATGCTTGTTCTTGAGAAGGCTCTATCATTGGATCCCTGAGCCTTGTTGTTGGTGATGTATTCTGAACCATCTGTTGTTTTTCTTGTTTTCATTTTGTTCCATAAATTCTTACTACGGTAGGGTGAAAAGTTTAGGCTAAGAAATGACTTTTGGAAGCACCTTAGACCTGTTTATCCTTCACTATTTTATGTTTTCTTCTGTTGAGGTATTTTAGAGTCTTTAATATTTCTCTTTAGTCCTAATGCTTGTTTATTTCTCTAATAGTTCAAATAGTTGGTTCCAGCATGGTTTATGGTTTTCCCTGCTTGTCTTCTGCCACTTGAAAATTGTTTTTGAAGTCTCCCTTTGAAGTACCATTGTTTATAGTTAGCCAAGGAGGTATGTTTTGATCATACCCTTTGTCCCTGCTTGAAAAATTGTTTTAAAGGTCTTTGTAGTTGTAATCATGGATGTGTTAGGTGTTCCCTCTTCTATGACTGCAATTATCAGTGAATTTTTCATGTTTTCTAATTTTTTTGAAATAAAGTCTTTGAGGAAATAGGGTGTTCCCTGAATCTTAGGTTTCATTTTAAAAGTTGTCTTGAAATCATTATTTTCTTAAAGTGTGGTTTTTAGAATTCATGGTTAGCCCTATCTATCAAATACCTCTTTATGTTCAAGTTATGTTTTTAAGTTCCCTTTGTTGAGAATTCAAACTCTCTTTTCAAATCATTGATGTCCATCTCATTCACAAAAACTAAAGGATCATGTGGCCAAGTTAGATTTACCCTTTGATATCCCATATCCATTTATGAGCTTTTTATTTACTTCTTCTTGATTCCATTGCCCAATGAACCTGACCCTTCTTCTTTCTATTTATACTACCTAGAACTTTCATGTTCTGCTATACCAATTCAACCAAATAAACAAACCAAACAAACACTTGCACTTAATAAATAGTCTAAAATCAATACTTAAAAGCAAACCAGATAAATCTTTGCAAAAAAAACAATTTGAGAGATCCCTCTCTGAGAATAGGAGAACTAGATACTGGAACTCTAAAGATTGGTTCTGATGTTGTCTTGTCTTTTGGTTAGGAAATCTATCAAAACTCAGGAACCCCAACACAATCTTGTGTAAAAATGAAACCAACTTCAAGCAAAGTTTCTTGATTTCAAGCTTGTGTAAAAATGAAACCATTCCCATTTTACCTCTTGTGATTTCCATTTTATCAGCCTGTTTTTGCCATATGAGCCTTGGTTTTCTCACTCCAGTGTCACTATCTACTTGGCCGATCATATGCCTTCACTTGATTATTTCACCCATTCCTAAGGAACCACTGCGATGAGTGGTCTTGTTAGCCAGCCTCTTGAACTTTATTTATTCTGAGCATTTCCACCATTACCGGAACTAGTTGATGCCCTTTATACCACTCGTTCCTAGAGGAGGAGTCACCTTTCAGATTTTTTCTGACTCTCTAAAATTGAAAATATTGCCAAGACGCTTGTCATTTTGAACTCGTTAAATGGATGCGAAGAGACATCTACCCAGTATATGTTTACCCCTTTTTCGAGATGGGATAGATTATTTATGAAAAAGGAATACCCTAGCCTATCATGACTAGGAGGCTCTCTCAGAAATAGTTTTCTACCTTTTCGAATCTGTGAGACTACCTACGAAAAGGGACTGCTGGAGTTTTATTTTCTGCCTTCTTTTCAAACTCTCTAAACATGAAAAGATGTTGATTTCTCCCTTTGTCAGACTCGTTAAACCTAAATGACATCGGACACTTTCAATCATGACGTTAATCGAGTTCCTCCTTCCTAGGGCTCGTAAAATGTACTAGGTTGGATTTGTCTAAAGGACAAACTTATATTACAAGCATATGCTATCCTCTTCAAGCTTGTGTAAAAATAAAGAGGTACTCGCCAAAAATGGTGGGGGAAAATGGAAGTTATTCATCAGTTGTGTCGGCAGTATGTCACTCTTGAACATGACACTTGTCTATAGTTCGTTTCGAGTTGGGATATCTTCACTTTGTCACTTTGCCTCCATGGGTTTGGGAAATTCATTTGCCTCTCATTCGATTACCAATTTTTTCAACATAACCTTTGATCCTATTTGAGTCAAATGCTGCCAAATTCCAGAGTCATGTTGCCAATATGTTCAAGAGTAAATCCTTCTGTAGTTTGTACATTCCTTGATCCTCTGTTTCAGTCTTGATTCACACTCATATTACCTTCTTTGTTTCATGTCGATGATGTGGGATTCATTCTGACCCTCCTTCGATGGATCACTTCCTGTCGACTTCAGCTCATTATCCGGGAAGTTGATCTAGAGACTCCTTCCAGTACCTTAGAGCTTGCATGCCCTAATGGCAAGTTCTTCGCATTCGACGATAGGTTCACATAATTGGCCTTCGATCGGGTGATTTCACGGGTGTTTGAATTCAACTCACTATTCACATTCCATGGATTATACTAGTAGTACCTTGAGAGCCATTGACATTATGGGTGGTTTCTCTCGCACTTGTTAACGGTTCACATCATTGAACGTGTTAGCACCCTGTAATTTTAGTAGATTGGCAAGACTAAAACTACAGGGAGAACATTTTGTTAGGGTCCTGTGATTTTTATGATTGGCAAGCCAAGTGACAGGGTAACATCAAACCAATATTTGGAGCCCAAGGACCTATCCTTCCTGGAATTAGATGTGTTTTTGCTTATTGTGTTCTGATTTTTAGGCTAGTTATGAAGTAGGTTTTTTTGGTTTTGGTTTTTAGGTTTTGAGGGATGAACTGATCAAATACATAAGATAGGTAAAAATATGTCGGATCAACTGGGCTATGGGGTCGAAAAGGTCAAGAAAGCTTTCAACTGGTGATACAAGGTTGTTGAAGGGCCGATTTGAGCAAGGTAAACTGGATCTTTGGGTAAAATGGAGTGAGATGGACATTAAAATTGTGAAGAAAAAAGGATTTCAAACATAAATAGTTTAATAGCTAACATAAACATGGTAGGGAAAACCATTAATCATGAGAAACGTAACTGTAAACTGATCAATGCATAGAAATAAACATTCAAGCCATGCATAGAGATACATGACTCTCTAACTTTAGGAAATGGCTACCAGACTTTGGGGAAATACATTTAAGACAAAAAAACAACTCAAATCACTATGAAGGAATGCCTAAACATAGTATTTCAAGCTATTGGGCACTTTGAAAACAATATTGCATAGTTTTAGGCAAAGGGAAAGATCAGTACAAGACCTCCTTGGTTCAACAAATGATAATCTAATGAATCAAAGAGAGGTTTCATAGGTGGAGCTATTGCTAGCCATGAGTAAGCAGGGCATACCATGAATCATACTTAGCATGCATAAAACCATAAATGAAACAAGAAAAAAATATTCTTCAGTTATCAAAGAGCAATCAAGGATTCTTTGATATGACTAAGAAGGCATAAAACATAGAAGCTATAAAGAAACAGGAAAATTGAGGTGCCTCCAAGGGCATGTCTCAAGTCTATTTTCTACTGTCTTATAGCAAGCAAGAACATGGAATTATGAATTAAAACTAAGAAAAAAAAAAGAGAGAGAGACACTATACCATTCTACCAAGTCATGGAATCCAACAACATTTCTCTTTCATCATCCAAAAGCACTCAAGAAACTCTCCAAATACATGAGACAAGTGTTTCTTCCAAAGCTTGTATAACCATATATTTCTTCTATTCATTAAGGACAGCCTCATTTACAATGAAAGCCTTTGGAATATATAGGCCAAAGTGAGGAAAACCTCTTAGTTCAACTTGCAATCTCATTGGCCTATCCAAAATATTTGATTTTGTCCTTGAGTCTTTGCAAAGCCCAAGGCACAAAATATCTAATAAAATATCTCAAAAATGCTAAAAAATGGAAATATATTGACTTTTCATAACTAATCATGTACAAAAATAGCTAAACGCACATGAAGAAAAGTCACTTTTGAAAGGTTCAATTTTTACAAAAATACAAAAAAATACATCAGTAGAAAGTCCCCTGACTTGCCGGAAACTTTTGGAGGCCTTAACGATGTCAAAACGAGGCCCGTGATGGCTCGTGGGAAATTTCTAAGTGTCTATTTTCTGAAAATTCTTAGTTTTCTCCAAACTGACCACTTGAAGTCCTCCAAAAATAAACCTGTGTGTAAAAACCAAAAAAATAGGCCTTGCTGATAAACGGGGCAGAGTGTAGAAAAAGCGAGATTTTTTTGCCATTTTGGGGGAGAAAATGACCTTTAATTGATTTGAAAATCACTGAGTATATGCCCCTAAAATTATTTCATCTAATGATACCATTTTCATCCTTTTAGGATGCCCCAAACTGAAATGGCAATGCCCATGAGTTTTAGCCAAAAACCCAAAAAATGACAAAAACCAAAATTTGTCGAATTTCACCCAATTTTGGTTAGCATGACCCTCAAGGGTTTTCAGAAACATGTTGTGAAGCTGAGGCCAAAATTTGGAGCTTTGAGGTGTCTTTCCTTGATTTTGGTGCCGGTCACTTCCTTTTAGCCTCCTTGAGTTTTTCCCGAGTGGCCTTCAATTTTCGCTGGGCAAACTGATTGAGTTTCTTATAATGCCCAGTTATCCTCCGTTGAAGGTCCAAGTCTCTATTTTCCTTCTCCAACTTCTTCTCCAAGTGATCATTAACCCTCTCAAGCCATGCTTCTTGATTTTTCTCTATCTCTTGTGTGAACAATGTAGTGAGAAGGGTAGATTGGAGAAGGGCAGCTTCTTCTTCCTTTTGTTTCTCAAGGGCCTTTTTGAGCCCCATGGTTCTTGGCCTCTTTCTCCTAGGATGATCTTCATCTTCACTCTCATCGAACTCACCCATGAGTTCTTGCAATCTCACTTGTGCTTTGGAGGCCTCCTTTTTGTATTTGATGGCCTGTGTCTCATATACCGCCATATGGACACTCATTTATTTGTTTTGAACTTTCAAAAAGTGATTGAAATTTCTAGCCCTCTCAAGATCAGTCGTCAAAGCATCAATTTGGTTTTCTCTATTGATAAAGAGATTTTCAAGGATTCGGGCTTCATTATCACTATCATCACTTTGAATTTGAATTATTTCGAAGTCCCCCTCCTTTTCATGGCTGCTTTCTTCTTTCTCCTTTCCTTTACTTTGGGTGGCTTTTTTAGTCTTCCCTCTCTTGGGTAATTCGACAATGGGCTTCTTGGGAAATTTTCCCTTGCTTCAAAGGGCTTGAGTGAAATTTGGAGTTACAAATTTAAGCACCCTTTTCCTTGATGTCCTGGGTTTGGCCACTTTCGAAGAAGAGAGCATGGACCCTTTCCTAGGAGAGGCAGCTAACACATGCTCCATTGGCTCTTTACCCTTGCTACTTTGATCCTCATTCTTGCCACTATCTTGGATTACTTCATGGATGTGTTGAATATCCTTTTGCATTTCTTTTTGAGGGTTTTCCTCCTCACTGTGTTGCACCTTTTTATCTTGATTCTGTTCTTTATCAAGTGGTTTCCTCTCCCCACTGTGCTGTTGTAATTTTTCATGAGGCTTCTGTTCATCATCAAGTGGCTGCCTCTGTTCATCATGATGCACCTGTTCATCATAATGCTGCTCATCATCATGCCCAGGAGTCTGTTGTTCATCATCATGTTGCTCGTCATCATGCCTAGGAGTCTTTTATTCATCATCATGTTCCTCTTCATCATGCCCCTCTTCCCCTTGATGTTCTACCTCATCATGATGCTTCTCAACTTCATCTTCCTCCTCCTGCTCATGCTCTTCTTCCTCATCATGCTCTTTTTCTTGTTGAATGGGAAATTTGAGCTTCTTGGGAATAGGTTTGCTTGAAGAAGGCTAAGGATGGTGTGTGGAAGGTGAAGGAGATGTATGAAATGAAGGGACAGTGGCGAAATCTAGATGTGTAATGAAGGTATCCCAAGAGATTTATTTGTTCTCAAGCTGATGAATAATGATAACCTTGATGAGGGAGTGATGGAAGAGGCAGGTTGTCTGCTGAGAAGGAGGCTTTTTCTGAACAGTGGAGGCCATTTTATCAATACTTCTATGTAGGAATAAAGGGAGATTTAACAATTTGGCCCTCGTGAAATGCATGAGAAATCGGATATGATCGGCATAGACTCGGGAGAATCTTCCCTCGCAAGTGAAGTATTTCATGATTAATTTTATGAGGGGGGTGTAACTAGTCAATAGATATGAGAAGGGAAAAATGGATGGACATGAATCTCTATGCTCAGGCTTCAGAAAAGGCTTGTATTTCTCTGAGTCCAGGTGGCTTTGTTTAAACCACTTCTCCCCGACATAAGGGATTTTGGTGGCCTTGGAAATGGACCTTGGAGAAAATTTAAAATCTAGGCCTGCAAGCTGAAAATGCTTCTTTTCAAATCTCAGAGCACAAATATGTGTCAAAGGAAAATAACTCTTCACCTATTGCACTCTTTGACAAAAATCTAAACACCCAACCTCATGGAAGTTAAACAGTACTGATGGATGAGCATTTACCTCTTCAGTGGAAACAGGCTCAAAGCTCCTGTGAAGGCCACTCCTACTATCTTTCCTAGGAGGCATTTTGTTTTGAATGTTCTTAGCAAAACCAAGCTGTCTCAAATGGCCTTTAGAATGTTTTTCTCAGCCACACCTCTGTCTTCTTTGTTAGTCACTGTTTGACCAAGAAAAACTGCTTCAAAAGATTTGTGAAATAGTCCTCCAACACCAATTTTCTTCTCCTTATAAATCACTGTTTTGTCCTCTTTTATGCCAATCAACAAGTTTTTGTCAAATGAAAACAAACAGTCAATTTGATTACTGTGCTTGGGCAAGGTACTTGAAAAGAGGTATTTGTGGCTTTTTGTTAGAACAGAGTTCTCCTTGTGTTTTGACATAAGCAAGACACCGTTCCCCAAACAAAACTCTTCTTGTTATTCACTGTTTCTTTACAAGGTATGAAAAAACAACCTCAACTTGATTTAAAATATGTTCATAGAATGCTCTTTTTTATGGAAATCTGGTGCTAGACAGAGTTTTCTCTTTCACCATTCAAATGGAATCTTTTGAAGTGACAAGGCTTTCAGATATGACCACTGTTTTCACTTTACAAAAACTGTGTTCACCTTAGGATCACTGTCTCACTTTACAAACACTGTTTTGACCTTAAGATCATTGTTTTCCCTTTACAAACACTATTTTTACCTTAGATTTTCCAACAGAGAATAATTTTTTTTTTCACAACTCAAGGACACCTTCAGAAACTTGAAAACCTTCTACCACTGTGTTTTTGCCTTGCAATCAGTGTTATGGTTTATCACTATTTTTGAGGGAAGTTTTAGGCCTTTTGAGACTAATGTAAACACACCCTAGCCTTCTACTGTAACAGTCTCTGGAAACACAGTAACAAACTACCCTCTTTATCACTGTCTTTCACTTATGTTTTATATGACAAATTGCCTTTTTAAAGCCATTTGTTAAAACACTGCTTAAACTGATTTGAGACCCCCTAAGCACAAGAAAGGTTTCTCCAGCTTTGACAAGAACTCTGTCTCCTTAACACTGCCTATATCGTTGTTTTTAAATGATGAAAAGGTTTCAAAGGCACTATTTCCTTCTCACAAAAAAACACAGCAAACACCCTTTCAATATTTTAAATTTTCCAAGAGGAGAAGTAGAATACCTCGAAGAAACACTTAGAAACCTTGTTTGATTGATTGGGCAACTTTAGATCTTGTTAGAAATAAAATGAAGTGAGCGGCACATTTTCTGGAAAGAACGCCGCGCAGTAGAAGGGCAGTCGAGTCAGCCTCGCGCAGGGGTTGAAAACACGCACAGGCACGCCGCGCGCTACTACAGGCACGCCACGCCACAATAGAAAGCCCAAGTATTTTCTCTTCTAAACGCATCGCGCACTTTTCTAGGCACGCCGCGCAGGTTTTAAGCCTAAAAACACTCTGAAAAATGCTCAAATCTCCTCATTTCTCCAGTGGGTAGCTTAGGGGGATGTTGCTTGCGTTTTGAAATACACAATGAGACTTTTCCAATGGTCTCTTACTCCCTTTAAAGTCGAAAAAGCTGAAACTACTTTATGAGGGTTTATGCGTTTGAAAAGGCCTTTTGTTTTTTCAAAACATGGAACACTATCTTTGCCATTCTATCATCTTTAAAACATTATAAAGACTCATCTTTGATCAAGTTTGTTGACAAAATGCTGCGGTCAACTTTTGAATGGCACCATAGTGATGGTTCTCGTTGAAGTAAAAAGGCTTTTTTAAGAAACAACAAATCCCTTCTACTGCCTTTTCACTTTTTCTCATTAAAGAAGAAACTCTGTCACTTCTGCCTATTTCTGACTTTTAAAGGAAAAACCTTGCTCAAAGACATATCAATGATTTGTAAGGCATCCTTTGCCATATATTGGAAGAAAATAAATCACCACTCTAAAACTCACTTTGACAATTTCTGCTCTCTTGGTGTTTTGATGATAATCATGCCCATTGTGGAGTTATTCAAATTGTCATGTGCTCTTTGAGATCTTCTTCTAACTGTGGGTGAAAAACCTCATTTGTACTCCCCAGATTTTACCTATACATGTTTATTAAGGAAAAAAGGCCTTTAGAGACCCTTGGGACTCATATGAAACATCAAGGTCATTTTCACATGTCCATAAAGAGGCCTTTGACTGTGATAGAGGCATGTTTCATTTTCTTTGAGTGTTGTCTCTAAATTAAAAAACACTTTCTATATCCTTTCTTACACATACTCTCTCTGTGTTGTTTATTTTCAAAGTCCCATTGAGAAGCAAGGCTTAGGCTACCTTCTTGTTGATTTTGATGAGTTTTTGAAAAAGATCTTCATAGACAAGAAAAGAAAATTTTCTTTGAATCATCAACACATCACTCCTTGGCCATCTGCTTAACAAAAATTTTCCATTCATAATCATCCAATTAGTTTCACATTGTATTTCAATTCTATGTTTTAACAGTGAAACTCATGTAAGCACCTTTTAAAACACCACTTCTTTCCCTCGATTTTTAACACCATTTTTCTGTTCATAAGCCTTTACTTGTCTCCCACTGCACTTAAACTCTACTTTTCAATTAGTGAAACCATATAATCAATCTTTGAAACACACTGCTGTGTTAGTGGTTTTCATATATTGGAGAACAAGGTGTAAAACAAGTTTCTAAGGATAATTGCAGCATTGTTAGCCTTGTGCCCTTAAATGAAGCCATACCTCTGTTCTTGGCCCGTTGCTTATTAAATGAAGGAGGCCTTTATCACATTGCCGAACCCTCTGTTTGTAAAATGAAGGAGGTTTTCAACCAATGACCTGACCATCTGCTCATACTTGGAGGAGGTTTTACACAGTCATTCAACCCTCTGCTCATGTTTGGAGGAGGTTTAATACAGTGATGTCATTTCATCTGCTTTCAAGCAGTGTCATATTTCTTTTCACTGCCTATTCATAGTTAAGCAAATAAAGTGACAAATTAACAATATGCCATGAGCGGCATTTCTCTAAGACATGTAATTCTGTTGTTAAAAATACCTTTATGCATCTTTAGACATCAGAGGCAACCTGACGAGTATCTGCAGAGTATTTCTTGTTATTCATAAGTCACTAACCTTTGACTGTGTTTGTAGGAGCTTATTGAAATAACTCTTTGTCCTAAAGCTGCATCCTAGGCTCAAAACCACATGAGAAGCAGTTGTCTTCTCATGTTAAGTTTAATAATGACTTCTGGAACACTGGTACACTTCTGCTCTTAAAAAAGACATTGAAATCCAACTAATATCAGTTTGACCTGTGGCATATGCACTGTTGAGACGTCAAGGTTTGTTAGTGGTGCGACTTAAGAGTGCATCAAACTTTATTTGTAGAATAGGAAGGTTATCTATGACTGGTTGATATTAGACAGAGGTTCTTTTGGCTTTAGGTCAGTTTGCAAAGGGAGGATCGCCTAAAGTGCCACTACCTAAATTAGGGGAGACTTTTGGACAGATTTGGAGTATTCTCTTTGGAGCTGATGGACAAGTTTGTATGACTGAGGCTAGATAGGGCCTCACAATTAGGTTTTATCTCATCATGGGCTGATTGAGAAGGTAGGAGGGAAAAATTTTTATGGGTGTTTTCTAGCTGAAAATTTTGACATATTGCAGATCAACTGCTAGAAAACTTGGCTTTAAAAACTAGTCATCATCAATAGGTGAAAAATACTGATTACTAAGAGTGTCTCCATTTGGGGAGGGCAGCTCCTTTTTAGGAGGTGTCTAGAATTTCAGATCTCGATTCTCTGAAGACCAATTCCTTTATCCATTGGCGCAAATTTCTTTCTTCCTTGATGCTATTTCTGAAAATTGACTGCATGATTAGCATCAACGATATTTCTACCTACCCCACTATATTTCCTAACATTTTTTCTTCTTTCGGGTGCATTTATACTAGTGACCCTTTGAAATAATATTTTTGAAAAATGACACTATCTAATTCCACACTTATATCCACCGGGAGTTTAGATTAAGATGATGAACTCCTTTGTTTCTCTACCTATGCTGGATCGAATGTCAAGGTTAAGCTGTTTGACAAGATTTTATTCTCTAATCTAAAACATGAAATTGAAAAATGACCAAATCAAGATTAGACAGTCTAATTTGTCACATACTTGTGGCATGAAAAATAAGCTGCACACAAATATTATTTTTCATAAAATGAAATCTAGAAAATCAGGGTTAGGATACACAGTTTGTTTTCCATCCCTGCTTTCCTCTTTGGTTTTGTTTTGAGCATGCGGAACCAGTATCTTTTCCTAATATATTTTTGATAAGTCAAGCTTACACAATGTTGATTATCTTTCCTCTCACTAACTTATTAGCAAATAAATTTAAAACATGTTCAGTTATGATTAGGCTAGATAACTAAACAAGATATTTTGAGCACTAGTAGCGACATTTATACTTGCGCGCTTTCAGAATGAATATTTTTTGAACACGGGGCTTTCTTTCTATTTTTCAAACTGCCCTCTTTTTCTACTTTTTACTGTTTTTTCATTTCCTACTTTTTCACTTTTTCTTCAAAACAATCTAGAACTGAAAAGATTCTCACAGGGCTGAGCTTATTTTTCACAGTTATCTATCTATCCTATTCTAAACTATACACAACACACATTCATTTGGTGAACTCTTCTTTCCAATATAGCCAGTCAAGTAGATGATTGCATGGTTGATCTCAGTTCAGCTCTTTGATGATGTTGAAGAAATGAAAAGGCCACTTCCCCCTTTCTTGTTTCCGGACAGTAGTGCTCCAAATTTTCTTTAAGCTCTGCCACAAACTTTTCTTGGCATGCTTTATTCCCTCTTTAAAGGCTTCTAAGGAAACAATAAAGAGATCTGTGAATAATAACTGACTTAGAGGATTTGAGAAATAGACCTCATTTAGGATTAATTCCTCCTTTACTTGACTAACCTTGGGATTATTTTGAGAAAGAATCCCTTCTCCCTCTTTAGGATTATCTGATTTGGCAACTTCAGAAAGTAATGTTATGCTACCTTCAAGCAATCTTGGTATTCCCTGATTTAGTGAGATGATTCCTGTTTGTGAGCCATTATCCTGATGAGTAGGACTATTCTTTGGCACCAGGTCTTCTTGAGAAGAAATTTTAGTATCAGCATCAATTTGTTCTGTACTTTTAGTATGAGAAAATGCATTAGTAGATAAATCAGCAGTAGAACACATATACATATTTTCTTTACAAAAAGGTTTGGATGCTGGCTGTATGCTTAGGATTTCATTGGTCTCTTCTTTTGTTGAAAGGGGTGTTGTCTTTCTCTTCTTCTGGGTGGAACTATGATGTCTCTCTTCCTTTTGTGGATGCTCATAAGGATGAATGTCTTTTTGAGGAAGTATTTCAACCTCAACAACAATTTGCTCTATTGTTTCTTTATGAGCAATTTCTTTAGTAGGTAAGGCAATAGTGGATAACATATGATCTATTTCCTCTTCAGTTAAAGGAGGAGGTATTTTCTGTTTTCTTTGGATTGGGCAACAATTTCTTTCCATTTTTTGTGGAAGTTGATCTTGTGGCTGAATGTCCTCTTGTATTTTACAAGGAAAGGCAGATGTATTGTTATTTGTTTCAACCTTTTCAAAGAGCTCTTGTGGATCCTTTCTTATTTTTTGATGGATTTCATATGGGATCAACTCTTCTTGGTCATCTTGATGGTTATTTTGGGTAAGAAAATTATGGATCTCCTATAAATAATCTTCAGGATGCCAATCTCCTAAGTTTTCATCAATGCTTACAAGGTGTTGTATGAGGTTTTTAAATTGATCACAACAATTTTCATCCAATGATAGAGATGGAAAATGCCCTATATAGTGTTTACAAAATACTTTGTGGAAATCCTTCAAAGAAAACAAGATACCAGGTTCTAGGCCTTCATACCATTCTCTTGCCTTTCCTTCTAATGTACCCATGAACATTTTCATGAGGCAGTCCTCATGCCATTCAACCTTTAACCTCCATACATGTATATGAAAATTGATGAGATGTAACAATGGGTCATCAACCTTTTCATCTCGAAAGATAGGTAGGTTTTCTATCCAATTTACGTCTTTAGGAATTTTGTGTGGGAATCCAGGGATATGTTCTCTGCTCATCGGAGCATATCTCCTTTGTGTCCTTGGATCCATCTTTGTCAACTAGATAGGGTCACTGTGTCTTTTCAATTAGTCTAAATCTCTCTACTAGTGGAGTCTTTTGGTCTAATGAAGGTTGTGGAATCGCCAGGTTGAGGATTTGAACTGTGTTGTCCACCATCATCATGATTGGGATTGATTAATGCATTCCTAGGATATTTTATAAGGACTAGTGGAGTAATAGGCCTACTTGAGGCTAGTGGAGTCGCCAGGTGGATGTTTTTAGTTGTTTTTAGAGATATGTGTATGGTCCACCACAAATACTGATAAAAAGCCAATATAGGGATGTATTTTTGGGTTTTCTGAGTTTCATGTAGCCCTAAGGTTTGTAAGAGTGTCCTATAGTTGGGTCATCATTTTTCTAGGATGGTGAGACAACTAGATTCTACTCTTTGATAATACTTCTAGTTTGAGGGATTCTGAATTTCTAAGGTATAATTAGTTTTTCACTAACTCAGAGTCCCACTGTGATCGCCATTATGTTAGTGAGAAGTGGGATAAGTCAATCAGATAGTATTCCTAAGGCTGCTGGAAATTTTAGGGAATCTAAGTTTTTTTATCACTCAGTGTCCCACCGTGATTGCCATTATGTTAGTGTGGCGATGAGGTGGCTCAATCGGATAGTAGCCTAGAGTTTAGTAAAGTAGTAAGGCCTACTGGAGACTAGTGGAGTTTCCAGGTGGATTTTTAGTTGTTTTGAGGTATATGTGTATGGTCCACCACAAATACTGTCAAAAACCAATCTAAGGAAGTTTTTGGGGTTTTCTGAGTTTTTATGTGCAACCTATTTTGTAAGAGTGTTCTAAACCTGATTCATCACTTTGCTAAGATGGTGAAACAAAGAGTTTGCTCTAAATGATTCTATAGGCTGATGGTCTGAGTTTAATGTTGAAGGACTAAAGAGTCTATAAGAGTTCGTTAGACTGTCATGTACTCAAAGTCCCACCATGATCGCCATTATGTTAGGGTCCCATGATTTGGCTAATTGGAAATCCAAGTGACAGGGTAACATCAAACCAATATTTGGAGCCCAAGGACCTAGCCTTCCTGGACTCAGAGAGGGCTCTCTCTATTTGTGTAAGGGATATCTGTGTGTTTTCTTATTGTGTTCTAATTTTTAGGCTAGTTATGAAGTAGGTTTTTTTGGTTTTATTTTTTAGGTTGTGAGGGATGAACTGATCAAAGACATAAGATAGGTAAAAAGATGTCGGATCAACTGGGCTATGGGGTCAAAATGGTCAAGAAAGCTTTCAGCTGGTGATACAAGGTTGTTGAAGGGCCGATTTG
Source organism: Pinus albicaulis (assembly GCA_034641835.2). Taxonomy (NCBI): domain Eukaryota; kingdom Viridiplantae; phylum Streptophyta; class Pinopsida; order Pinales; family Pinaceae; genus Pinus; species Pinus albicaulis. The sequence continues at coordinate 509,515,124 of CM076577.1, forward strand.
AGCGAGGGAAAATGGATCTTTGGGTAAAATGGAGTGAGATGGACATTAAAATTGTGAAGAACAAAGGATTTCAAACATAAATAGTTTAATGGTTGACATAAACATGGTAGGGAAAACCATTAATCATGAGAAATGTAACTTTAAACTAATCAATGCATAGAAATAAACATTCAAGCCATGCATAGAGATATATGACTCTCTAACTTTAGGAAATGGCTATCAGAATTTGGGGAAATACATTTAAGGCAAAAAAACAACTCAAATCACTATGAAGGAATGCCTAAACATAGTATTTCAAGCTATTCGGCACTTTGAAAACAAGATTGAATAGTTTTAGGCAAAGGGAAAGATCAATACAAGAACTCCTTGGTTCAACAAATGACAATATAATCAATCAAATAGATTTTTCATAGGCGGAGCTATGGCTAGCCATGAGTAAGCAATGCATACCGTGAATCATGCTTACCATGCATAAAACCGTAAATGAAAAAAGCAAACAATATTCTTCAGCAAGAAAAAACATAGAATTATGAATGAAAACTAAGAAACAAAACAGAGAGAGAGACACTATACCATTCTACCAAGTCATGGAATCCAACAACAGTCCTCTTTCATCATCCAAAAGAACTCAAGAAACTCTCCAAATACATGAGACAAGTGTTTCTTCCAAAGCTTGTATAACCATATATTACTTCTATTCATCAAGTTCAGCCTCATTTACAATGAAAGCCTTTGGAATATATAGGCCAAAGTGAGGAAAACCTCTTAGTTCAACTTGCAATCTCATTGGCCTATCCAATATATCTGATTTTGTCCTTGAGGCTTGGAAAAGCCCAAGACACAAAATATCTAATAAAATATCTCAAAAATGCTAAAAAATGGAAATATATTGAATTTTCATAACTAATCATGTACAAAAATAGCTAAACGCACATGAAGAAAAGTCACTTTTGAAAGGTTCAATTTTTACAAAAGTACTCAAAAAATACATCAGCAGAAAGTCCCCTGACTTGCCGGCAACTTTTGGAGGCCTTCCCGATGTCGAAACGAGGCCCGTGATGGCTCGTTGGAAATATATGAGTGTCTAATTTTTGAAAATTATTATTTTTATCCAAAATAACCACTGGAAGTCCTCCAAAAATAGACCTGTGTGTAAAAACCCAAAAAATAGGCCTTACTGATAAACGGGGCAGAGTGTAGAAAAATCAAGTGTTTTTTTTTTCCATTTTGGGGGAGAAACTGATCTTTAATTGATCTGAAAATCATTGAGTATAGGCCCCTGAAATTATGGCATCCAATGATACCATTTTCTTCCTTTTAGGATGCCCCAAACTGAAATGGCGATGCCCATAAGTTTTATCCAAAAACCCAAAAAATGACAAAAACCAAAATTTATTGAATTTCGCCCAATTTTGGCAAGCATGAATGTCAAGGGTTTTCAAAAACATGTTGTGAATCTGAGGCCAAAATTTGGATCTTTGAGGTGTCATTCTTCCATTTTTGTGTTGGGTGCTTCCTTTTAGCCTCCTTGAGTTTTTCCTGAGTGGCCTTCAATTTTCGCCGGACAAACTGATTGAGTTTCTTATAATGCCCAATTATCCTTCGTTGAAGGTCCAAGTTTCTATTTTCCTTCTCCAACTTCTTCTCCAAGTGATCATTAACCCTCTCAAGCCATGCTTCTCTATTTTTCTCTATCTCTTGTGTGAACAATGTAGTGAGAGGGGTAGATTGGAGAAGGGTAGCTTCTTCTTCCTTTTGTTTCTCAAGGGCCTTTTTGAGCCCCATGGTTCTTGGCCTCTTTCTCTTGGGCTGATCTTCATCTTCGCTCTTATCGAACTAACCCATGATTTCTTCCAATCTCACTTGTGCTTTAGAGGCATCCTTTTTGTATTTTATGGCCCGTGTCTCATATACTACCATATGGACACTCATTTGTTTTGAACTTGCAAAAAGTGATTGAATTTTCTAGCCCTCTCAAGATCAGTCCTCAAAGCATCAATTTGGTTTTCTCTATTAATCAAGAGAGTTTCAAGGATTTGAGCTTCATTGTCACTATCATCACTTTTAATTTGAATTATGTCGAAGTCCCTCTCCTTTTCATGGCTACTTTCTTCTTTCTCCTTTCTTTTACTTTGGCTGGATCTTTTAGTCTTCCCTCTCTTGGGCAATTCAGCAATGGGCTTCTTAGGAAATTTTCCCTTGCTTCGGAGGGCCCGAGTGACATTTGGAGTTACAACTTTAGGCACCCTTTTCCTTGATGTCCAGGGTTTGGCCACTTTCGAAGAAGAGAGCATGGCCCCTTGTCTAGGAGAGGCAGCTAACACATGCTCCATTGGCTCTTTACCCTTGCTACTTTGCTCCTTATTCTTGCCACTATCTTGGATTTCTTCATGGATTCCTTGACTATCCTTTTGCATTTATTTTTTAGGGTTGTCCTCCTCACTGTATTGCACCTTTTCATCTTGATTTTTTTCTTTATCAAGTGGTTGCCTCTCCTCATTGTGCTGCTATTATTTTTCATGAGGCTGTTGTTCATCATCAAGTGGCTTCCTCTGTTCATCATGCTGCACCTATTCATCATCATGTTGCTCATCATCATGCCCAAGAGTCTGTTGTTCATCATCATGTTTCTCATCATCATGCCTAGGAGTCTGCTGTTCATCATCATGTTCCTCTTCATCATGCCCCTCTTCCCCTTGATGTTCTGCCTCATCATGATGCTACTCACCTTCATCTTCCTCCTCCTACTCATTCTCTTCTTCCTCATCATGCTCTTTTTCTTTTTCAATGGGAAATTTGAGCTTCTTGGGAATAGGCTTGCTTGAATAAGGCGAAGGATGGTGAGTGGAAGGTGAAGGAGATGTATGACATGAAGGGACAGTGGCAAAATCTGGATATGTAATGAAGGTATCCCAAGATATTTCTTTCTTCTGAAGCTAATGAAGAATGATAACCTTGATGAGGGAGTGATGGAAGAGGCAGGCTGTCTGCTGAGAAGGAGGCTTTTTCTGAACAGTGGAGGCCATTTTCTCAATACTTCTATGTAGGAAGAAAGGGAGATTTAACAATTTGTCCCTCATGAAATGCATGAGAAATTGGATATGATAGGCATAGACTTGGGAGAATCTTCCCTCGCAAGTGAAGTATTTCATGATTATCTTCATGAGGGGGGCGTAACTAGTCAATATATATGAGAAGGGAAAAATGGATGGACATGAATCTCTATTCTTAGGCTTCATAAAAGTCTTGTATTTCTCTAAGTCTAGGTGGCTATGTATAAACCACTTCTCCCTGACATAAGGGATTTTGGTGGCCTTAGAAATGGACCTTGGAGAAAATTTGAAATCTAGGCTTGCTAGTTGAAAATTCTTCTCTTGAAATCTCAAAGCACAAAGATGTGTCAAAGGGAATAGCTCTTCACCTCTTGCACTCTTTGACAAAAATCTAAATACCCAACCTCATGGAAGTTAAACAGGACTGATGGATGAGCATTTACCTCCTTAGTGGAAACAGGCTCAAACCTCCCGTGAAGGCCAGTCCTACTGTATGGCCTAGGCGACATTTTGTTTTGAATGTTCTTAGCAAAACCAAGCTCTCTCATATGGCCTTTGGAATGTTTTTCTCAGCCACACCTTTGTCTTCCTTTTTAGTCACCGTTTGACCAAGACAAACTGCTTCAAAAGCTTTGTGAAATAGTCCTCCAACACCAATTTTCTGCTCCTTATAAATCATTGTTTTGTCCTCTTTTATGCCAATCAACAAGTTTTTGTCAAATGAAAACAAATAGTCAATTTGATTTATATGCTTGGGAAAGGTACTTGAAAAGAGGTATTTATGGCTTTTTGTTAGAATAGAGATCTCCTTGTGTTTTGACAGAAGCAAGACACCCTTCCCCAAACAAAATTCTTCTTGTTATTCACTGTTTCTTTACAAGGTATGACAAAACAACCTCAGCTTGATTTAAAATATGTTCATATAATGCTCTTTTTTATGGAAATCTGGTGGCTGGAAAAAGTTTTCTCTTTCACCATTCAAAGGGACACTTTTGAAGTGAAAAGGCTTTCATATATGACCACTATTTTCACTTTACAAAAACTGTGCTCACCTTAGGATCACTGTCTCACTTTACAAACACTGTTTTGACCTTAATATCACTGTTTTCCCTTTACAAACACTATTTTTACCTTATATTTTCCAACAGAGATTAATTTTGTTTTTCACCACTCAAGGACACCTTCAACAACTTGAAAACCTTCTAACATTGTGTTTTTGCCTTAAAATCAGTGTTACGGTTTATCACTGTTTTTTAGGGCAGTTTTAGGCCTTTTGAGACTAATGTAAACACATCATAGCCTTCTACTGTAACAGTCTCTGGCAACACAGTAACAAACTACCCTCTTTATCATTGTCTTTCTCTTATGCATTATATGACAAACTTCCTTTTTAAAGCCATTTTTTAAAACACTGTTTAAACTGATTTGAGACCCCCTAAGCACAAGAAAGGTTTCTCCAACTTTGACAAGGACTTTGTCTCCTTAACACTGCCTATATCATTTTTTTTAAATGATGAAAAGGTTTCAAAGGCACTATTTCCTTCTCACGGAAAAACACAGCAAACAACCTTTCAATCTTTGAAATTTTCCAAGAGGAGAAGTAGAATACGTCGAAGAAACACTTAGAAACCTTGTTTGATTGATTGGGCAGCTTTAGAGTTTGTTAGAAATCAAATGGAGTGAGCGGAACATTTTCTGGAAAGAACGCTATGCAGTAGAAAGGCAGTCAGGTCGGCCTCAGGAAGGGGTTGAATGTGCAAACAGGCGCATCGCGCAACAGTAGAAAGCCCATGTATTTTCTCTTCTTAACGCGCCACACGCTTTTCCAGGCGCGATGCATAGGTTTTAAGCCTGAAAACACTCTGAAAAATGCTCAAATCTCCTCGTTTCTCTAGTGGGCGGCTTATGGGGATGTTGCTTGAGTTTTGAAATACACAATGAGACTTTTCCAATGGCCTCTTACTCCCTTTAAAGTCGAAAAAGCCAACCACCTTTGAAACTAATTTATGAGGTTTTATGCGTTTGAAAAGACCTTTTGTTTTGTCAAAACATGGAACACTGTCTTTGCCATTATATCATCTTTAAAACATTATAAAGACTCATCTTTGATCAAGTCTGTTGACAAGATGCTGCGGTTGAATTTTGAATGGCACCATAGTGATGGTTCTCGTTGAAGTAAAAAGGCTTTTTTAAGAAACAACAAACCCCTTCTATTGCCTTTTCACCTTTTCTCATTAAAGAAGAAACTCTGTCACTTCTACCTATTTCTTACTTTTAAAGGAAAAACCTTGCTCAAATACATATCAATGATTTGTGAGGCATCCTTTGCCACATATTGGAAGGAGATAAATCACCACTCTAAAACTTACTTTGAAAATTTCTGCTCTCTTGGTTTTTTGATGATAATCATGCCCACTGTGGAGTTAGTCAAACTGTTAGGTGCTCTTTGAGATCTTCTTCTAACTGTGGGTGAAAATCCTCATTTGTACTCCCTATATTTTACCTATACCTGTTTATTAAGGAAAAAAGGCCTTTAGAGACCCTTGGGACTCATATGCAATAGCAAGGTCATTTTCACATGTCCATAAAGAGGCCTTTGACTATGATAGAGGCATGTTTCATTTGCTTTGAGTGTTGTCTCTGAATTTAAAAACACTTGCTATATCCTTTCTTACACATAATGTCACTGTGTTTTTTATTTGCAAAGTGCCCTTGAGAAGTAATGCTTAGGCTACCTTCTTGTTGATTTTGATGAGTTTTTGAAAAGGATCTTCATAGACAGGAAAAGCAAAGTTTCTTTGAATCATCAACACATCACTCCTTGGCCATCTGTTTAACAACATTTTTCCATTCTTAATCATCCAATTAGTTTCACACTGTATTTCAATTTTGTATTTTAACAGTGAAACTCATGTAAGCGCCTTTTAAAACACCACTGCTTTCCCTCTGTTTTTAACACCATTTTTCTGCTCATAAGCCTTTACTTGTCTCCCACTGCACTTAAACTCTACTTTTCAATTAGTGAAACCATATAATCAATATTTGAAACACAATGTTGTGTTAGTGGTTTTCATCTATTGGAGAACAAGGTGTAAAACAAGTTTCTAAGGCTAATTGCAGCATTGTTAGCCTTGTGCCCTTAAATGAAGCCATACCTCTGTTCCTGGCCCTCTGCTTATTAAATGAAGGAGGCCTTTATCACATTGTTGAACCCTTTGCTTGTAAAATTAAGGAGGTTTTCAACCAATTACCTGACCATCTTCTCATACTTGGAGGAGGTTTTACACAGTCATTCAACCCTCTGCTCATGTTTGGAGGAGGTTTAACACAATGATGTAATTTCATCTGCTTTCAAGCAATGTCATCTTTCATATCGCTGCCTATTCATAATTAAGCAAATAAAGTGAAAAATTGACAATATTCCATGAGGGGCATTTCTCTAAGACATGTAATTCTGCTGTTAAAAATACCTTTATGAATCTTTAGACATCAGAGGCAACCTGACCAGTATCTGCAAAATATTTCTTGTTATTCATAACTCACTAACCTTTGAATGTGTTTGCAGGAGCTTATTGAAATAACTCTCTGTCCTAAAGCTGCATCACAGGCTCAAAACCACACGAGAAGCAGCTGTCTTCTCATGTTAAGTTTAATAATTACTTCTGGAACATTGGTACACTTCTGCTTTTAAAAAAAGACATTGAAACATTGTAAATCCACCTAATTTCAGTTTGACCTATGGCATATGCACTACTGAGACATGAAGGTTTGGTAGTGGCGCGACTTAAGAGTGCATCAAGCTTTATTTGTAGAATAGGAAGGTTATCTGTGACTGGTTGATATTAGAAAGAGGTTCTTTTGGCTTTAGGATAGTTTTCCGAGGGAGGATCGCCTAAAGCGCCACTACCTAACTTAAGGGAGACTTTTGGATAGATTTGGAGTATTCTCTTTGGAGCTGATGGACAAGTTTGTATGACTGAGGCTAGATAGGGCCTGACAATTAGGTTTTATCTCATCATGGGTAATTGAAAAGGTAGGAGGGAAAAATGTTTATGGGTTTTTTCTAGCTGAAAAATTTGACATATTGGAGATTAGCTGCTAGAAAACTTGGCCTTAAAAACTAGTCATCATCAACAGGTGAAAAAAACTGATGACTAACACATTTGAACCACTTTGGGATTCTAGGATCTAGCCCTCCTGAATCCAGAGAGGGATCTCTCTATAAGTGAAAATATTGATTTATCTTTAAGGATTGAATTATGATATTAGGCTAGTTATTAAGAACAAGGGTTTTTTTTTGTTTTGGTTGGGAAAAGATATAATGGAGGTGAAGGAAGTCTAAATGAAGGGTGAAGGTGAATGAAAATGGAAGATTGATTCAGCTAAAAATATAGGCAAGAAACATCTTCAAACTAATGGGCTATGGAGCCATAATAAGATTTAATTGAAACAGCAAGGTTCAAGAGTGGTCCATGGGGCAAGTAATCTATGTCTAAGGATCTCTTTTAGTTGATTTTATGGAATGGAATGAAAAAACAAGAAGGGGAATCAAACAAATGAAGAACAAAGAACAGCATAAGATCAAGTAAGTACTTTGAAACTATACTTCTTTTGGCATGCACTTAAGAAAGACGTAAAATTAATCTAAGATCAAATAAGTACTTTGAAACTAGCCTTCTTTTGATGCACTTTCAATAGAAAACATTTAAAACACAGAAAGAAATAGCTTAAGATCAAGTAAGGACTTTGAACCTATCCAGCTTTCAGCATATTCAAAGGGAGACTTTTCAAAGTGACTGTTGGAGAAGAAAATAGAGGACAGGGAAAACCATAGGCTTCCCTATCTCTGCTTTACTTAGCAAAGGTTTCAAGACAACACTTAAGATAAACATAGAAAAGTCTAAGATCAGGTAAGGACTTTGAACCTACCTTGCTTTCAACATACTCTTAGGGAAACTTTTAGGAAACCTTTGGAGATAAAACTAGAGGACAGGGCTAACCATAGACTTCCCTAGTTCAAATCTACTTAGCAGACACTGAAAATAACATTCAAGAACAATGTTTAAAGTTTAGAAAGTAAGAGAAGGGAACACCAACATTCTTGACTGCTTGGACTATATTAAATCATTCTTGAACAACACAATTGGAAGAAAACATACAGATAAAGCTTATCAGTGAGAGAAGGTTACCTTTGACAGTAAATCCTAACTCTATAATTGTTGTTCTTTATCAGAGAAAATGTATAGTATGAAAACAAAAAAGAAAATAACAATTTACAATAAGAAACACATCACCATTGACATAGATTAGGATCCCATAAATCAGCTTGTATTCGATGTTCAAACCAGTTACAATCATAAAGTCCAGTGGTTCTCTACAACTTCAAACTTCTCATCTCAACTTAGGTATCTTCAATTACAAAAAGTGCTTACAGTAGCTTTAGAAAACTATTTATAGGCATCAGATATGAAGTGACCAACATTATCTCATCTCCTACTGAAGTATTTATAGAAGAAATGAGGAGTTGGGATGAGAGAAAATATCTATGGGTTCAATTAATACAGTTTAATGCTTCTTGGCCATTGAGGGGCTCGATAGAGGATATTTCTAATATTTCTCTGTATTAATTGGTTTTCATTAAGTATTAAGCAGCTTAGCAAATTTTGTTGACTTTAGAACTCTTCCAGGTAGGATTTGCAATAACTCTGGTCGTTTTTTAGGCAAAATATCACTGACAGAGGAAATAAATCTGCCTTATTTGATTTATGAGGCCGCAGGTGGCACTTTTGGTAGCTGGAGAGGATTCAATTAGCCTCTGATGTGGTAGTGGAGGCTTCTTGGATTGATAGATTTCATTGTTTTAACCTAAAACATTGTTAATTTTCTTTAGATATGTGTTTTAGGTCTAATTAGGCTTAATCTATGTATTTTGGTCTTTATGATGTCTTTAACTGTGGATTAGGCTCTTGGTCTATTGAATTTATGCCTTAACCCTTAAAAACTATGTTAAAACCTTTAAACATTGATTTCTGCTTTGATTTTATCCCTAGATACTGATACTTTTTCTTTGTGATGATTGTTGTGTTTTCATTGTTGTTGCAGGCGCGCAGAGGGTTGTATAATGACATCAGTGCTCATTAGGCATGGATAAAACATGATCTGGAACCCTGCGGAGAGATCTCTTCGAAGGATAAAGGCCTGGGGGATCATCATCCCAAGCCTTTGATTTCCTTTAAGAAACTATGAAAAAACTTTAAAGCCTACAACAAATACACAAAAATTTATAAAATCCTGCGTGGATGGGTAAAAAATGCTTCAGAGGCTTAGGTTAAAGCGTGGTCATTGGATGAAAGCATCCAACGGAAAAGATTACTTGTTGGGGTCAAAAGGAGAGGTGGTTGGAGAGGTGAATGAAAGATTAAGTCCGAGCTGTAGATGTATATTGATCAATGGTGGAGATCAATCTGGGTTTTATAATGCGGAAGGGGAAGAGTTTATAATAAAGAAGGGAGAAATTGTAAAGAAAATAGGGAAAAACCTTTATCGACAATGAAAAAGGCTTAAAGGAGATTTGGGGTCGTGGAATGAATAAGAGCCATTGATCAGGTTGATCAACAAAGATCAATGGTGGAGATCCTTCAGAGTTCATCACATCGGGGGAAAAAACGATGGGAGGGACAAATGATTTAGCGATGCGATGGCAATGCATCGAGGATTTGTGATATGCGATGGTTAAAAAAACATCGAGGAGAAAATCCTATGCGATGTTCTAGGGAACTTCGGATCACGATATAGATCAACGGCGGAAATTAAATCAGGAATCAATGATCGAAGGAAACAAGGCATGGGACTTCAGTCTTTGTGTTTTTTCGATGAAATGGAGCGAGGACCGTTAGATCTTAAGGAGATCAACGGTTGAGATAGGATCGGGAAGGGAATGATGGAGGGCCCAAAGGCAGGGTGCAATTAAGCAATAGCCAATTGATCTGGAGGATGTCGACGGTTGGGATTTAGTCCTCAGGGCTATCACAAAGAAATGTGGGTGGAGTGCGATGGCATCTCACCCATTGGATTTGCGAGGATGAACGGTTGAGATGTGATCGGGGATCGCGAATCGGGGAAAAATAAAGTGGGGATGCTTGGATCTGCGCGATGCGATTTTGCGCCAGCCATTGGATCAGAATGGTAGATAAACGATGGATATTGTAGTGGAGGCCAGGAAGAGAAAAGCAAATCGCATCGGAGATTTTCAGAATAACAAAGGAAAAGGTGCTTGTTGAAAGTTCCAATTGCGATTAGCGCCTTCGGGCTTTAGCGCTGGTCGCGGCTTTGGGTTATGTGAAGAAGATGAAGGGATCGGGGGCTTTTTAAAAGAAAAGGGAAAATCAAAATTGAAGAAAAAGGAAGGAACCAAGAAAGGGATCATTCGTTTATTTGCGATGCGATCGACCGATGAACGTTGATCGGTTCAGATCAACGGCTAATATTCATTCATATTTTGAACCATTGGATTCATGAAATATCAAAGGAAAAGTCGGGTTTTGTGAAATACGAAGGGGAAAAAGGTTTTGGAAAGGATTTTTAATGTTTTTTAGCGCCCAGTAGCGGGGTTAAGGTTTTGTGAAGAAACAACGGGATCGGGGGCTTTTAAGAGAAAAGGGCTTTAATCACGTCGGAATTTTTTAATGAAAAATGTGAATAAGGAAACAAGAATGCCTCGATTGCGATTGCACGATGGGGTTTTAGCTTTTGGTTATGGCTCCGGTTTTATGTAGAAAAAGGAGCTGGGGGCTAAGGCAAAAGGGGCTTAAAGCCTTAGTAGAAAAATGGGTTTTTTAGGCCAAAAAGAAATATTTTCAATGCTTTTTTGGCTTTCGGTAGAAGGGGAAAAAGGGGGTTTTAAACCTTCCAAACGAACTTCCAAAGGTTTAAAGGGAATTTCAAGGGAATGAGGGGTAAATGAATATTTTTATGGATGAAATGGAGAAGAAAAAGTAGAAGGGAAAATGAGGGAAAATGGAACTTTTCAGTAGTCTTTTCCATTGATAAACAACAAATTTTTTCAGTGTTTATGAGGGAAACAATAGTGAAGGTTTTCTGAAGGAAAAGTAGACATTATTAAGGCTCCAAGAACTCACAATTTGAAAATGAATTGTTTCTTTAAGTCTAGAAAAGATCTAGCCACCATTTGGTATGAAAATTTTTTATAGGTGGCTAACAGCGGCTCCAACTTGGGATGGAAGCTCCTTGGAGGTGCCAAGAACCTCAGACAAGTCTTCTCTGGAAGTTGATCAATGCCTCATCCATTGGGCTGCAAATTTATTTATTTTTATGATCTTCCTCTTGTCTGACAATGTTAACAGCCATGAAAAACAATGAGACTCTATCAAAAAAGCTTTCTACCTACCCAATCCTAATGATATAACATTTTTTCTTCTTTCAGAGTGCATTTGGATTGGAAAAATATTTCTAAAAACATTTTATTCTTTTGAAAACATAAAACTAGTCTACGTCTACTTCTTATTTCTCCATGAACTCAGATTAAACGGTTGAGTTCATAAGCTTCTCTACCTAACTACTATCTGTTAGGATTAGACTATCTAACATAGTTTTAGTCTCTAAATTCTAAAACAAGAAATTCAAAAGCATACAAGTCAGGATTGAAAAATCTAACTTGTTGCTGATCTATGGCATAAAAACAAGCTACACATAGATTATTATTTGTAGAAAATTAAATGAAAATGGTGAAGGCTTAAGATTTGAAAGTTTTAAGAACATCCTTCTCTTTTCTTCAGCTTTGTTTTTAGGCTTGTTTGAGCTGTTTTTCATTGTTATCTGGTTCAAGTTTTAATCATATCAGAACCAGTTTACTTCTATCCTTGGCTCAAGATTTGACCTAGTTAGAGCCATTCTTTCTTTTTGAATTCATAGGTTCAGATTTTTAGCTTGTTTGAACCTTTATTTTTATATCCTAATCTACCTAACTGATAAGCCAAGAGTAAGTTGTTTGGAAAATCCATTTCATTAACCTATCAACAGTAAATTGAAAACTATTTAGTCAAGATTAGGCTGTATGACTAACTAGGAGTGTGTTTCTTAGGAGTGGCTTTTGAGCTTGCACACTTTCAGACTTTGTTTCTCTTTTTTGGCATGGGGCTGTACCTTTCTTGTTTTCTCTCTGCCCTCTTTTCTATCTTCAATTGTTTTTTGTATTTTTATTTTTCTTCAAGACAAAAATCAACAACTAACTGAAAATGCTCAAAGGTTGAGCTTTATTGACATTCCTATCTAACCTATTGTAACTTGGAATATTTACATTCTTGTATGATACAAAAGTGCCAATGTATCTAGTTGAGTAGTGTAAAAAAGAAGAAGAAACTCTGGCTGTTTGTCAGGGGTATCCATAGTACATTTTGAATATTAATCTTCAAAACCAAGACTATCACATAAGGTGACAAATTTTCATGCATTTGGCTCTTACAAAGGATCCATGCTTGATAATTTGAGCCAGTTGGGACTTCCACACATTCTTCCAAAGGATCAACAAAGAAAATATGAAAATTCTCTTCTTTTTGGCCCTCCATGTCTGGTAGATTGTCTGCTTCCAAGACTTCAACTTTGAGGAATATCTCTTCAGTACGTTGCTTGGAAGCATCATCATTCTTAACCTGCAAAACAACAAGCAATGAAATTTCTTCTTTCCCTAAATATATGCTTGATTCTGATATAAATTTAGGTTCTCTGAATGGCAGATTGATATCTATGATGGGACAAGTTTCTTCTTTAAAAGATGGTATATCCTCAGTAGGATAGTCTTCTATTTGTTTTTCTCCTTTAAAGGCCTACCAATATCTTTTATTTTTTGGGACAGCTGGTCTGAATTTTTCTTGAATTTTATATTGTTTTCTCTCCCAAGGTCTCAAACATGTACTAGCAACGAGGGCTAATCCACTAGGAAAACTATTTTTGTCTTTAGGAGCAAGGATAAGTTGAAATTATTTGAAAGTTTTTAACAAATCCATGGCATCATCCTTATAGGCTCTAAGTCTGGGATGTTTAGCCATGCATTCTTCTTTCACTTGCCTAATTACCAATTCTGCATTTCCATGAACTGTTATCTTCTGGGCTCCTAATTTCTTCAATAAGTGTACCCCTAAGAGGAGTGCCTCATACTCTACTATGTCACTCGTGCATTGAAAGTTCAATTTATATGAATAGGCTTCAGAATAATTGTTTTCTGTATCATAAAGCCATATTCCTACACCTGCACTGGTTTTAGTACATGACCCATCAAAGTTCATAATCCAAAGGGGACTAGTTTTAGTTTTATCATTAATTCCTTTAGTATCCTCTTTGTCTAGAGTGCCATTAGATTGTTCTATGGAATAGGCAGTATGTTTATGATTGTCTTGTTTGGATGATGGTTAAGAAGGCAGCTGGTTGTTTAGTATTTGATCAATCTCCTCTTTTTTCAAAGGAGATATTTCCTTATAGATAGAAGTACAAAAAACTTCCTTCTCTTGTGTTAACTGGTTTTGAGGTTGGATGTCTTCTTGAGCCTCTTCTAGGGGATCTTGACTTGTGCCTGCAGGGAAACTTTGAGGATTTTCTATTGTTTCCTGATCTTCTTGTGTTTTAAAGAACTCGTCATGATTATTAATATAGTTAGTTGGAACACAAAGTCCATGAGTTGTTACTTATATATTATCAGGATGCCATTCTTCTTTTGCAATTCTGAACGAGTTATAACATAGAGGGAGAGTCCCTAGATATGCTAATTCTCCTTGCACATTAGATTCTTCATTTTCTAAGTGGCTATTTGTTTCTTCAAAGCACTCCTCACTATTATAATTTTGATTTTGTTTGTAAAATCTCTTAACGGCATAGTACAAGATATGGGGAGGTAATCAGGAGCTTCTTGACAACCTTCTTCATTATCTACTACAAAGTCTTGATCATCATAGATATCTTTCTCATTGTCTAGGTCTTGAGGTGATTGGGCTTGTGTTTGATCAGGGAAAAGCATATGTTGCTCTAGATCATCAATATTCATATTAGCCACCAACCTATCGATTCTCTTTCCAAGCATGTACATCATCTTTTCCATCATGATTAGAAATTTTTCTTGATTGTTTTATCTATAATCTTGTTCATCACACATGTCCTGCAGTGGTAGAGTTTGTTTTTTCTCAGGGAATAGCACATGTCGTTCTAGATCACCAATGTTTATATTGGCTATAAACCTATCCACTCTTCTTCCGAGCATGTACATCATCTTTTCCATCATAACCATATGTTTGTCTTTTGGGTCTATATCTAGATACATGCTTGTACTTTAGAAAAGAGGTCACTGTATCTTGTTAACCAATTCAGAGTCTTCTACTAGTGGAGTCATTTGGTCTTTTGAGAGTTTTTAGAGTGTGGAGTCTCCAAGTGGAAATTTTTAGCTCTTTTGGAGGTAAAATGTTTTATGGTCCACCACCATATACCAATCTAAAGTATTTTTGGGTTTTTCCTGAGTTTCTATGGTTATTTGGGAGGCTAAGGAGTATATAAGAGCTTGCTAGGCCACTATGAACTCAGTATTTCCCCAGCGGAGTCACCAGAAATGTTAGCTCCCTGTAATTTCAGCAGATTAGCAAGACTAAAACTGCAGGGAGAATATTTGAACCACTTTTGGATTCTAGGATCTAGCCCTCCTGAATCCAGGGAGGGATATCTCTATAAGTGAAAATATTTATTTATCTTTAAGGCTTGAATTATGATATTAGGTTGGTTATTAAGAAAAAGGGATTTTGTTTTTTTGGTTGGGAAAAGATATAATGAAGGTGAAGGAAGTATAAATGAAGGGTGAAGGTGAATGAAAATGGAATATTGATTCAACTAAAAAGATAGGCAAGAAACAACTTCAAACTATTGGGCTATGGAGTCATAATAGGATTTAATTGAAACCGAAAGGTTCAAGAGTGGTCCATGTGGCAAGTCATCTATGTCTAAGGATCTCTTTTAGTTGATTTTATGGAATGGAATGAAACAAAATGAAGGGGAATCAAAAAAATGAAGAACAAAGAACAGCCTAAGATCAAGTAAGTACTTTGAAACTATCCTTCTTTTGGCATGCACTTAAGAAAGACATAAAAGTAATCTAAGATCAAGCAAGTACTTTGAAACTAGCCTACTTTTGATGCACTTTTAATAGAAAACATTTAAAACACATAAATAAATAGCTTAAGATCAAGTAAGGACTTTGAACCTATCTTGCTTTCAGCATATTCAAAGGGACACTTTTCAAAGCAATTGTTGGAGATAAAACTAGAGGAAATGGATAACCATAGACTTCCCTAGTTCAACTCTACTTAGCAGACACTGAAAATAACATTCAAGAACAATTTTTAAAGTTTAGACAGTAAGAGAAGGGAAAACCAACATTCTTGACTGCTTGGACTATATTAAATCATTATTGAACAACACAATTGGAAGAAAACATACAGATAAAGCTTATCAGTGAGAGAAGGGTACCTTTGATAGTAAATCCTAACTCTATAATTGTTGTTCTTTATCAGAGAAAATGGATAGAATGAAAACAAAAAAGAAAATAACAATTTACAATAAGAAGCACATCACCGTTGACATAGACCAGGATCCCATAAATCAGCTTGTATTTGATGTTCAAACTAGTTACAATCATCAAGTCCAGTGGTTCTCTACAGCTTCAAACTTCTCATCTCAACTTAGGTATCTTCAATTACAAACAGTGCTTACAGCAGCTTTAGAAAACTATTTACAGGCATTAGATATGCGGTGACCAACATTATCTCATCTCCTACTGAAGTATTTATAGAATAAATGAGGAGGTGGGATGAGAGAAAAGATCTCCGGGTTCAATTAATACAGTTTAATGCTTCTCGGCCTTTGAGGGGCTCAATGGAGAAGATTTCTGATATTTCTCTGTATTAATTGGTTTTCATTAAGTATTAAGCAGCTTAGTAGAGTTTGTTGACTTTAGAACTCTTCCAGGCAGGATTTGTAATAACTCTGGCCGTTTTTTAGGCAAAATATCATTGACTGAGGCAATAACTCTGCCTTCTTTGATTTATGAGGCCACAGGTGGTGCTTTTGGTAGCTGGAGAGGATTCAATTAGCATTTGACGTGGCAGTGTAGGCTTCTTGGATTGATAGATTTCATTTTTTTAACCTAAAACAATGTTAATTTGCTTTAGATATGTGTTTTAGGTCTAATTAGGCTTAATCTGTGTCTTCCAATCTTTATGATTTCTTTAACTATGGATTAGGCTCTTGGTCAGTTGAATTTATGCCTTAACCCTTCAAAACTGTGTTAAAACCCTTAAACATTGATTTCTACTTTGATTTTATCCCTGGATACTGATACTCTTTGTCTGTGATGATTTTTGTGTTTTCATTGTTGTTGCAGGCATGCAGAGGGTTGTATAATTACATCAGTGCTCATGAGTTATGGATAAAACATGATCTGGAACCCTGCGGAGAGATTTCTTTGAAGGATAAAGGCCTAGGGGATAGTCATCCTTGGCCTTTGATTTCCTTTAAGAAACTGTGCAAAAACTTTAAAACTTGCAACAAATACACAAAAATTTATAAAATCCTACGTGGATGGGTAAAAATTGCTTCAGAGGTTTAGGTTAAAGTGTGGTCGTTGGATGAAAGCATCCAACAACAAAGATTGCTTGCTGGGGTCAAAAGGAGAGGTGGTTTGAGAGGTGAATGAAAGATTAAGTCTGAGCCGTATATGTATATTGATCAACGGCGGAGATCAATCTGGGTTTTATAATGTGGAAGGGGAAGAGATTATAATAAAGATGGGAGAAATTGTAAAGAAAATGGGGAAAAACCTTTATCGACAACGAAAAAGGCTTAAAGAATATTTGGGGTCGTGGAATGAATAAGAGCCATTGATCAGGTTGATACACGAAGATCAATGGTGGAGATCCTTCGGAGTTCATCGCATCGGGGGAAACAGCGATGGGAGTGACAAAGGATTTAGCGATGCGATGGCATCGCATCAGGGATTTGCGATATGCGATGGTTAACAAAACGTCGGGGAGAAAATCTGATGTGATGTTCTAAGGACAGTTGGGATTTATTCATCGGGGCTATCACAGAGAAATGTGGGCGGAGTGTGATGGCATATTTTCCATCATAACCATATGTTTGTCTTCTGGGTCTATATCTAGGTCCATGCTTGTACTTCAGAAAAGAGGTCACTGTATTTTGTTAACCAGTTCAGAGTCTTCTACTAGTGGAGTCATTTGGTCTTTTAAGAGTTTTTAGAGTGTGGAGTCTCCAGGTGGAAATTTTTAGCTCTTTTGGAGGTAAAATGTTTTATGGTCCACCACCATATACCAATCTAAAGTATTTTTGGGTTTTTCCTAAGTTTCCATGGTTATTTGGGAGGCTAAGAAGTATATAAGAGCTTGCTAGGCCACTATGAACTCAGTATTTCGCCAGCGGAGTCGCCAGAAATGTTAGCTCTCTGTAATTTCAGCAGATTAGCAAGACTAAAACTGCAGGGAGAACATTTGAACCACTTTTGGATTCTAGGATCTAGCCCTCCTGAATCCAGGGAGGGACATCTCTATAAGTGAAAATATTGATTTATCTTTAAGGCTTGAATTATGATATTAGGCTAGTTATTAAGAAAAATGGATTTTGTTTGTTTTGGTTGGGAAAATATATAATGAAGGTGAATGAAAATGGAATATTGATTCAGCTAAAAAGATAGGCAAGAAAAAACTTCAAACTATTGGGCTATGGAGTCATAATAGGATTTAATTGAAATCGAAAGGTTCAAGAGTGGTCCATGTGGCAAGTCATCTATGTCTAAGGATCTCTTTTAGTTGATTTTATGGAATGGAATGAAACAAAATGAAGGGGAATCAAACAAATGAAGAACAAATAATAGCCTAAGATCAAGTAATTACTTTGAAACTATCCTTCTTTTTGCATGCACTTAAGAAAGACATAAAAGTAATCTAATATCAAGCAAGTACTTTGAAACTAGCCTACTTTTGATGCACTTTTAATAGAAAACATTTAAAACACATAAATAAATAGCTTAAGATCAAGTAAGGACTTTGAACCTATCCTGCTTTCAGCATATTCAAAGGGACACTTTTCAAAGCAATTGTTGGAGATAAAACTAGAGGAAATGGATAACCATAGACTTCCCTAGTTCAACTCTACTTAGCAGACACTGAAAATAACATTCAAGAACAATTTTTAAAGTTTAGACAGTAAGAGAAGGGAAAACCAACATTCTTGACTGCTTGGACTATATTAAATCATTCTTGAACAACACAATTGGAATAAAACATACAAATAAAGCTTATCAATGAGAGAAGGGTACCTTTGACAGTAAATCCTAACTCTATAATTGTTGTTCTTTATCAGAGAAAATGGATAGAATGAAAACAAAAAAGAAAATAACAATTTACAATAAGAAACACATCACCGTTGACATAGACCAGGATCCCATAAATCAGCTTGTATTTGATGTTCAAAATAGTTACAATCATCAAGTCCAGTGGTTCTCTACAGCTTCAAACTTCTCATCTCAACTTAGGTATCTTCAATTACAAACAGTGCTTACAGCAGCTTCAGAAAACTATTTATAGGCATCAGGTATGTAGTGACCAACATTATCTCATCTCCTACTGAAGTATTTATATAATAAATGAGGAGGTGGGATGAGAGAAAAGATCTCCGGGTTCAATTAATACAGTTTAATGCTTCTCGGCCTTTGAGGGGCTCAATGGAGAATATTTCTGATATTTCTCTGTATTAATTGGTTTTCATTAAGTATTAAGCAGCTTAGCAGAGTTTGTTGACTTTAGAACTCTTCCAGGCAAGATTTGTAATAACTCTGGCCGTTTTTTAGGAAAAATATCATTGACTGAGGCAATAACTCTGCCTTATTTGATTTATGAGGCTGCAGGTGGTGCTTTTGGTAGCTGGAGAGGATTCAATTAGCCTCTGATGTGGCAGTGGAGGCTTCTTGGATTGATAGATTTCATTGTTTTAACCTAAAACAATGTTAATTTGGTTTAGATATGTGTTTTAGGTCTAATTAGGCTTAATCTATGTCTTCCAGTCTTTGTGATGTCTTTAACTATGGATTAGGCTCTTGGTCAGCTGAATTTAGGTCTTAACCCTTCAAAACTGTGTTAAAACCCTTAAACATTGATTTCTACTTTGATTTTGTCCCTGGATACTGATACTCTTTGTCTGTGATGATTTTTGTGTTTTCATTGTTGTTGCAGGCATGCAGAGGGTTGTATAATTACATCAATGCTCATGAGTTATGGATAAAACATGATCTGGAACCCTGCGGAGATATCTCTTTGAAGGATAAAGGCCTAGGGGATCATCATCCTTGGCCTTTGATTTCCCTTAAGAAACTATGCAAAAACTTTAAAACTTGCAACAAATACACACAAAATTATAAAATCCTACGTGGATGGGTAAAAACTGCTTCGGAGGTTTAGGTTAAAGTGTGGCCATTGGATGAAAGCATCCAACAACGAATATTGCTTGTTGGGGTCAAAAGGAGAGGCGGTTTGAGAGGTGAATGAAAGATTAATTCTGAGCCTTATATGTATATTGATCAACGGTGGAGATCAATCTGGGTTTTATAATGCGGAAGGGGAAGAGTTTATAATAAATATGGGTGAAATTGTAAAGAAAATGGGGAAAAACCTTTATCGACAACGAAAAAGGCTTAAAGGAGATTTGGGGTCGCGGAATGAATAAGAGCCATTGATTAGGTTGATACACGAAGATCAACGGTGGAGATCCTTCGGAGTTCATCGCATAGGGGGAAACAGTGATGGGAGTGACAAAGGATGTAGCGATGCGATGGCATCGCATCAGGGATTTGCGATATGTGATGGTTAACAAAACATCGGGGAGAAAATCCGATGCGATGTTCTAAGGACCGTCAAATCATGATATAGATCAACGATGGAAATTAAATTGGGAATTGGTGATCGGAGGAAAAAAGGCATGAGACTTAATTCTTTTTGTTTTGCCGATGCGATGGAGTGAGAACCGTTAGATATTAAGGAGATCAACTGTCAAGAAAGGATTGGGAAGGGAATGATGGAGGGCTCAAAGGTGGGGTGCAATTAAGCAACATCCATCCGATCTGGAGGATGATCGAAAATTGGGATTTAGTCATCGGGGCTATCACAGAGAAATGTGGGCGGAGTGCGATGGCATCTTAGTCATTGGATTTGCAAGGATGAGCGGTTGAGATGTGATCAGGGACCGCGAATCAGGGAAAAATAAAGTGGGGATGCTTGGATCTGCATGATGCAATTTTGTGCTAGTCGTTGGATCAGAATGGTTGATCAGTGGTGGAGATTGCAACTGAGGCCAGGAAGAGAAAAGCCAATTGCATCAGAGATTTTCGAAATAACAAAGGAAAAGGTGCTTGTTGAAAGTTCTGATTGCAATTAGCACCTTCGGGCTTTAGCGCTGGTCGCGACTTTGGGTTATGAAAGAAGATGAAGGGATCATGAGCTTTTTAAAAGAAAAGGGCCAATCGCAATCGAAGAAAAAGGAAGGAACCAACAAAGGGATCATTCATTTATTTGTGATGCGGTCGGATGATGAACGTTGATCGGTTCAGATCAACGGTTGATATTCATTCATATTTTGAACCATCGGATTCATGAAATATCAAAGGAAAAGTTGGGTTTTATGAAATACAAAGGGGAAAAAGGTTTTGGAAAGGATTTTTAATTTTTTCTAGCGCCCGGTAGCGGGGCTAAGGTTTTGTGAGGAAACAAAGGGATCAAGGGCTTTTAAGAGAAAAGGGCTTTAAAAGCATCAGAGTTTTTTAACGGAAAATGCGAATAAGGAAACATGAAAGCCTCGATTGTGATTGCGTGATGGGGTTTCAGCTCTGGTTTATGGCTCTGGTTTTATGCAGAAAAAGGAGCTGGGGGCTAAGGCAAAAGGGGCTTAAAGCCTTAGTAGAAAAATGGGTTTTTTAGGCCAAAAAGAAAGATTTTCAATGCATTTTGGCTTTCCGTAGAAGGGGAAAAAGGGGTTTTTAAACCTTCCAAAGGAATTTTCAAAGGTTTAAAGGGAATTTCGAGGGAATTAGGGGTAAATGAACAGTTTTATGGATGAAATGGAGAAGAAAAATTAGAAGGGAAAATGAGGGAAAATGGAACTTTTCAGCAGTCTTTTCCATTGGTAAACAACATATTTTTTCAGTCTTTATGAGGGAAACAGCAGTGACGGTTTTCTGAAGGAAAAATAGACATTATTAAGGCTTCAAGAACTCACAATTTGAAAATGAATTGTTTCTTGAAGTCTAGAAAATATCTAGCCACCATTTGGTATGACAAATTTTTATAGGTGGCTAACAGACCAATAATCAAGTGACTTTCTAGCATGTTCAACTTCAACACATCTATTCACATGTTGGAATTTGTACTTTGATCGGGTGGTGTTGGAGCGCAAGACCTTGGGCTTCGATCACAAAATTCCAAGTTGCGAGGAGTGATGATTCAGTTATTATTATATACATGATTCTTTAGACGGATGGTTGCGACCATACTGTGGGTTCTCTTGTTTTGATCCTGTCTATATGGATGGTTGCACCCAAACCATGGATCTATTTCATATGATCCCTTCATTTGGATGGCTGCGTCCATGCTGAGGATCCATGCACATGATCCTTTTCTTGATGGATAGCTGCGATAATACCATGGATTCATGTATTTTCATCAGATATTTCAGTTATGTATATGTATCTATTCTTGATTTTCAGGTCTCCTGATAGCAACATCTGGTTCCTTACACGTACTTGTAAGGCATTTCACCCCTCACTCATGTTTAGGGGGCATCTGTTACATAGTAATTTGTCACAATCCATGCAATCCCCATCTCGCACATTGGAGGGTTATTTTTATGACTAATTAGAGGTGTCATGCCTTGTGAATACCATCATTTCATCCCTTGCCATGAGTACAAAATTCCCTTTGTTGACCATTTCCTGGGCAGACAACTAAAAACATATGTTTTTTCCTTCGCGCTGGTAGCCCGTTATACCCTCGTTCCAATGAGGAAAATTAACACTAAGCTCACACCATTTGGCACTCTATCCTAGTTAAGCACCCACGCTAATATGTTTATGGAATTTTTTTTTTAAAAAGAGGCGAATTTTTGATCACAACAACTTCGTGGATGAGTCATAGGGAGTGGTTCGGCTGAATAACCAAGACCTTCCTCCTTTGGCCTCTTGTTTCCACCTTATGGGGAAACCTCCCAAGGGATAAGGCCTCCCTTCCACTATTATAGGGATTCCAACCTCCTCCTATCCTCTATAAATATAGCCATCTTCCATTGATGTTCTAGTTCAACATGTTCTAGTTGAACAAATAGCTAAAAAAGTTATCATAGAGAAGAAGCAATCATAGCTTCGGGAGAACAGTGCAGTGTGTGATTGTTTTTGTGTGTTGAGAACATAGTGAGATCTTGGACCTTTGTTCATGAGGGTGTGAAAAATGTGCTTGGATACAAACCTACCAAAGGAGAGCCTCAACATCAAGGCTTGGTTGTAAACTCCCCTTGTCTTAATCATAATAAAATGCATCTAATGTTTATCTTCCATTCTTGTTTACATATATAATGATATTTATAGCATTCCTTGATCAGTTAGATAGGCTGTAATTTTTTTATGTTTGTCATGGTTTTATGCTTGTTGTGTTTCCTTGACTATCTATATAGGTAATCAAACATTGATAGTAGCATGTATCGAGCTGAAGAAGAGCGACAGATCAAGTAGCTTCGACGGAAGACGACAACATAGCATCAGAATGAGGTAGGTCATCCTCCTTTCCCTAAATTTCATTTAGAATCTAGGAAGGTAGATGTTAGTATATTCCCATAGTTGGTAGACCCACCCTAGGGCTACAGAGATCGGCTCTGTCCGTAGAGGGGATTTACATGGAAAAAAAAGGACGGGTTAAGGTAAATTCAAGGTTAAAGTTAGGTTAAGGTTAAGGTTAAGGTATGGTTATGGGAAGGTTAAGGTTAAGGTTAAGGTTAAGGTTAGGTAAAGGTTAGTGTTAAGGGTAGGATATAGTGAAGGTTAAGGTTAAGACCTATAACCTTAAACCTTAACCTTAACCTAACCTTAAACTTAACCTTATCTTAACCTTAACCTTAACCTAACTATAACCATACCTTAACTTTAACCTTAACCTTAAACTTAACCTTAACCTTATTTTAAGGTTAAGGTTACGGTAAGGTTAGAGTAAAGGTTCAGGTTAAGCATTTGATCAAGGTTAGGGTTAGGTTACAGTTAAGGTCAAGTTAAGTTTAAGGTTAAGGTTAAGTTATCATTTAGGTTAGGTTAAGGTTAAGATTGAGGTTAAGGTTAAGGGTAAAGATAAGGTTATGATTAAGGTTAAGGTTAGGGTTAGGTTATAGTTAAGGATAAGGTTAGGTTAAGAGTAAAGTTAAGGTTAAGGATAAGGTGAAGGTTAAGGTTCGGTTAAGGGTAAAGTTAAGGTGAAGGTTAAGGTTAAGGTTGGGTTTGGGAATGTTAAGGTTATGGGTTAGGTTATAGTTAAGGTTAAGGGTAAGGTTAGGGTTGAGGTTAGGGTAAGGTTAAGATAAGGTTAAGGGTAAAATTAAGGTTAACCAAACCTTATCTTAACCTTAACCTTAACCTTAACCTTAAACTAACCTTAACCTGACTAAACCCGTAACTTGAACCTTAACCTAACCTTA
The DNA here is from genome assembly GCA_034641835.2 of Pinus albicaulis. NCBI lineage: Eukaryota > Viridiplantae > Streptophyta > Pinopsida > Pinales > Pinaceae > Pinus > Pinus albicaulis. The sequence goes on from CM076577.1 coordinate 509,538,961, forward strand.
ACCTTGACCTTTCCCTTAACCTAACCTTAACCTTAACAATAACATTAACTTTACCCTTAACGTAACCTTAACCTTTACCTTAACCTTACCCTTACTCTTAACCTTAAACTTAACCTGAAAATTTACCCTAACCTTACCCTAACCTTAACCTAACCTTAACTGTGATCTTGACTTTAACCTTAACCATATCCTTAACCTTAATCATAACCTTAAATATAAGGTTAAGGTTATGGGTTAATGTTAAGGGTTTGGTCAAGGTTAGGGTAGGTTATACTTAAGGTCAAGGTTAAGGTCAGGTCAAGGTTACGGTTAAGGTTAAAGTCAAGGTGAAGGATTTGGTAAAAGATAGGGTTAGGTTAAGGTTAAGATTAAGTTTATGTTTGTGGGGTGGTTAAGGTTAAGGTTATGTTTAGGTTGAGGTTAGGTTAGGCTAAGGTTAAGTTTAAGGTTTACAGGTTTAGTCAAGTTAAGGTTAAGGTTAGGGTGAAGGTGAAGGTGAAGGGTAAGGGTAAGGTTAAGGTTAAGGTTAAGGTCAAGGTCAAGGTTAAGGTTAAGGTTAGGATTAGCTTAAGGGTAAGGTTATAGTTAAGGTTAAGGTTAGGTTAAGTTAAGGTTAAGGTTAAGGTTAGGTAAGGGTAAGGTTAATGTTAAGGTTAACGTTAAGGTTAAGGTTATTGTTAAGGTTAGGTTAAGGGTAAAGTTAAGGCTAAGGTTAGGTTAAGGTTAAGGTTAAGGTTACAGGTTTAGTCAGGTTAAGGTTACAGGCTTTGTCAAGTTAAGGTTAAGGTTAAGGTTAAGGTGGTAAGGTTAAGGTTAACATTAAGGGTAAGGTCAAGGTTAAGGTTAAGGTTTATGCTTATGGGAAGGTTAAGGTTAAGGCTATGGTTAAGGTTAAGGTTAAGCATTTGGATAAGGTTAGGGTTAGGTTATAGTTAAGGTCAAGGTTAATTTTAAGGTTAAGGGTAAGGTTAAGGTTAAGGTCAAGGTTAAGTCTAAGTTATAGTGAAGGTTAAGGTTAAGATCCATAACGAAAACCTTAACCTTAATATTTACTTTACCTTAACCTTAACTATAACCTAACCCTAACCTTGACCAAACCCTTAACCTTAACCTTAACCTTAACCTGAATAAAACCCATAACCTTAACTTAACTTAACCCTAACCTTGACCTTAACCTTAACCTTAACCTTAACCTTACCCTTAACCTTCACGTTAACCTAACCTTAACCTTGACCATAATTGTAACCTAACCCTAACCCTAACCTTTACCTAACCTTAACTTTAACCTTAACCATAATCTTAACCTTAACCTTAACCTTATCTTACCCTTACCCTTAACTTATCCTTAACCTTAACCTTAACCTTCACCTTCACCTAACCGTAACCTTAACCTTAACCTTAACTATAACCTAACCCTAACCTTAACCTTCCCTATATCCTAACCTTAACCTTAGCCTTAACCTTAACCTTACCCTACCTTAACCTTAACCTTACCCTAACCTTAACCTTACCTTTAACCTTAACCTAACTAAACCGGTAACCATAACCTTACCTTAACCTTAACCTTAACCTTAACCCTAACCTTGACCAAACCCTTAACCTTAAACTTAGCCTGACTAAACTCGTAACCTTAACCTTAAACTTAACCTGAATAAACCCGTAACCTTAACCCTAACCTTAACCTTAACCTTAACCAACTATAACTTTACCCTTAACCTAACTTAATCTTAACCTTGACGTTGACCTTAAAATTAACCTTAACCTTACCCTTAATCTTCACCTTAACCTTAACCTTAACCTTAACCTCTCTAAACCCGTAACCTTAACCTTACCCTTAACCTTAACCTGAACCTTTACCCTTAACCTTAACGTTAACCTTACCCCCTTAACCTTAACCTTAACCTAACCTTAACCTTAACTAAAACCTAACCCTAACCTTAACCAAACCCTTAACCTTAACCTAACCTTAACCTTGACTTTACCCTTAACCTAACCTTAACCTTAACTTTACCTTAACCTTGACTTTACCCTTAGCCTAACCTTAACCTTAACCTTAACCTTAACCTAACCTTAAACTTAACCTTAACCTTAACCTAAGTATAACCTTACCTTAACCTAACTTAAACTTAACCTTCACCTTGACGTTAACCTTCACTTTAAATTTACTCTACACTTAAGCATTTAGTCAAGGTTAAGATTAGGGTTAGGTTAAGGTTAAGGTTAGGTTAGGTTAAGGTTAAGGTTAAGGTTAGGATAAAGGTTAAGGTTAATTTAAGGTTAAGGTTAGGTTAAGGTTAACTTAAGGGTAAATTCAACCCGTAACCTTAACCTTAACCAAACCCTTAACCTTTAATTTACCCTTAACTTAACCTTAACCTTAACCATAACCTTAACCTTACCTTACCTTATTCTAACTTAACCTTAACCTTGACCTTAACCTTAACCTTAAACTTAACGTTACCCAAACCTTAAGGGTTTAGTCAGGTTAAGGTTAAGGTTAAGGTTAAGGGTTTGGTCAAGGTTAGGGTTAGGTGAAGGTTAAGGGTAAGGTTAAGGTTAAGGTTAGGTTAAGGGTAAAGTTAAGGTTAAGGTTAGGGTTAAGGTAAGGGGAAGGTTAAGGTTAAAGTCAAGGTTAGGTGAATGTTAGGGGTAAGGTTAGGGTAAGGTTAAGGTTAAGGTCAAGGTCAAGGTTAAGGCTAAGTTAGGTTTAGGAAAGATTATGGTTAGGTTAAGGTTAAGGTTTAGTTTAGGTTAAGGTTAAGATTAGGTTAAGGGTAAAGTTAAGTTTAAGGTTAGTTTAAGGTCAGGATTAAGGTTAGGTTAAGGTTAAAGTCAAGGTTAAGGTTAGGTTAAGGGTAAGGGTTTGGTCAAGGTTAGGGTTAGGTTATAGTTAAGGTTAAGGGTAAAGATAATGTTATGGTTAAGGTTAAGGCTAGGGTTAGGTTATAGTTATGGTTAAGATTAGGTTAAGGGTAAAGTTAAGGTTAAGGTTAGGGGAAGGTTTTAGTTAAGGTTAAGGTTAAGGCTAAGGAGAGGTTAAGGTTAGGTTAAGGGTAAAGTCAAGGTTAAGGTGAAGGTTAAGGGTAAGTTTAAGGTTAACGTTACGGGTTTAGTCAGGTTAAGGTTAAGGTTAAGGGTTTGGTCAAGGTTAGGGTTAGGTTAAGGTTAAGGTTAAGGTTAGGTTAAGGGTAAAGTCAAGTTTAAGGTTATGGTTAAGGTTAAGGGTAAGATAGCGTTAAGGTTAAGGTTAAGGGTAAGATAACATTAAGGTTAGAATTAGGTCAAGGTTAAGGTTAAGGATAAGTTAAGGTTAAGGGTAAGGTAAGGTTAAGGTTAAGATTAGGTTAAGGGTAAAGTCAAACCTTAACCTTAACCTTAACCTAAAAATTAGTCTAACCTTAACCATAACCTTAATCTTAACGTTACACTTAACCTAACCTTAAACTTACCCTAACCATAACCTTAACTTTACACTTAACCTAATCTTAACCTTAACCTAACCTTAACCTTGACTCTACCTTAACCTAACCTTAACCTTAGCTGAACCTTTATCTAACCTTAACCTTAACCATAACATTAACCTTAACCTTAACATTAACCTAACCTTAACCTTGACCTTAACTATAACCTAACCCTAACCTTGACCAAACCCTTAACCTTAACCTGACTAAACCCGTAACCTTAAACTTACCCTTACCTTAACTTATCCTTAATCCTAACCTTAACCATAATCTTAAACTCAGAGTAAGGTTAAGGCTAAGGGTAAGGTTAGGGTTAAGGGTAAAGGTTAAGGTTAAGGTTACATGTTTAGTCAGGTTAAGGTTAAGGGTTTGGTCAAGGTTAGGGTTAGGTTATAGTTAAAGTCAAGGTTAAGACAAAGGTTAAGGTTAAGACTAAGGTCTTGGTTAAGGCCAAGGTCAAGGTTAAGGTTAAGGTTAGGTTAAGGTTAAGGGTGAAGGTTAAGGTTAAGGTTATGGTTAAGGTTAGGATCCATAACCTTAACCTTGACCTTACCTTGAATTTACCCTTAACTTAACCTTAACCTTCACTATAACATAACCCTTACCTTGACCAAACCATTATCCTTAACCTTACTAAACTCATAACCTTAACCTTAACCTCAACTATAACCTAACCCTAACCTTGAGAAAATTCTAACCTTAACCTTAGCTTTAACATCAACCTAAAATTAACCTTAACTATACCCTTAAACTAATCTTAACCTTAACCTAACCTTAACCTTACCCTTAACCTTACCCTTAACCTAACCTAACCTTAACCTTAACCTTAACTATAACCTAACACTAACCTTGACCAAACCCTTAACCTTAGCCTTATCTTAACCTTATCCTAACCTTAACCTTAACCTTAACCTAACTATAACCTTACCCTTAACCTTAACCTTGACCTTAACTATAACCTAACCCTAACCTTGACCAAACCCTTAACCTTAAACTTAACCTGACTAAACACGTAACCTTAACCTTAACCTCAACCTTAACCTTATCCCCTTAACCTTAACCTTAACCTAATCTTAACCTTAACTAAAACCTAACCCTAACCTTAACCAAACCCTTAACATTAACCTTAACCTGAACCTTAACCATAAACTTAACCTTAACCATAACCCTAACCTTAACCTAAACCTTAACCTTAACCTAACCTTAACCTTAACCTTAACCTAACTCTAACCTTACCCTTAACCTTAACCTTGACATTAACTATAACCTAACCATAACCTGGACCAAACCCTTAACCTTAACCTTAACCTGACTAAACCTGTAACATTACCCTTAACCTTAACCAAACCTTAACCTTAACTTTACCTTAACCTTGAAGTTACCCTTAACCTAACCTTAACCTTAACCTTGACCAAACCCTTAACCTTAACCTTAACCTTAACTTTACACTTAACCCAATCTTAACTTTAACCTAACCTTAACCTTAACTTTACCATTAACGTAACCTTAACCTTTACCTTAACCTGAGGTTAAGATTATGGTTAAGGTTAAGGTTAAGTGTAAGGTTAAGGGTAATGTTAGGGTTAAGGTTAGGGTAAGGTTAGGGTTAGGTTAAGGTTAAGGTTAGGTTAGGTTAAGGTTAAGGTTGAGGTTAAGGTAAGGTTAAGATTAAGGGTAACATTATGGTTAAGGTTAAGTTTAGGTTAAGGTGACGATTACGTTAAGGTTAAGGTTAAGGGTAAATATAAGGTTATGGTAAAGGTTAAGGTTAGCCGTAGGTTATAGTTAAGGTTAAGTTTAGGTTAAGGGTAATATAAGGTTAAAGTTAAGGTTAGGTTATAGTGAAGGTCAAGGTTAAGGGCTAGGTTAAGGGTTAAGGGTTAAGGGTTAAGGGTTAAGGGTTTGGTCAAGGTTAGGGCTAGGTTAAGGTTAACGTTAAAGTTAAGGTTAAGGTTAGGTTAAGGTTAAGGTTAAGGTTAGGTTAAGGTTAAGGTTTAGGTTAAGGGTAAGGGTTAAGGGTAAGGGTTAAGGGTTAAGGGTTAAGGGTTAAGGGTAAGGGTTAAGGTTAGGTTATAGTGAAGGTCAAGGTTAAGGTTAGGTTATAGTGAAGGTTAAGATTAAGGTTATGGTTAAAGTGAAGGTTAAGGTTAGGTAAATGTTAAGGTTAAGGTTAATTTTAAGGATTTGGTCAAGGTTAGGGTTAGGTTATAGTTAAGGTTACGGTTTTGGTCAGGTTAAGGTTAAGCTTAAGGGTAAGGTTAGGTTAAGGGTAAATTTAAGGTTAAGGGTAAATTCAAGGGTTTAGTCAGGTTAGGGTTAAGGGTTTGGTCAAGGTTAGGGCTAGGTTAAGGTTAACGTTAAAGTTAAGGTTAAGGTTAGGTTAAGGTTAAGGTTAAGGTTAAGGGTTTGGGAAGGTTAAGGTTAAGGTCAAGGTTAGGTTAAGATTAAAGTTAGGTTAAGGTTAAGATTAAGGGTTTAGTTAAGGCTAATGTCAGGTTAAGGTTAAGGTTAATGTTAAGGGTTTGGTCAAAGGTAGCGTTAAGGTTAAGGTTAAGGATAAGTTAAGATTAAGGATAAGATAAGGTTAATGTTAGGTTAAGGGTAAATTCAAGGTTAAGGTTAGGTTAACGTTAACGTTAAGGTTAAGGTAAAGGTTTTGTCAATGTTAAGGATAGGTTATTGTTAAGGTTAAGGTTGAGGTTTTGTTATGGTTAGGTTAAGCTTAAGATTAGGTTAAGGGTAAAGTTAAGGTTATGGTTAGGGTAAGGTTAGCGTTAAGGTTAGGGGACGGTTAAGGTTAAGGTTAGGTTAAGGGTAAAGTCAAGGTTAAGATTAGGTTAAGGGTAAGGGTTTGGTCAGGGGAAGGTTAAGGTTAAGGTTAGGGGAAGGTTAAGGTTAAGGTTAATGGTTTGGTCAAGGTTAAGGTTAAGGTTAATGTTAAGGCTAGATTAAGTTTAAGTTTAAGGTTAAGGTTAATCTTATGGTTAAGGTTAAGATTAGGTTAAGGTGAGGTTAAGGTTAAGATAATGTTAAGGTTAAGGTTAGGTTAAGGTTAAGGGTGAAGGTTAAGGGTAAGGTTAATGTTAAGGTTAGGTTAAGGTCAAGGTTAAGGTTAAGTTAGCTTAAGGTTAGGTTAAGGGTAAAGTCAAGGTTAGGGTTAAATTTAAAAGAAATAATGTTAAGGGTAAGGTCAAGGTTAAGGTTATAGGTATTAACCTTAACCTTCACTATAACCTAACCCTAACATTCAGAAAACCTTAACCTTAACTTAACCATAACCTTAACCTTAACCTTGCCTTTAATTTTAACCTTAACCTAAAACTTAACGTAAAATTATCCTTGACCTTAACTATAACCTAACCCTAACCTTGACCAAACCTTAACTTTAACCTAAAGTTAACCTTAACCTTAACCTTAACCTTCCCATAGCCATAACCTTAACCTTAACTTTACCCTTTACCTTAACATTAACCTTAACCTTACCCTTACCTAACTATAACCTTACCCTTAACCTTAACCTTGACCCTAACTATAAGCTAACCCTAACCTTAACCTTAACCCTAAACTTAACCTTAACTTTAACCTTACCCTAACGTTAACCCTAACCTTAACCTTAACCCTAACATTAACCTTAACTTTACCCTTAACCTAATATTAACCTTACCTTGACCTTAACCTGAGGTTAAGATTATGGCTAAGGTTAAGATTAAGGATAAGTTAATGGTAAGGGTAAGGTTAAGGGTTTGGTCAAGGTTAAGGTTAGGTTATAGTTAAGGGTAAGGTTAAGGTTAAGGGTAAAGTTAAGGTTAAGGTCAAGTTCAAGGTTAAGGTTAAGTAAAGGTTAAGATAAGTTTAAGGGTAAGGTTAAGATAAGGTTAAGGGTAAGGTTAAGGTTAAGGTTAAGGTTAAGGGTTGGGTCAAGGTTATGGTTTGGTTATAGTGAAGGTTAAGGGTAAAGTTAAGGTTAAGGTTAGGTTAAGGTTAAGGTTATAGTTAAGGTCAAGGTAAGATAAGGTTAAGGGTAAGGTTAAGATTATAGTTTTAGTCATGTTAAGGTTAAGGTTAGGGTTAAGATTAGGTTAAGGGTAATGTTAAGGTTAGGTTAAGTTTAAGGTTAAGGTTAAGGGTAAGGTTATGTTTAGGTTATAGTTATAGTCAAGGTTAAGGTTAAGGGTAAGGAAACCCTTAACCTTAACCTTAACTTGAACCTTTACCCTAGCCTTACCTTAATCTTACCCTTAAGCTTAGCCTTAACTATAACCTAACCCTAAACTTGACCAAACCCTTAACCCTAAAACCTTAACCTTAACCTTAACCTTACCCTTAACCTTCACATTTAACCTTAACCTTAACCTTAACTTCACTAAACCTTAACATTAACCTTAACTCTAACCTGACTAAACCGGTAACCATAACCTTAACCATAACCTAACCTTAACCTTAACTTTACCCTTAACCTAACCTTAACCATAACCTTAACCTTAACCTTAACATTAACCTTACCCTTACCTAACCTTAACTTTAACCTAACCTTAACCTTAACTTTACCTTTAACCTTAACATTAACCTTAACCTTAACCTTAACCATAACCATAAACTTAACCTTAACCTTAACCTTGACCTTAGCTATAACCTAACCCTAACCTTGATGAAACCCTTAAGATTAACCTTAACCTTTACCTTACTCTAACCTTAACCCAAACCTTAACCTTAAATTTACCCTTAACCTAACCTTAACTTTACCCTTAACCTTAACCTCAATCTTAACCTTGACTTTACCCTTAACCTAACCTTAAGGTTAATGTTAAGTTAGGTTAAGGTAAGGTTAAGGTTATGGTTAGGTCAAGGTTAAGGTTAATTTTAAGGATAAGTTAAGGTTAAGGGTAAGTTAAGGTTAAGTTTAAGGGTTTGGTTAAGGTTAGGGTTAGGTTATAGTTAAGGTTAAGGGTTTGGTCAAGGTTATGGTTTGGTTATAGTTAAGGTCAAGGTTAAGGTTAGGCTAAGGTTAAGGTTACGATTAAGGTTAAGTTTAAGGTTATGGTTAAGGTTAAGGTTAGGTAAAGGTAAAGGTTAAGGTTAAGGTTAAGGTTAAGGTTAAGCTTAGGTTAGGTTAAGGGTAAGGTTAAAGTTAAGGTTAAGGTTAATGTCAAGGTCAAGATTAACCTTAACCTAAGCTTAAATTTACCTTAACCTTTACCTAACCTTAACCTTAAAATTAACCTTAACCTTAACCTTGACCTTGACCTTAACTATAATCTAACCCTAACCTTGACCAAACCCTTAAATTTAACCTAACTAAACCTTAACCTTAACCTTAACCTTAAACCTTAACTTTACCCTTAACCTAACCTTTACCTTAACCTTAACCTTAGGTTAAGGTTAAGGTTAAGGTTATGGTTAAGGTTAAGGTTATTGTTAAGGTTAATTTTAAGGGTTTGGTCAAGGTTAGGGTTAGGTTAAGGTTAAGTTTTAGGTTAAGGGTAAAGTCAAGGTTAAAGTTATGGTTATGGGAAGGTTAACATTAATGTTAAGGGGTTAAGGTTAGGTTAAGGTAAAGTCAAGGTTAAGGATAGGTTAAGGTTAAGGTAAGGTTAAGGGTTTAGTCACGTTAAGGTTAAGGTTAAGGGTTTAGTTAAGGTTAAGGTTAAGGTTAAGGGTAAAGTCAAGGTTAAGGTGAAGGTTAGGTTAAGGTCAATGTTAAGGTTAAGTTAAGGTTAAGGTTAATGTTAATGTTAAGGTTAATGGTATAAGTTTAGTAATGTTAAAGTTAAGGTTAAGGTTACATTAAGGTTAAGTTAAGGTTAAGGTTAAGGTTAATGTTAAGGATATGTTAAGGTTAAGGTTAGGTTTAACCTTAACCTTTACCTTAACCTTACCTTAACCTTAACCTTGATCTTACCCTAACTGTAACCTTAACCTTCACCCTTAACCTAACCTTAACCTTGACCTTAGCTATAACCTAAAACTAACCTTAACCAAACCCTTAACCTTAACCTTCCCATAACCATTACCATAACCTTAACCTTGACCTTACCAAGGTTAGGGTCAAGGTTAGGTAAAGGTTAAGGTTATGTTAAGGCTAAGGTAAGCTTAAGGGTGAAGGTTAAGTTTAAGGTAAGGTTAAGGTTAAGGTGGAATTTAACCTTACTAACCTTAACCTTACCCTTAACCTTATCTTAACCTTACCTTAACCATAACCTTAACCTTGACCTTAACTATAAGCTAACCCTAGCTTTGACCAAACCCTTAACCTCAACTTTTTCCTTAACCTTAACCATAACACTAACCTTGACCAAATTATTAACCTGAACCTTAACCTGAACCTTTACCCTAACCTTAACCCTTATGTTAACCTTAACGATAACCTAACCCTAGCCTTAACCAAACCCTTAACCTTATCTTTTCCCTTAATCTAACCTTAAACTTAACTATAACCTAACCCTAACCCATACCAAACCCTTAACCATAACCTTAACCTGATAAAACAGTAACCTTAACCTTAACTTTACCTTAAACTAAACCTTGCCTTAACCTAACTTTAACCTTAACCTTCCCCTAACCTTAACCCTAACCTTACCGCTAACCCTACCCTTGACCAAAACCTTAACGTTAACCTTTACCTAACCTTAACCAAACCCTTAACCATAACCTTAACCTTACCCTTAACCTTCACCTTAACCTTAACCTGACTAAAACCGTAACCCTTAACCTTAATCTTACCCTTAACCTTCACCTTAACCTTAACCTTGACTTTACCCTTAACCTAAAATTAACCTTAAATATAACTTAACCCTAACCTTGACGTTAACTTTACCCTTAACCTTGACCTTAACCTTAACCTTAATCTTGATCTTGACCTTAACCTAACCTTAAACTTAACCTTAACCTTAACCTTATCTTACCCTTAACCTAACCTTAACCTTAAATATAACCTAACCCTCACCTTAACTTAACCTTAACCTTAAACTAACCTTAACCTTCCCCTAACCTTAACCTTAACTTTACCCTTAACCTAACCTAATCTTAACCTTAACCCTAACCCTAACCTTAACCTTAACCTTAACATTAACTTAACCTTAACCTTAACGTTGACCTTAACTATAACCTAACCCTAATCTTAGCCTAACCTTACCCATAACTTTAACCTTAAGGTTAGGGTTAAGGTTAAGTTTAGGGTTAGGTTAAGGTTAAGATAAGGATAAGGTTAAGGTTAAGGTTAGCTTAAGGTTAAGGGTAAGGTTAAGGTTATCCCCTTACCCCCTTAACCTTGGTTAAGGTTACGGGTCGTAACCTTAACCTTCACTATAACCTTAACTTTAACTATAACCTAACCCTAACCTTGACCATAACCTTACTATAACTTAACGTAAGGTTAAGGTTAGGGTAAGGTTAATATTAGGGTAAGGGTTGTTATCCATCAATAAATTTTTGTCAAAGTAAATGATGGCTAAAATAGGTCTTGAGCCTTCAAGAGATTATTTTCATAGAAAACTGCTCATTCTTGAAGCCTTCTGATTCTGCCTAAACCCAAAAAGTAATCTTCACTACTATTTTATTGAGAAAATCCACCAAGAAATCATGTTGATATCCAAAGAGAATATTTTTCAGGCATTTTTCCATCATTTTCTAAGCCTATTTCACTCATTTTTTCCCTTTTATATCCTTCATTTTCCCCTGAAAAATCCCCTTTTATCTTTCTCATTTTCCCCTCATTGTCCTAAAAAACCTTTAAAATCCCTTTTAAACTCATAAAAAATCCTTTTTTTATGGTTTAAATTGTCCCTTTTACCTATCGGAATGCTGAAAAACACCTCAAAAAGCTTCATTTTAAGCATTTTCGCTCATATTAAAAATTTGGGTTTTAAGCCCCTTTTGGCTTAGCCCCAACTCCTTCCTCGTCATAGAACCAAGGCACTATGAACTAGCACTAAAATCCTAGCCACTAGCCCCTTTTTCTCTGCCCCCAGTCTTTTTCTCCATAGAAACCCGCCCTTCCTTTTCCTCTCAGCTCCCTTCCCTTACCTTTTTTTTCCCCGCTCCCCTTATAAAATGTCTTTTTCCTTATATTTTCCCTCGTTACCTTTGTCAAACCCTGACAGATCTTAGCCATAGATCTATAATATCTAACGATGATAATTCACCCCCTCTGTTCCTTTCTTTCCTTGGCCACATCCCTTCATTTTCTTTTATCCCTGCCTTATCACTCCACAAATAAATCCCCACCATTGATATTTAAAGATCAACAACGACCATGCATCCCCTTTCTTCTCCTATCCTCTTGACTTAAATATATCATTTTACCCCTATAAATGATCCCCATCGTTGAATTATTTAATCCAACAGCCCTAATCAAACTTGACATCCCAACCCCGTCGGGGCCTACCACCAGTTAGCCCCCCTGTAAATTTTTGACAGGCAAAGTAGGGGTCTAAATGGTTTTTGACCCTTCAAGGAATGCATCCTCCCTGAAGAAACATCATTCTTGAAGTCTCCTATGCCTTTTCCTTTGATAAATTCCCCCCTGCTGACTCCCTTTATAAGGTCTCATTGTTTGTAGAAATTGTGCTCCAAAAGGTCTATATTTATCCCCTGTATCCCTGAAAAGTGTCCCTTTTTCAACCCTTTTTCCGTCTGTTAAAGTCCCCCTTTTTCATCCCAAAAATCCCCTCTAAAATATCCCTACACCCTTTGTTTAGCCAATTCCCCCCTTCTTCCCCCTATCGTTTCCCATTTTCAGCCTCAAATTTCACTAAAAAAGGCCGAAAACCCATACTCTACACATTGGGTCTTAGCCCCCTTCAGGCCAGCCCCCTTACCGTTTCCCTCTACGTGACCAAGTGCCATGACCAAGGGCCCGGCTGGAAGGCACTTATCGCATATGATATCGGGGGCAACATCGATCGTTGATCTTCGCAGATCGGACGGTCCCCATTAACTCCGTAGGCGCCCGTCGTTATTCACGTTCACCTCTCCAACCACATCCGTTGTTCATTTAAACCATAGATCAATGGACAGATATTCATTCCCGCTTGGTGGTCCCCACGCCTACAAACAATATTCAGAAACAGCCTGGTTTTCATCGCACCGCTATTGGGGGTCGAGCGGTATTTTCCCATTGCCCAGCAATTCCACTCAGCATTCGACGCGTGGCAACGACACTGTTCCAAAACTGCTACCTCATCACACGTTATCATTCATCTGTGGATGTGTATCGATATCATTGTGAGCTGTCAGATCTGTCATCGCCCATCCAATGGTCATCGCTCAACAGAGTTGCATGGGGTTTAATCCAAGGTCATCGTACTCCTGGCCCACCGTTCGTCTCCCTCTGCTGCATTTTCAACCATCGATCTCCTTTGAGATATGACGGTCCATATTTGTCTTCCCCGTTGTTGAATTTTTCGCCATCGCCCGGTCCCGCCACGTCCCCCCACGTGTATCCATTGTACATCCGCCCATCCCATTTCATATTTTTGTTCAAATTCAAGTTTGTTAACGTTTTTTCATTTAAATTTCCTCTACACTCCGCCAAACTTCACCAAGGGTTCCAAAGAGGCGGAAAACTACCATGGTTCAATTGTACTATCGTAATGGCATGTTGCATAGGGAAGGTTGAATTTGGAAGCTGGTACTACAATGGAAATACTCAGAGAGGTAGCGGTGGCATAAATATTATCCCAGGACAGTTCAATCTCCGCAAGGAACCTATCCGGCGCCATTAAAGCCCAGATTTTGCAGAATCAAGAAATTTAAGAAGCAGCATAGAAACACCAGCTAGTGATAAACCAGTTCAATGAAGAGATTTGAACCTTAATACAAGGATTTAAAGGCAAAGCACCAGATCAGCGATGTCATGAATCACGCGGAGTGTAAAACATGTAGAAATTCATGTATATCAGGGTTTGTACACCAGCAGAATGTTTTCCCCATAAAGGATAGATGCCCATACAACCTTTATTCTATATTGTGTTCCTAAAGGATTTTCCACCCTGACAACGGTCCTACGATATCAGTAGCATTAGCTACACAGCATGGCAGACTTGAATAATTGATTTATTTTTGTTCAGATCACCAGAATTACTACAGAGCACTGTAGCCAAAGTACATCAGAGACATACCTGAAGTTAATGGAAACCTGAAGAAGATCATTCATTCACCCAAAAGAGTGCCAGAGATAAATGCACAGAATTTATATAGAGTGGGCTTCGGCCTTCTACCTTTCCTGAGTGTTAATGTTGCATTTATTTTTTCACCTACCTTTATCTGATCCACTGGAGCTATAAATTCATGAAGAAACTCATTGTAAGGTTGTTGATCAATTATCAAATAATTGCAAGTATTTTCTTTTGAGACACAGTCTCTGTGTAAAGTGTTAGATAGGCTAAGGGATATGATTTCAGACTGAGCATTCAGCTACTGACAATGTTGTACTTGACTGGTATTGCTATTTAATATGTCAAGAACATTTCCTTGGATCCTGATCTAAAGCAGCGGTGATGTTTTCCTATCTCTGTGTTTATATTCATTTAATTTTGTTTCTACTGGCTTGCATCATAATATTGGCATAGGATTTACCCTGGTTAGGTACCCTATGTTTCTGCTCTCCTTGCCTTCAATGTTTTTCTTCTAAATGTGTTATCTAAGAATCGATTTCAGTTAATTTAACCAGTGTAGTGGACGTTCTTTCCTGCTCTCTGATGTATGAATTAGAGGTATATGTTCTTAGATGTTTCTTGTTACGGGTTTAGTTGGAATATTTGGGAACACTAGGGATTAGAGTTAACCCTATCCACTAGGATCCTTGTGTGACCAGCTGGTATTTAACTTTGTGACCTGAATCTGTGTTATCTCCTCCTCTCCTACCTTTCCATATCACACAATCATCTTCAAGATCCTATGTTTTAGATGACTAGCCCAATTGAAAGCCTGCCTATTGATTAGCAAGAAAATCCTTTCCTGACTCTATTGCCCAATGGTTTTGAATATTTCCTGGAACACTTCACCTCTGCCTCATCCCTCTTTGTTCATCCTTGTCTTACATTAAACCCTTCTTTCCTGATGACTAGCAACCAAATCAAAACAAATCAAACAAACCCTGAGCCTTATAACTAGCCTAACATCTTAACACTAAGCTTCGAAGTCATATACCTTTGACATATCATAGAGAGATCCCTCTCTAGACCCAGGAGGGCTAGATCCTAAGGTTTTAAAGTGGTTCGATGTTGTCTCATCTTTTGGTATTTCCATCCTTGCCAAAACATGGGAACCCCAACATAATGGCGACTCCACTGGGGAAAACTCTGAGTACCATCCATCTTACTACATCATAAGAACCTCAGAAAATAGAATCTCTGGTTAGGTTGGCAGTTAAACATTCCTATTCATAGTTCAACCTCTATACCATTTGTTCTGTTCTCCCACACTCTTAGATAGAGTCTGGAAAGGGCCAGGTAGCCTTCAGATCTCGCACTCTTTCAGAGGTAACATATCTGGTAAATGCACTCCCAGTCAATCTCTGGTTAGATTTTGTTGTGTTTGGAAGATATCCTTGGAAGGGGACATCTCATAAGCACTGTGGTGGACAGTGTAACCTCCGAAAACATCCTAAACCTTTCCACCTAGCGACTCCATATTCCCTAAAAATTTTAAAAACTCCACTGGTGATCGGTAGGCCTGCTAATTATCTTGGTTCACATTAGACTCCTCTGGGAGACCAGCCTCCATAACAACATCTACCATGGTAGAAGTAGCAATTAGGGTTAAGCTGCTTGGTTAGAAAAAAACACTCTGGCTTATAGAACCATTCACACAAGAGCTTACCCTAACCCAGACCCACCTGAAATAGTTAACAATCCTGAGAGCATCCTCAAGGGATCTCCTGCACATAAGCGGTTGACTATTTCCACCCACATCCATAGAGCCAACTCTACACCAGAAAAATTTACATCTCTATCAGACCCACTTTTTGACCTAGGCACTCAAAATGGTTTGACAAGAACTAGGTCATTTAGTGTCCTAGACTATCCAGACCTTGAGCTTCCTGGTTCACCACCCCAAAGTGGTGGACACCTTGGGAATAGACAGACCCCTCCCTCTACACCTCCTGATATACATTTCATACAAAAATTGGGGCTCAGTCACCCTAAATCTTCTCATCAGCCTTCTGTTGGTCATAATATCCCTGTCATCCACACACCAGCTACCCAAGTCAACATTTTACCTCATCAAAACATCATCATGGTAGCCTGGTATGCACCTCTGATTTTACCTCAGCCTCTGGTTACCTTACCCAATGATTATCAATCAAATATCCCACACTTCATTGCAAAAGAGTCTACCACAACACAATATCATGTGGATAGGATGGAAGATTCCTTTGACTACATGGAAATAGATGATGATACGGTCAAAATGAGAATCTTTTCCTAGAGCTTAGGGGGTGATGTGAAGAAATGGTTTAAAGGCCTACCCCAGGTAGCATTAATGACCTCCCAGATCTATATCAGACCTTCATAAACAAATGGGAAGTTAAGGCCAACCCTCACCAACTCCTAGCAGAATATATGAGCCTTAAAATAAACGTAGGAGAGAGTGTCCATGATTACACAATGAGACTTAACAGCATTTACAATGCTCTCCCTCCACATATGAAACCTCCCCAAGGTATGGCCCTAGCGAAATAACCTAAAGGCTTTGATGCTGACATGGCCTATCAGCTTAGGGATAAAGAATACAAGACATTGGAAGACATGCAGAAAGGAGCAGTGAATATAGAGGCAAATCTGATTGAGAAAAGAGTGAGATTAAGAGCTGAGAAGAGGGTAACATATAGAGACGACAATGTAGCTTCCACATCTGATCCAAATCATGACCATCTGTCTAAAAAAGTGGAGAAGCTATACCAAATTATGGAAAAAATAGTTGTCACAGTTAGTAACCAAAATAGAAACCAAAACCAGAACCAGAACTTTAGAAGAAACAATGCCACTCCCAACAGACAAAGAGAATCAGATCAGCAAGTTATTCCCCCATTCCAAGAGAATTTTCTTGATGAAGATGAGGGAATCATAGAAGAGTCTGAGGGAAACAAAATTAATATGTTTGAAATAGAGGATTCAATCCATAATTGTTACACAGAAGAAGACCAGCCCTCACCCTTATATTGGGATGAGGAAATATTAGAATCTGAAGATTACAGACTTGGATTTGAAGATGCCATCATGCAAGTCAGACAATATGAACTTAGGAGAAAAAAGAGCCAAGACACTCCCAAACCCACATCTCCTGAGGTAACCATTAAGAAAAGGCCTGAGAAGACTTCTAAAGTGACTACTGAAAGTAACAAATCAGCAGCTGAGAGTTCGGGAAAGAACAAAGAAAGGGACAACCAAGACACTGACACACAAGGTAAACCAACTAGCAACACTAGCACCGCATTTAGTGCTCCTAATAAAACAATTTCTAACACTGTACATAGTGAGGATCAGCACACTCATTCAACCACTAAGGTGGTGACTAAAAAAATGGATTTGAATGTTCCAAAGAGTCAGTCCACTTTCAATTTGGAGAGTGAGATTGCAAAAATTAAGATCTCTATCCCACTCTCTGAGCTGGCCACTCAGGATGTATATAAATGCCAAATTTTGAAAGCATTAAATTTAGGTGAGAATAGTGACACTGTAAATCTGAGTGATGATCAACCTGCCCTTCTGTTTGGTCCAAATATAGAAGGAACGTTTCAGAAAGGGGTAGTGCCCCCTTTTTATATCAGTCTTAATATCCATGCTAAGATTCTCCACAATGCAATTCATGATTATGGGGCGTCACACAACCTGATGCCTAAAGTAGTAATGGAAAGGTTAGGCCTAGAGATAACCTGTCCCTATAGAGACCTATATTCATTTGACTCTAGTAGAGTAAATTGTCTTGGCTTGATCAAAGATTTATGTGTGAGCCTTGCCCAGATTCCAGCAAAATGTATGGTCATGGATGTTTTTGTGGCAGATGTGCCACCCAAATATGGCATGTTATTGCCAAGATCACGGGGAGCCAAGCTGCAAGGAACAATGCAGATGGATGGGGCCTATGCCACAATCCCAATATTTGGCCAACTTAGAAGACTGTACAGGGAATCAAAAATGAAATTCCTGGTTAGTAGCCCTGAAAAGCCTGAAAAATATCCTCTATACTTTGTACATACAGACCTGGATTCCTTTATCTTCTGCAATGATGAATCTTTTGGGGGACCAGAATCTGAAAACGTGGATACAAGAAAAGGTACACATGATGAAACAGAGCCAATGGACTTTAACATAATGGATACCCTAGACTCGAAGGAGGAAGGCGTATAAAACTTTGAACAATGCACTGAAACAACAAGGCAAGGTGAACCAGAAATAGAACACAATCAGCCAACTAGTCACCTCCCCGATTTCCACACACATGACGAAAAACAAAATGACCCATGACCTGATGCAACTCCTATAATGGAACATAATGGTGAACCCAACTGTAAGGGAGGAAGTGATGATAAAATGAAAAATGAACCCTGGTGGGAGATGAGTTTCGATGGGTCATGCACCAAGAGAACTGCTAGGGCAGGAGTGTGGATACATAACACAGAGAGTGATTACACAGAGAGCCATGCCTACAACCTGCACTTCAATTGTACGAATAATATTGCAGAATATGAGGCTCTGATCCTAGGCTTAAATATTTTGAAAAAATTAGGAGCCCATAGGATAACTGTGCGTGGAGACGCTGAGCTGATTATTAAACAGGTGAATGGTGAATACTCAACAAAACATCCTAGGCTGAGAGCTTACAGGAACGACACTATGGATTTACTGAAAAAAATTGTTGAATACGAATTAGTGTTTGTTCCTAGGAGTCAGAATGTCATTGCAAACAGATTAGCTTGCCTAGCTAGTTCCTACCTTAAGACTCCCAATGACCAACAGATCATCATTCAGACCAAATTCAGACCTGCAGTGATGGACAATGAAAAATATTGGCAGGCTTTTGAAGGAGATAAACAGATTGAAGATTTCCTGGTAGGCAGAAACGAGTTTGAATTTTCTGATTTAGACTCCAAATCTGACAGTAACTGCCTAAGTGAAGAGTCCTCAGATGAGGAAGAAACACCCTGTAACATAGAAATAAACTCTTTAAATTAACAGATTGGAAATCCAGATGGAAAATGTGAAAATGAAGATAGTGAATAAGTAGAGGTGCTGCAGACCAAAGATAAGAACATACCTCAAGGTTTGGCCCCTTTAGAAGACCTTTTTGACTTTGATGATGTAGCAAAAAATCCCACTATAGAACATGCAGACTCTGATGTTGTTGAGGAATGCAACATAGGCACTGAAGACAAAACCAAGATGATCAAACTGGCTAAGTCTCTGCCTGAAAACATGAAAAAGAAATACATTGACCTATTCAAGGAATTCATTGATTTTTTTGCTTGGAGTTATGAAGACTTAAGGACCTATGACACAAATATCATACAGCATAAGATACCCTTGAAAGAAAACCAGAAGCCCTTTAAACAAAAAATTCGCAGAATAAACCCAAAACAATTGCCTGCAGTAGAAAAAGAGATTAAGAAGATGTATGAGGCAGGTATAATCATGCCTGTGAGGTTCTCTGATTGGGTATCAAACCTAGTGGTTGTGAGAAAGAAAATAGGTGAGATCAGATTATGCATCGATTTCAGGAATCTTAATAAAGCCTCAGTCAAAGACAATTACCCTTTGCCTAAAATGGAACATATCCTTCAGAGGGTAGTAGGCTCTAAAAGGATCTCCCTGCTAGATGGTTTTTCAGGTTACAACCAAGTCTTAGTAATCTCATAAGATCAACTCAAGACAGCCTTTACCACTCCATGGGGTACTTTTATGTACGTGAAGATGCCTTTTCGACTGATGAATGCTGGTGCAACTTTCCAAAGAGCGATGGACATAGCTTTTTCAGATGAAATAGGACATTTCATTGTCATCTATCTGGATGATATAACAGTCTATTCTAAGACTCAGGAAGAACACCTAGAACACCTGAGAAGAGTGTTTGAAAAGTGCAGAAGGTATGGTCTATCACTGAATCCTAAAAAGACTGTATTTGGGATACAAGAAGGAAAACTTCTTGGCCACATTATATCTGAAAAGGGAATTAGGATAGACCCACAAAGAGTTGAGGGAATACTACAGATCACACACCCAAGAAACATCAAGGAATTGCAGTCCTTCATTGGGAAGATTAACTTCCTTAGGAGGTTTATTCCCAATCTAGCTAAACACCTGAGGAACATGACTAACATGCTGAAGAAAGGTGTACGAGTTAAATGGACTGTTGAAGCTAAGAAATATTTTGAATCAGTAAAACTTGCACTCACCCAGGATCCTGTTCTAATAAGCCCAGATTTCTCAAAGGATTTCCTGATTTTTTCATTTTCCTCCAAGCATACAATAGCTACAGTTCTACTGCAGAAAAATCCAGAGGGAATGGAACAACCCATTTCTTTCTTCAGCAAAGCACTCGGAGATGCACCCTTGAAATACAACATAATGGAGAAACAAGCCTATGCTCTGATTAAGGCCTTGAAATATTTTAGGGTGTACATACTACATTCCCACAGCATAGCCTATGTGCCAAATATAGTGGTTAAAGACATTTTGTCCCATGACCCAGATGGGAAAAGGGGAAAATGGATTTCTGTGATATTAGAATACGACCTTGAGATAAAACCCACCAAACTGATTAAAGGTCAGGGCATAGCTCAATTAATGGTTGAATCAAATCTACAATCCCTAGACATTAACATGGTAAATACCTTGGATGAGCAACAAGAATTACCTGATCCCACTGATGAGGAAAAGTTTCAGAGCTCTCTTTTGTATTCTGACATTTTGTATGTGCTTGCACACCTCAATGCCCCTCCTGAACTATCAAAGACCAAGGCCAGATTCCTAAAACTAAAGGCTAGAAGCTATTGTATATTGAATAACTGCTTATACTAGAAAAATCCAAATGGCCTATTGCTTAAATGTTTGCTTGAAGCTGAAGCTGAGAGGATTAAACAAGAATTCCATGCTGGAGAATGTGGAGGCCACCTGAGTTGGAAAGCCACTGCAAACAAAATACTCAGAGCTGGCTAATATTGGCCTACACTCTTCAATGATATCCATAAGATGATAATTGCCTACCACAAATGCCAGATTTTTGAAGGCAAAAGAAAACTACTCCCCTTACCCCTACAACCCATCACTGTTGAAGGTCCCTTTCTGCAATGGGGCCTAGATTTCATAGGGGAAATTCACCCTGCTTCTTCTGCACAACAAAAATGGATCCTAACAGCCACAGACTATTTCACTAAGTAGATAGAGGTCATACCTACTAGGAATGCCACCGATTCAGTCATCATTAGTTTCCTAGAAGGTCATATCCTCTCTCGGTTTGGCTACCCAAGGAAAAATAATCACTGATAATGCTACTGCTTTCGGATCCAAGAAAATGGTTGAATTTTGTCACAGGTATCAAATAGCACTTGGTCATTCAACTGCCTACTACCCTCAGGGTAATGGATTAGCTGAATCATCAAACAAGAGCTTGGTGATCATCATCAAGAAGCTATTGGAAGAGAAAAAAAATTCATGGCATAACAAGTTAGTACATGCTTTGTGGGCTGACAGGCTTACAACAAAGAAATCTATTGGCATGTCACCTTATCAGCTTGTCTATGGGATAGAAGCAGTGTTTCCTACTAGCCTTGGGGTACCAATGATTAAGCTGGTCCAAGAGATTCAAACAGAAGAAGACAATATGGTAAGAAGAATAAACCAAACAATTCATCTCCAGCAAACGAGGGAAGAGGTATACAACAGAGCAGTGAAAGTTCAAGAGAGTATAAATAAATTGTTTGACAAAAGAACCAAAGTTGCTGATTTCAAAATTGGGATAAAGTTCTGAAGTAGGACTCAAGAAGGGAGGATAAAGGAAAGAACAGCAAGTTTGACAGTCTGTGGCAAGGTCCATACATCATCCAAGCCACTGTGGGTCCAAATTCCTTTTTCCTACATGAATTAGATGGTACATAGCTGTTTGGGGGTCTTGTCAATGGCAGGATGCTCAAACACTACTTCTGCTGATTTACAATTTCCAGTTTTCATTTCCATTGTACATATCATTTCAGTTTTTGTTTTCAAGAAAAAAGAGAAAATGTTCCAAAAAACAAAGGAAAAGGAGAGGTTTAGACATGCTTAAACATGAACCTATGATGTGTGAAATATTGGCTCTAGTAAGCTCAAAACATGAGCCAAAGAGAGTAAAAAAGCTGGTCCTAAGATGCCCAAAATCTGGACTAGCAAAGAAGAAAGAAGACTCAGCTCTAACGTGCCCAAAACCAGAGCTAAAATGAAGAAAAGAAGTGACTCTAACATGCTCAAAACTTGAGTCAGAAAGAGCAGAAGGATACTTCAAGTTTCCAATTTCAAGCCTTCATAGTTTTGTTTTTATTTTTCTACTATTTTATGTCCATGTGCAACTGTCTTTATGCCTTGGACCCACAACAAGTCAAACAGTCTAATCCTAGCTTGACTGTTTTTCAATTTCTGTCATAGAATATAGAGAAGAAATCTACTAGACAATTTAATCCCAGCAGATAATTAGACTAGGTAGGGAAACATATGAGACCAATAGTCTAATCTGGTCTCATGGAGCAATAAGGGTAGAGTTACAATAGGTTTATTTTCTATTTGTAAAAATAAAATGATGTAAAGGGTCTGCTAGCTCAAATGCACCCTAGAAGAAGAAAAATGCTAGGATTGTAGGAAGGGTAGGTAGTTTGTTGGGAAAGTGTTTCTGCTGATGTAATGTCTTCATATTGTGGCAGCTGATCTAAAGAAATAAAGGGATGTGCCAAGCAACAGGCATCCGGCCTACACCAAAGATTCATCCTCTAAATTCTTGACTCCTTCAAGAAGAAGCCATCCTCATGTGGAGCCACTGTTAGCCCCCCTGTAAATTTTTGACAGGAAAAGTAGGGGGCTAAATGGTTTTTGAGCCTTCAAGGAATGCATCTCCCCTGAAGACACATCATTCTTGAAGTCTCCTGTGCCTTTTCCTTTGATAAATTTCCCCCTGCTAACTCCCCTTATAAGTTCTAATTGTTTGCAGAAATTGTGCTCCAAAAGGTCTATATTTATCCCCTGTATCCCTGCAAAGTGTCCCTTTTTGAACCCTTTTTCCCTCTGTTAAAGTCCCCCTTTTTCATCCCAAAAATCCCCTCTAAAACATCCCTACACCCTTTGGTTAGCCAATTCCCCCCTTCTTCCCCCTATCATTTCCCATTTTCAGCCTCAAATTTCACTAAAAAGGGCCGAAAACCCATACTCTACACATTGGGTCTTAGCCCCCTTCAGGCCAGACCCCTTGCCGTTTCCCTCTACGTGACCAAGCGCCATGACCAGGGGCCTGGCTAAAAGGTGCTTATCGCATATGATATCGGGGGCAACATCGACCATTGATCTTTGCAGATCGGACGACCCCCATTAACTCCGCAGGCGCCCGTCATTCTTCATGTTTCCCTCTCCAACCACATCCGTTGTTCGTTTAAACCACAGATCAACGGACAGATCTTCATTCCCGCCTGGTGGCCCCCACACCCGCAAACAATATTCAGAAACAGCTCGGTTTTCATCGCACCGCTATTGGGGGTCGGGCGGTATTTTCCCATTGCCCAGCGATTCCACTCATCATTCGATGCGTGGCAACGACACTGTTCCAAAACTGCTACCTCATCGCACGTTATCGTTCGTCCGTGGATGTGTAACAATATCGTTGTGAGCCATTAGATCTATCATTGCCCATCCAACGGTGATCGCTCAACAGAGTTGCGCGGGGTTTAATCCAAGGTCACCGTACTCCTGGCCCACCATTCGTCACCCTTCGCTGCATTTTCAACCGTCGATCTCCTTTGAGATCTGACGGTCCAAATTTTTCTTCCCCACTGTTGAATTTTCCACCATCGCCCGGTCTCGCCATGCCCCCCACGTGTATCCACCGTACATCTGCCCATCCCATTGCATATTTTTTTTCAAAGTTGAGTTTGTTAAGGTTTTTTCATTTAAATTTCCTATGCGCTCCACCAACCTTCACCAAGGGTTCCAAAGAGGAAGAAAACCGCCATGGTTCAATTGTACTATCATAATGGCGTGTTGCGCAGGGAAGGTTGAATTCAGAAGCTAGTACTACAATGGAAATACTCGGAGAGGTAGTGGCAGCATAAATATTATCCCAAGAAAATTAAATCTCCGCAAGGAACCTATCTGGCGCCATTAAAGCCCTGATTTTGTAGAATCAAGACATTTAAGAAGCGGAAGAGAAACACCAGCTAGTAATAAACCAGTTCAACGAAGAGCTTTGAACCTTAATACAGGGATTTAAAGGAAAAGCACCAGATCAACGATGTCATGAATCATGCGGAGTGTACAACATGTAGAAATTCATGTATATCAGGGTTTGTACACCAGCAGAATGTTTTCCCCATAAAGGACAAAATTCCCATACAGCCTTTATTCTATATCGTGTTTCTAAAGGATTTTACACCCTGACAATGGTCTTATTATATCAGTAGCATTAGCTACATAGCATGGCGGAATTGAATCATTGATTTATTTTTGTTCGGATCACTAGAAGTACTCCAGAGCACTGCAGCCAAAGTACATCAGAGACATACCTAAAGTTAATGGAAACCTGAAGAAGATCATTCGTTCACCCAAAAGAGTGCCAGAGATAAATGCACAGAATTTATACAGAGTGGGCTTCAGCCTTCTACCTTTCCTGAGTGTTAATGTTGCATTTAGTTTTTCACCTACCTTTCTCTGCTCCACTGGAGGTATAAATTCATGAAGAAACTCATTGTAAGGTTGTTGATCAGTTATCAGAGAATTGCAAGTAGTTTTTTTTGAGATACAGTCTCTGTGTAAAGTGTTATATAGGCTGAGGGATATGATTTCAGACTGAGCATTTAGCTATTGGAAATGTTGTACTTGACTGGTATTGCTATTTAATATGTCAAGCACATTTCTTTGGATCTTGATCTAAAGCAGTGGTGATGTTTTCCTATCTCTGTGTTTATATTCATTTCATTTCGTTTCTACTGGCTTGCATCAGAATATTGGCATAGGATTTACCCTGGTTAGGTACCCTATGTTTCTTCTCTCCTTGCCTTCAATGTTTTTCTTCTAAATGTGTTATCTAAGAATCGATTTCAGTTAATTTAACCAGTGTAGTGGATGTTGTTGCCTGCTCTCTGATGTATGAATTAGAGGTATCTGTTCTTAGATGTTTCTTGTTACGGGTTTAGCTGGAAGATTTGGGAACACTAGGGATTAGATTTAACCCTATCTACTAGGATCCTTGTGTGACCAGCTGGTCTTTAACTTTGTGACCTGAATCTGTGTTATCTCCTCCTCTCCTACCTTTCCATATCACACAATCATCTTCAAGATCCTATGTTTTAGATGACTAGCCCAATTGAAAGCCTACCTATTGATTAGCAAGAAAATCCTTTCCTGACTCCATTTACCAATGGTTTTGAATATTTCCTGGACCACTTCACCTCTGCCTCATCCCTCTTTGCTCATCCTTGTCTTACATTGAACCCTTCTTTCTTGATGACCAGCAACCAAATCAAAACAAATCAAAAAAACCCTGAGCCTTATAACTAGCCTAACATCTTAACACTGAGCTTCAAAGTCATATAACTTTGACATATCATAGAGAGATCCCTCTCTGGACCCAGGAGGGCTAGATCCTGAGGTTTGAAAGTGGTTCGATGTTGTCTCATCTTTTGGTATTTCCAACCTTGCCAAAACATGGGAACCCCAACACCACCCACTATTTAAATTCCCATCCAATCATTTCTTGCCACCTGGCTCCCACAAAAACTCCCACCCGTGCACCTCTCTCCATCACGCTCCCCCATAGCTCTTGAATCTTCCCCCCAAGATCCAACGGTCTACATGACATTTCACGTAGATTTTTCCACAGGGGTTTAACGATCCAAAATCACGCGAGACCGCCGGTTTTGCAAAGGCCACACATCCCTTTTTGATTAGATCGCATTCCCTCCTGGAAAAATGTTTACCACTCAATCATCGCGTGAAAACCATTCGCGGTTTTCGCAAAACCGCTAATCCCTTATTTCATGCCAAATGTAGTTTTGAACCCTGTTTTCATAGGTTCTTCGCCTCTCCACCATGAAATCCCTTCTTCCACCTGCATATCCTGCTCCTCCACCTCTGCCAGCCTCCAAAGCAGTATTTTCCTCTCCCGCAGGTTTTAATAACATGTTTTAATTGTTTTTTGCAGGTTTGATGGCAGTTTTTAAGGCCGAAAGCCCTCCTACAGTCCATAAAAGGACAGGCCAGAAGGTGACGACCTTCGTGGTACAAACTAAGGCCAAATCACGAAGAAAAGGAGCTGCTAGGTTTCATTTCATGGTTGATCAGTGCTTTATGAGCACTTTTTATGCCATCAAACCCTTCAACGAACTGAAAGCCTTCTGTACATAACAAAAGAGAAAGAGCAGTGAAGATGAAGTTTAAAAATAAAGGTTAAAGTCAAAAGTCGAAGATTAAAGACTTAACCAATGAGTTAAAGGCTAAAACAGAGGATTAAAGGGGAAGTCAGTGAATAATCAAAGTGAAAAGGGGTTAATGCATAAATATTGAAGGATTAAAGGTTCAAATCCTATAGTTTTGAGGTTAAAACACAGTTTAAAGGTGAAAACAGTCAGCAGATAAAGTCTAAAGCTCAAAGATGATTATAAAGGCCTAAAAGCAATAGCAAGGCCTAATCAGTATTTAAAAGTGACAAATTATGATAGATCAGTAAGGAGGAAGGCTTTAAATGCTGAATCATCAAAGAAATTACTCGTCCAAAGATCATAAAAGCCACCTATAGTTCTATTTTCCTCAAAACACTACAAAATGAATGCACAGTCATAGATATTTTCCAAATACAACTCAGAATTAATTTTTAGCCTACCAAAAGCCTTCAAATTCAACAAAAGTGAATGAAGTAGATAAAAGTTAATGTAAAATTGATTAAAAAAGAGATAAACATCTGCAATTTTCTCCCTAAGGCCTCCCAAAGGTCGAGAAACTCTTACTTTGTATTAATTAAACAAATATATATCCTTTCACTCCACCTCCTCATTTTAACCTATAAATATCATGTGAGGAGTTCATTATTATTGTTGGTTGCATACTTGTTGAATGTAAATAGCTTTTGAGGCTGCTGAAGCTCTGTTTTGTAATTGAGGAAAGATAGGCTGAGATGAGAGATTTGAAGCTATAAAAGACTCACTCGACTTGAAGACTGTAACTGGTTTGAACATCAAATACAAAATCTGATTTATCGGATCCTGGTCTCTGTCAATGGTGATGTTTTTCTTACTGTAGATTGTGTTTTTCTCATATTTTCCACTTTCTCTGATAAAGAACAACAAATATAGATTAGGATTTACTTCTAAAGTATCCTAAATCTCACTGATAAGCTTTATCTTTATGTTTTCTGCTAATTTTTTCTTTGAGGATAATTCAATAGAGTATAACCAGTGAAGTTTGTGGTGAGCCCATGTTTTCTGAGTACAAATTGAGATATTGTCTTTGAAAGTTCTTGATAAGTCTGTTAAATAAATTTTAACTAGGGAAGTCTATGGTTAGCCCTGTCCTCTAGTTTATCTCCAATAGTAGCTTTGAAAATTTCCCTAAGAGTATGTTGAAAGCAGGATAGGTACAAAGTCCTTACCTGATCTTAAGCTACCATTTGTTCTCTTATATGTTTTCTACTTTCTAAAAGTAATTTGTTAGACTGTTGGATTGTTGTCTAAAAAGTGTGCTTTATTAAAAGTTTTCCCAAATAATTCTATGGTTTTCCCTGTCCTTTGGCTTGCTTCAAACAGTTTCTTTGAAAGGCTTTTCTTGTTTAATGAAGTTAATAGATTATTAAATGGTTATTAACTTTTCTTCTTTCACAACAATTTTAATGTTTCATACCACAAAATCTACCTAAAGAGATATTTTAACATAGATGACTTGCCTCATAGACCACTCTTGAAATCTGTTGTCCAATTAAACCCTTTTGTGATTCCATAGCCCAATGGATTGACACTGTTTCTTACCTATCCTATCAGTTGAACCATTTTCTACCTACTTACACCTTTACTCTTCAAAAGAATTCCTTCATTTTGATGATATTCATCCCAACCAAAAACAAAAACCCTTGTACTTCATAACTAGCCTAATATCATATCATAAGCCTTAAAGAAATATCTTTGAAAACACTTATATAGAGAGATCCCTCTCTAAATATAGGAGGGTTAGATCCTAATATTCCACAGTGGTTTTTATGTAGGCTCTGCAACGTTTGTTCTTCCCATTCTTGCAAACTACCGAGTTCTAACATACTGGCGACCATCCTGGGGAGATTTATTGAGTAATATATAACTTCACAACTCAACGGACCCCTATTTCTAAATGAATCAAGTGTCACCAAGAATGGTTATTATTGATAGTTGATGGTGAACAATAAACAAACCTTGAAAACAAGTAAAAATCCTTCACTTGGCGACTCCATTGGTATTCCGTAGGCCTGCTGACCCCACTGGTTTTTCCTAAAACTCCACTAGGAAAAATTTATCATAACATCATACCAACTCAGTTAAGAAGACTTTGAGGATTAAGTTTTCTTTGAAAAATATTAGTTAGCCTTTAAAAGACTGTCATACTTGGCTGAACTTTTCTCATCATTGGGTCTAAAAACAACTCATAGTGGCTTCTACAAGAGTTTATACTGGAGCCTATCCTGACCCAAATCCTCCTGAGATAGTTGATAATCCAGAAAGTATCCTTGGGAAATCTCCTAAAACCAAGACTTCAACTATTGTCAGACCAATTCATAGAGCTAACTCTATCCCAAAAAATCTCTTAGCTCTGCAAGATAGACAAGTTGACTTAAGAAACCCATCCAGAACTAAGTCACTTGGTGATATAGATCAGATATACCTTGAGCCTCTACACTCATCCCAACATAGTGGTCAACATACTGATAGTAGAGAAACCACTCCACCTGACTTTCATCTCATTCATAACTTTGGTTTTTCTCATCCTAGATCTACTCAGTAGTCTTTTGCTTGTCCAAGTACTTTTGTTATCCATACACCCACTTTTCAAACTACTCCATTCTATCCCCCCCCTCCTTTCATAAACCCTCCACTCATAAACCCCCCATTTTTTCCACAACCTCCTATCATGGCAGCATGGTATGCTCCTCTAGTCCTTCCTTTACCTTTAGCCAATTTTCCACAAGACTATCAGTCCAAGATCCCACTATATGTTAGGTCCTTATATTACTAGTATAGTACCTTATTTTTGTTAGTGTAACCCCCTTATTTTTATTATTGTACCCTTGTAACCCCCATTTTGTTATTATTGTACCCTTAAATTATTATTGTTAGGTCACCTAGGATTACATTGTGGGCCACTAGGATTACATTATGGCCCCATGGACTCCTATGTTTAGAAAGGAGGTTTGTTAAATTGTATCATCCAATAATTGTTCTTTTATGTAATGTATTGGAGGTTTCCCCCTCGAAGTGGCTTATTTCTAAGGCGTTGATATCTCTTTTCTTCTATTTTTGGAGCTGGTTACACAACATTTGGTATTAGAGCTTTGGATTCTAGGGTTTCGCTGCTCCAAACAGGTCATCGTGGAATTTTCGCTATAACGTTTTTTCTACGAAGTTTCAGAAGCTGAAATTTTTAGGGTGGAAAGCCAAAATCCTGAGGACGATTGTCTAAAAATTTTAGAGCTTGGTTCACAATATTTTCAGATATATTATCTGTGGAAGTTAGGTCTTTTTTCAGGCTCCTAAACAGGTCATCGTGGAATTTGCACTATAAATTTTTTTCTACGAAGGTTAAGAATCTAAAATTCGTATGGTACAAAGCTGAAATCGTGAGTAAATTCGTCAAACAATTTCAGAGCTTGGTTCACAATATTTTAGGAGATATTATCTGCAGAAGGTAGTGCTTGTTTAGGCTCCTGAATTTCATCTCAAAGAAGTGATTGTGGGAAAAGTTCAATAACTCTCTCTATGGGCATCGGATTGGAGTGACGTAAAAAGTGGTCACAAGTAAACGGACTTTAGTTTCTTCGCTATCAATTTTAGTAACAAAGGATGAAACAGTGACACGTGGCAAGTCGTACAAGTTCACTCTACTGAACCAGTCCATAATTAGGTCATTGTGGGAGATTGGACACAACTTTGCCTTGAAGAATCCAAATCAGGTCATACCTGTGGCATTCGAAAGATAATTCATAGGGCTATGTCGGTACCAAAATTTAGATATTGAAGTGCTGCAATCATAGAGATAATCCAATTTCAATATCGAGCTCCTCAAAAGCAAGAAAAAGGTGTGTATTTTTTTTCCGAATTGCATAAGTCTTGTTTGAAGAATCAATCTGAATTGATTCCAAGGGAATATTCTAGAATAGATATTAGTATTGGGTTCTAAAATATGCCCCGTAAAAATAATTCAACACCCATTAAGCCTTCAGAAGGCTCTACTATGACTCATGAATATGAAGAATTGCAACATGATCTATCAAAATTACAAGAGCAAGTGCAACAAATTTCACTCTCTCAAAGAACAACAAAAAATGAAATGGAAGTTTTGAAGAAAGGAATGGAAGAAAATATGGACGGTTTAAATATAGGCATGGAAGCTAAGATGGATGGCATGGAATCTAAGATGAAAGGCATGGAAGCTAAGATGGATGGCATGGAAGCTAGCATGGAAGCTAAGATGGATGACATGAAAGACAACATGGAAAATAACATGGAAAACATGAAGAATGATCTAAAAGTAGACATCAAAGGTTTGAAAAAGTTGATACAAGAAATTTTTCCTAATGGTGAAAAGATAGTAGAAGAACCTCATGATGAGAAAAAAATAAATGTTAATTGTGATTTCATAAACTCTAATCTTGGCGGGAAGAACCACCATATTCCAAAAATGGATATGAGGAAGTTTGATGGAAAGGATCCTGTAACGTGGATACTACATATGTAGCAATATTTTGATCTCCATAACGTGAAAAACACACAAAAGGTACGCATTGCAACTTTACATTTAGAACAAAATACATTTGTATGGTATCGATGGCTTTGCTCCCGTAAAAAAATTGTCACTTGGTCAATTTTTATGGAGGAAATGATAGCACATTATGAGCATACAAAGAGCAACACCTTCTTTAGCTAATTGATAAATCTCAAACAAAAGGGTTTCGTGGGGCAGCACATTGAGGACTTCCAAAAATTGAATATAAGGGTAACCGATATTCCAGAGGAACACGAGATTGATCTCTTAATAGGCACTTTAAAGGATAACATACAACATGAAGTTCACGTTCTAGAACCTGATTCATAGGAGAAGGCATTCAGGTTGGCAAGAAAAGTTGAATGTAAAATTATGGCGACAAGGAAGCCTACCACTCAATTCTATAAAGAAGGAAGTGTTGCTACGCCTAGATTTCCACAACCTACAAGGTTGACACCACAAAAATTGGAAGAAAAAGAGCAAAAGGGCTTTGCTACAGTTGTGATAGAAAATACACTAAAGGTCATAAGTGTGCTGAGAAGAAATTATTTTACATAGATTGTGAAGAGGAAGAAGAAAATGAACAAGAGGATATACACCAGGAACCAGCCCTAGAAGAGGAAGAAATGAATCCGACCATATCATGTAATGCACTGGCAGGAATTACCACTCCTCAAACTCTCAAGATAGAAGGACATATCAAGAAGAAAAGGGTAATAGTGTTGATTGATTCGGGTAGCACCCATAATTTTATTCATTATAAGGTAGCCAAGGAATTAAATTGTTTCCTATACCCAGCACCAGAATGTCAAGTGATGGTTGCAAATGGAGGAACTATAAATTGCTCTGGAAAATGCCATAATATCAAGCTAACCATGGGGAATATGTATTGACTAGTCCAATGCTTTCCATTCCTATGGGAGGTGCTGATGTTGTACTAGGAGTACAATGGTTACAATCTTTGGGGACGGTAGCTTTTAATTTTCAAGAACTTTTCTTGAAATTTTTTTCATAAGGAAAGGAAGTCGAATTATGGGGTATTGAAGGGAATCCGGGAAGGATAATAAGCTCTAATGGCATGACAAAGCTTCTAAAGAAAGAACAACGAGGCGTAATTGCACAATTATGCTCACTAGAAGTTCCAACATCAAAATCATCTATTTCTGCAGATCTCCAACAAGTCTTGGACAATCATTCCAAGGTGTTTAAAACTCCCAAAGGACTCCCACCTATTCATGATCATGATCATGCTATTCATTTGATTCCAGGAAGTGTTCCTCCAAAAGAGCGAAATTGAACGTATGATTGCAGAATTGTTAGAGGCGGGTATAATTCAACCTAGTCAAAGTTCTTTCTCTGTTCCTGTAGTATTGGTACACAAGAAGGATGGATCATGGCGAATGTGTCCGGATTATAGGGAGCTCAATAAGCTCACCATTTAAGACAAATTTCCCATTCCTGTGATTGATGAATTATTGGATGAATTACATGGAGCAATTTATTTTACCAAGTTGGATCTTCGTTCAGGATATCATCAAATTAGAATGAAGACGGAAGATATTCCAAAAACAACATTTCGAACTCATGAGGGTCATTATGAATTTTTGGTCATGCCTTTTGGCCTTACCAATGCACCTTCTACATTTCAAGGGCTGATGAATTCCATTTTCAAACCCTTCCTTAGAAAATTTGTGCTAGTATTTTTTAATGATATACTAATCTACAGCAGGTTTTGGAAGGATCATGTTGAACATGTTGACAGGGTGCTCAAACTATTGCAGGAGAAACAATTATATGCAAAAAAGTCCAAATGTTTCTTTGGAGTACAAGAGGTGGAATATCTGGGTCATATTGTAACTCACGAGGGTGTTAAAGTGGACCCTAACAAAATTAAAGCCATTAAGGAATGGAAAGTTCCCACAACCATAAAGCAGTTGCGAGGATTTCTCGGGTTAACAGGGTATTATCGCAAGTTTGTTAAGAATTATGGGAGAATAGCAGCACCTCTATCAACATTATTGAAGAAAGATGCATTTTCATGGACTCCTGAAGCAACTAAGGCCTTTGAACGTCTTAAAGAGGCAATGTGCCTAGCACCGGTCTTAGCTACGCCAGACTTCACAAAAACCTTTATTGTGGAATGTGATGCCTCAGGAAATGGAATTGGTGCGGTTTTAATGCAGGAAGGAAGACTGATTGCTTTTGAAAGTCGTCCAATCAAAGGAAAGTATTTACAGAAACCTATTTATGAGAAGGAAATGTTAGCAATACTGTATGCACTAAAGAAATGGCGAACTTACCTAATGGGAAGACACTTCAAGGTAAAAACTGATCATGATAGTCTTAAACACTTTTTGGAGCAAAGACTATCTTTAGAAGAGCAGCAAAAATGGGTCACAAAGATGTTGGGTTATGACTTTGAAATAATCTACAAAAAAGGAAAGCTTAATGTTGTTGCATATGCACTCTCAAGAAAGAATGAAGAGGTGGAAGCATTGCTTTGTGCCATTTCTATTATCCAACCAGATTGGATAACCGAAGCAAGAGATGAACGGAAGAAGGACAAAGATGTATGGACACTCATTCAAAAGTTGCAGCAAGATCCTAGTACATCTGATACATTTAGTTGGAAAAATGATTCCTTATGGTACAAAGATCGCTTATATATTTGTAAGAATTCCCAACTAAAACAAAATATTCTTCTGGAATTGCACACTTCTCCTTTAGGAGGGCACTCAGGATTTTTAAAAACTTACCACAGGGTGAAGAAAGAATTTTTTGGGATGGCCTTAAATCTTATATTCGAAAGTTTGTGGCGGAATTTTTGTTTTGCAAGCAGAATAGAGTGGAAAAAATTAAGACCCCGGGACTTCTACAACCTTTATCCATTCCAAGTCAACGTTGGGAGGAGATTTCAATGGATTTTATCATAGGTTTACCTAAGTCCGAAGGAAAGAGTATCATCATGGTGCTAGTTGATAGACTTACGAAGTATGCACACTTTTGTGCATTATCTCATCCATTTAAAGCAAGTATAGTTGCTACTACATTTATGGGCAGAATTCAAAAGCTACATGGAAGCCCAAGGGTCATTGTGAGCGACAGAGATCCCATTTTTACTGGAAATTTTTGGACGGAGTTATTTTCTTGTTTGGGTACTGAATTAGCTCATAGCTCATCTTATCATCCTCAATCTGATGGTCAAACTAAGATAGTAAATAAATGTTTGGAAGGATATCTTCGTTGTTTTGTATCTGATAAACAAACACAATGGGTCAAATGGTTACCTCTCGCTGAATGGTGGTATAACACTTCCTTCCATACTGCAGCAAAAATGACCCCATTTATGGCACTTTATGGATATCATCCACCATCCATCACATCATCTTTAAGGAAAATTCGAAGGTTCAAGCAGTGGAAGATCACATCGAGCATCAGCAAGAAGTTCTCCAACTCTTAAAGGATAACCTGAATTTGGCACAAAATCGAATGAAACAACAGGCAGATCAACATCGCAGCGAGAGAAGTTTTGATGTAGGAGATTGGGTATTTTTACGGCTACAACCATACAAACAAATGTCCCTCAAGCAAGCTAAGAAGAATAACAAATTATCTCCAAAGTACTATGGTCCTTACAAGGTGTTGCAAAACTATATGATGCTAGTGGTCCCATTACTACTCAAACACATGTGGAAAAGATGGATGACTATTTTCATAGAAATGAGATAGATGATGAGACCATAAAACTTAGATTATTTGCTCAAAAATTAGTGGGAGAAGCAAGAAAATGGTTCAAAGGCTTAACCCCTCATAGTATCAATGATCTCCAAGCTTTCCACCAAACATTCATAAATAAATGGCAAGTTAAGAAGAACCCTCTCCAAATACATTCAGATTATAATAACCTTAAGAGAAGTGCTGGGGAAAGTGTGCAATACTATTGCACTAGATTTAATAGTGTTTATAATGCACTTCCCCTGGATCTGAAACCTCCACAAGGCTCAACTTTGGCCAAATTACTTGAAGGATTTGATCCTGAAATGGCCTACCAGCTAAGAGAAAGGGATACCTTAACTTTAGAAGACATGCAGAAGGGAGATCTTAGTGTGGAAACAAATCTGATTGAAAAGAGAGCCAGAATGAAAACAGAGAAGAGGGTATCCTATAGGGAAGAAACTGCACCTTCCACATCTGACTAAAAAATGGAAATTATGATGGAGAAGATGATGAAAAGAATGATCATGCTTGAGAGAGCTCAATCTAGAGAAAATCAATTAGCTCATGAAAACATAAGTCAATCCTAAAACCAAAATCAGAACTTTAGGAGAAATCAACCTCAAAACAGACAAAGAGATGCTAATCAACAGATCAGACCTCCTTTCCAAGAAAATTATGTTAATGAGGATGAATAAACAAATGAAAAAACAGAGGATGAGCACATGAACATGTTGGGAGTAAGCTAGGAGGATTCTAATTTCATTTATGAAAGAAAACAAGGTCTATATACACCCTATGATGATAGAAGACCATAAATTGAAAACTATGAACCGGACTTTGAAAATTCCATCATAGGATAACCTAAGCAATATGACCTAAGAAATAAAAAGAATCAAGAAACTCCCAAGAACAAAATCTCTGATAATTCTGCCAAAAATAGCCCTGTAAACAACACCAAAAAGACAACATAAAATAATAAAACAATGGCTAAAATTTCTGATTTAAACAAGGGAAAAAACACCAAAACCAATGGAAAACAGAGTGGTGACCCTAGCAACACTAGTATTTCAGCTAATTCTCCTAAAAAAACCATCTTGACTGTTGTAAATAGTAGAAATCAGCAAGTTGATTTTGTTGATGAATCAGTATCTAAGAAGGCCAAATCAAACATTTCAAAAAATCATATTCCTTTTAGCCTAGAGAGTGAAATAGCCAAAATCAAAATCTCTATTCCACTCACTGAGTTGGTCACTCAAAATGTATATAGAGGTCATGTTTTGAAAGATTTGAACATAGAATATATTCATGTACTGTCAATTTGAATGATGATTACCCGAAGCTTCTGTTCGGTCCTGAGATTGAAGGAAAATTTCAACAAGGAACTACCCCTCCATTCTACATCAGTTTGAACATCCATGATAATATTTTTCACAATGCCATG
The DNA here is from genome assembly GCA_034641835.2 of Pinus albicaulis. Taxonomy (NCBI): domain Eukaryota; kingdom Viridiplantae; phylum Streptophyta; class Pinopsida; order Pinales; family Pinaceae; genus Pinus; species Pinus albicaulis. Next base: position 509,574,747 of record CM076577.1, read on the forward strand.
ATTGATTCAGGAGCATCACATAAGCTCATGCCTAAAGTAATAATGGAAATATTAGGTCTAGAGGTAATTAGACCATACAAGGATTTATATTCCTTTGACTCAAGAAGAGTGAGATGCCTAGGCCTAATAAAAGATATATGTGTCAACTTAGCCCAAATTCCAGCCAAAAGCTTAGTGATGGACATTTTAGTGGCTGATATACCCCCCAAATATGGCATGCTTCTTTCAAGATCATGGGGTGCTAAGTTGCAGGGTACTATGCAGATGGATATGAATTATGCCACCATCCCTTTCTTCAGTCAACCTAGAAGACTCTATATGGAAACACACATGAAATACATGGTGAGTAACCAAGAAAGACCAGAAAATTATCCTCTTTATTCCATGCACACTAACCTTGACTCATTCATTATTTACAATTATGAGATCCCTGATGAGAAAGAGTTATTTAATAAAACCTCCACCAATAAAGTGCTCCCTCCACATCCAAACATAGGGGCAGCCATAAATGAAGAAGAAAACAAGGAGAAAACTAAAAGAGAATTTGCTAATTCTGAAAATTATAGCAAACAGATCACAAGTCTTGAGGTCTAAAATAGTCATAAAAATAGTACCAATCATGGACATCAAAAAAACAAATCCTCAAAATACTGAACATCTTGAGGGAAAAAACAAAATGGAACGTGATGTATATCTACAAGAACAACACAGTGATAGCTGTAATAAACAAGACATAGAGGAAATTGATGATAATTCTGAAAACAATCCTTTTTTGAATATGAGTCTTGATAGGTCTTGCTCTAAAACTAGTGCAGGAGAAGGCATATGGGTGCATAAAAATGAAACCAATCATGCTGAGGGACATTCATTTAGATTAAACTTCCAATGTACGAATAACATAGCAGATTATGAGGCTCTTATTTTAGGTATGCATTTATTGAAGAAATTAGGGGCTAAAAGAATAACAGTTCATGGAGATGAAGAATTGATAATAAAACAAGTAAATGGGGAATACACTGCCAAACAACCCAGACTTAGAGCATATAGAGATGATGCCATGGACTTGTTAAAAACATTTGTTATTTTCCAACTTACCTTTGTCCCAAGAAACCAAAAAATTATAGCCAATGGATTAGCCTTTGTTGCTAGAACTTGTATTACACCTTATGAAAGCAAGCTATGCACCACCCAATTCAAATGTAGACCAGTTGTCCTAGATAATGAAGAATGCTGGCAAGAATTTGATGGAGATAAACAAATATAAGACTTCCTATAGTCCAAAAATGAATTTGAAATACCAAACTCAGATTCAGACTATGAACAAGACTATCCTACTGAAGAAAATCCACTTTATGAAGAAGAAAAATCTCTTGAGATTGCTGAAATAAATATGTTAACCTATCAACCCAAACATACAATAGAAAATAGCGCAGATTTAGAAAATGAAGACCTAGAAGTGCTGCAATCTAAATATCACAACTTGCCAAGAGGACTGGTCCCATTAGAGGAATTGTTTGACTTAAATGATGCTGCCAAAAAGCCAAAACTAGAACCTATTGAAAATGAAGTGGAATAATGCAACATAGGCAGTGAGGAAAAGCCCAAAATGATCAAATTATCCAAGACACTGCTAGCTCACATTAAATTGAAATACATTGAGCTTTTTAAAGAATTCTCTAATGTGTTTGCATGGAGTTATGAAGATCTAAAAAATTATGATACAGAAATAATCCAGCATAAGATACCCCTCAAAGAAATCTAGAAACCTTTAAACAAAAATTGCGTAGAATTAACCCTGTTCAATTACCTCTGGTAGAGAAAGAAATTAGAAAAATGTATGATGCTGGAATTATAGTACCTATTAGATACTCAGAGTGGGTTTCTAATCTTGTATCTTTTAGAAAGAAAATAAGAGAAATAAGGCTTTGCATTGACTTTATTAACTTAAACAAAGCCTCATTAAAAGAAAATTATCCCTTACCCAAAATGGATCATATCTTACAAAGGGTAGTTGGTTCTAGAAAAATTTATTTGCTAGATGGTTTCTCAGGTTACAATCAAATATTGGTACATCCTTATGATCAACTTAAAACAACCTTTACTACACCTTGGGGTATTTTCAAGTATTTGAAAATGCCTTTTGGTTTAATGAATGCTGGTGCCACCTTTCAGAGAGCCATGAATATTGCATTTTCAGAAGAAATAGGTTACTTCATAGTTATTTACTTAGATGACATCACTGTATATTCTAAAATAGATGAAGAACACCTAATAAACTTGAGAAAAGTCTTTGAAAAATGCAGAAAATTAGGACTATCCTTAAATCCAAAGAAAATATTGTTTGGTCTCCAATAATGTAAACTTCTTGGACATATCATATCTGAAGATGGTATAAGGATAGATCCAAAGAGGATTGATGGTATATTGCAAATAAACTATCCTAGAAACATCAAGGAACTTTAATCTTTCCTTGGAAATATTAATTTCTTGAGAAGGTTCACACCCAATCTAGCTGAATTTCTTAGAAACATGACAAACATGCTTAAGAGAGAAGAAGGAGTTAAATGGACCTTAGAAGCAAAGAAATAATTTGAAATGGTAAAACAAACACTTACCAAAACACCAATTCTCATTAGTCCTGATTTTACAAAATATTTCTTCATTTTTTCATTTGCATTAGAACACATAGTAGCTGTTGTCCTATTACAGAAAAACATGAATGGACAAGAGCAACCAATGGCATTTTTTAGCAAGGCATTAAGAGACACACCTTTGAAGTAAAATATAATGGAAAAACAAGCCTTTTCCTTAGTCAAAGCCTTAAAATACTTCAGAGTTTATATTTTACACTCTCACATAATAGCATTTGTGCCTCATTCAGTTGTAAAAGACATATTGACCCAAGATCCAGATGGTAAAAGATGAAAGTGGATTGTTGTAAGGTTGAGGTTATGGTAAGGTTAAGATTAAGGTTAACATTATGGTGAAGGTTAAGGTTAAGTTAAGGTGAAGATTATGTTAAGGTTAAGGTTAATGGTAAAGATAAGGTTATGGTAGAGGTTAAGGTTAGCTATAGGTTATAGTTAAGGTTAAGGTTAGGTTAAGGGTAAGATAAGGTTAAAGTTGAGTTTAGGTTATAGTGAAGGTTAAGGTTATGGGTTTGGTCAAGGTTAGGGTTACGTTATAGTGAAGGTCAAGGTTAAGGTTAGGTTATAGTGAAGGTTAAGATTAAGGTTATGGTTAACGTTAAGGTTAAGGTTAGGTAAATGTTAAGGTTAAGGTTAATGTTAAGGATTTGGTCAAGGTTAGGGTTAGGTTATAGTTAAGGTTACGGGTTTGGTCAGGTTAAGGTTAAGCTTAAGGGTAAGGTTAGGTTAAGGGTAAAGTTAAGGTTAAGGGTAAATTCAAGGGTTTATTCAGGTTATGTTTAAGGGTTTGGTCAAGGTTAGGGCTAGGTTAAGGTTAAGGTTAATGTTAAGGTTAAGGTTAGGTTAAGGTTAAGGTTAAGGTTAAGGGTTTGGGAAGGTTAAGGTTAAGGTCAAGGTTAGCTTAAGGTTAAGGTTAGCTTAAGGTTAAGATTAAGGGTTTAGTTAATGTTAAGGTTAGGTTAAGGTTAAGGTTAATGTTAAGGGTTTGGTCAAGGGTAGGGTTAAGGTTAAGGTTAATGATAATTTAAGGTTAAGGGTAAGATAAGGTTAAGCTTAAGGTTAAGGTTAAAGTTAGGTTAAGGGTAAAGTCAAGGTTAAGGTTAGGTTAAGGTTAACGTTAAGGTTAAGGTTTGGTCAATGTTAAGGTTAGATATAGTTAAGGTTAACGTTAAGTTTAATCTTAGGTTAAGTTAAGGTTAAGGTTAAGGTTTTGTTAAGGTTAGGTTAAGGTTAAGATTAGGTTAAGGGTAAAGTTAAGGTTATGGTTAGGGTAAGGTTAGGGTTAAGGTTAGGGGACGGTTAAGGTTAAGGTTAGGTTAAGGGTAAAGTCAAGGTTAAGATTAGGTTAAGGATAAGGGTTTGGTCAGGGGAAGGTTAAGGTTAACGGCTTGGTCAAGGTTAAGGTTAAGGTTAGATTAAGTTTAATTTTAACGTTAAGGTTAATCTTATGGTTAAGGTTAAGATTAGGCTAAGGTGAGGTTAAGGTTAAGATAAGGTTAAGGTTAAGGTTAGGTTAAGGTTAAGGGTGAAGGTTAAGGGTAAGGTTAAGGTTAAGGTTAGGTTAAGGTCAAGGTTAAGGTTAAGTTAGGTTAAGGTTAGGTTAAGGGTAAAGTCAAGGTTAGGGTTAAATTTAAGGTTAATTTTAAGGATAAGGTCAAGGTTAAGGTTACATGTTTTAACCTTAACCTTCACTATAACCTAACCCTAACCTTCACAAAACCTTAACCTTAACTTAGCCATAACCTTAACCTTAACCTTACCTTTAACTTTAACCCTAACCTTAACCTCAACCTTAACGTAAAATTATCGTTGACCTTAACTATAATCGAACCCTAACCTTGACCAAACCTTAACCTTAACCTTCCCATAACTATAAACTTAACCTTAACTTTACCCTTAACCTTAACATTAACCTCAACTTTACCCTTACCTAACTATAATGTTACCCTTAACTTTAACCTTGACCTTAACTATAAGGTAACCCTAACCTTAGCCTTAACCTTAACCCTAACCTTAACCATAACTTTAACCTTAACATAATATTAACCTTACCCTAACTTTACCCTTAACCTTAACCATAACATTAACCTTAAATTTACCCTTAACCTAATATTAAACTTACCCTACCTGAGGTTAAGATTATGGCTAAGGTTAAGGTTAATCATAAGTTAATGTTAAGGGTAAGGTTAAGGTTAAGGTTAAGGGTTTGGTTAAGGTTAGGGTTAGGTTATAGTTAAGGTCAAGTTTAAGGTTAGGTTATAGTTAAGAGTAAGGTTAAGGTTAAGGGTAAAGTTAAGGTTAAGGTTAAAGTCATCTTGAAGGTTAAGGTCAAGTAAAGGTTAAGATAAGGTTAAGGGTAAGGTTAAGATAAGGTTAAGGGTAAGGTTAAGGTTAAGGTTAAGGGTTCAGTCAAGGTTATGGTTAGGTTATAGTGAAGGTTAAGGGTAAAGTTAAGGTTAAAGTTATAGTTAAGGTCAAGGTAAGATAAGGTTAAGAGGATGGTTAGGATTACAGGTTTAGTCAGGTTAAGGTTAAGATTAAGATTAGGTTAAGGGTAATGTTAAGGTTAGGTTAAGATTAAGGTTAAGGGTAAGGTTAGGGTTAGGTTATAGTTAAGGTCAAGGTTAAGGTTAAGGGTAAGGAAACCCTTAACCTTAACCTTAACCTTAACCTTTACCCTAACCTTACCCTAATCTTACCCTTAACCTTAGCCTTAACTATAACCTATCCCTAAACTTGACCAAACCCTTAACCTTAACCTAACTAAAACCTTAACCTTAACCTTAAAATTACTCTTAACCTTCACACTTAACCTTAAACTTAACCTCAATAAACCCGTAACCTTAACCTTAACCTGACTAAACCCGTAACCATAACCTTAACCATAACCTAACCTTAACCTTAACTTTACGCTTAACCTAACCTTAACCATAACCTTAAACTTAACCTTAACATTAACCTTACCCTTACCTAACATTAACTTTAACCTAACCTTAACCTTAACTTTACCCTTAACCTAAACATTAACCTTAACCTTAACCTTGACCTTTACTATAACCTAACTCTAACCTTGACCAAACCCTTAAGATTAACCTTAACCTTTACCTTACCCTAACCTTAACCCAAACCTTAACCTTAAATTTACCCTTAACCTAACCTTAACTTTACCCTTAACCTTAACCTCAATTTTAACCTTGACTTTACCCTTAACCTAACCTTAAGGTTAATGTTAAATTAGGTTAAGGTAAGGTTAAGGTTATGGTTAGGTCAAGGTTAAGGTTAACATTAAGGAGACGTTAAGGTTAAGGATAAAAAAAATTTAAGTTTAAGGGTTTGGTTAAGGATAGGGTTAGGTTATAGTTAAGGTTAAGGGTTTGCTCAAGGTTAGGGTTTGGTTATAGTTAAGGTCAAGGTTACGGTTAGGCTACGATTAAGGTTATGGTTAAGGTTAAGTTTAAGGTTATGGTTAAGTTTAAGGTTAGGGTTAGGTAAAGGTTAAGGTTAAGGTTAGGTTAAGGTTAAGGTTAAGGTTAAGGTTATGGTTATGGGAAGGTTAGGGTTAAGGTTAAGGTTAAGTTAGGTTAAGGGTAAGGTTAAAGTTAAGGTTAAGGTTAAGGTCAAGGTCAAGATTAACCTTAACCTAAGCTTAAATTTTCCTTTACCTTTACCTAACCTTAACCTTAACATTAACCTTAACCTTAACCTTTACCTTGACCTTAAATATAATCTAACCCTAACCTTGACCAAACCCTTAACCTTAACCTAACTAGACCTTAACCTTGACCTTGACCTTAACCTTAACCTTACCTTTACCCTAACCTTAACCTTAACCTTCCCATAAGCATAACCTTAACCTTTAATTTACCCTTAACCTAACCTTAACCTTAAACTTAACCTAACCCTAACCTTGACCAAACCTTTAACCTTCCCATAACCATAACCTTAACCTTAAATTTACCCTTAACCTAACCTTAAACTTAACCTTAACCTTGACTTTAACCTTAACCTTAACCTTATCCTTAACCTTAACCTTAACCTAACCTTAACCTGACTAAACCCGTAACTTGAACCTTAACCTAACCTTAACCTTAACCTTGACTTTACCCTTAACGTAACCTTAAACTTAATCTCCCCTGACCAAACCATTAATCTTAGCCTTACCTGACTAAACCCTTAAGGTTATGGTAGAGTTAAAGTTAAGGTTAAGGTTAGGTTAATTTTATGGTTAAGGTTACGGATAGGTCAAGGTTAAGGGTTTAGTCACATTAAGGTTAAGGTTAAGGGTTTGGTCAAGGTCAAGGGTAAATTTAAGGTCAAGGTTAGGGTTAGGATATAGTTAAGGTTAAGTTATGTTAAGGGTAAAGTTGAGGTTAAGGTTAAGGTGAAGGTTAAGGTTAAGGTTAAGGTTAAGGGTAAATTCAAGGTTAACCATAACCTAACCTAACCTTAACACTCCCCTCACCTTAACCCTAACCTTACCCTTAACATTCTGCTTAACTTTAACCTAACCTTAACCTTAACTTTACCCTTAACCTTAACCATAACCATAACTTTAACCTTAACCTAACCTTAACTTTGATTTTACCCTTAACCTAACCTTAACCTTAATCTAACCTTAACCTTAGGTTAAGGTCAAGGTTAGGTAAGGGTAAGGTTAAGGTTACGAGTTTAGTCAGGTTAATGTTAAGGTGGTAAGGTTAAGGTTAAGGTTAGGTTAAGGGTAAAGTTAAGGTTAAGGTGAAAGTTAAGGGTAAGGTTAAGGTTAAGGGTTTAGTCAGGTTAAGGTTAAGGAGAAGGGTTTGGTCAAGGTTAGGGTTAGGTTATAGTCAAGGTTAAGGTTAAGGTTAGAGTTAACCTTAAATATGACCTAACCTTCACTTTAAACTTAACTTTACCCTTAACCTAACCTTTACCTTAACCTTAACCTTAGGTTAAGGTTAAGGTTAAGGTTAGGGTTAAGATTAATGTTAAAGGTTTGGTCAAGGTTAAGGTTAATGTTAGGTTAAGGGTAATGTCAAGGTTAAGGTTATGATTATGGGAAGGTTAAGGTTAATGTTAAGGGGTTAAGGTTAGGTTAAGGTAAAGTCAAGGTTAAGGTTAGGTTAAGGTTAAGGTAAGGTTAAGGGTTTAGTTGTGTTAAGGTTAAAGTTAAGGGTTTAGTTAAGGTTAAGGTTAAGGTTAAAGGTAAAGTCAAGGTTAAGGTGAAGGTTAGATTAAATTCAATGTGAAGGTTATTTTAAGGTTAAGGTTAAGGTTAAGGTTAATGTTAAGGTTAATGGTATGAGTTTAGTAAGGTTAAAGTTAAAGTTAAGGGTACGTTAAGGTTAATTTAAGGTCTAGTTAAGGTTAATGTTAAGGTTAGGTTTAACCTTAACCGTAACCTTAACCTTACCTTAACCTTGATCTTACCCTCACCGTAACCTTAACCTTCACCCTTAACCTTAACCTAACCTTAACCTTGACCTTAGCTATAACCTAAACCTAACCCTAACCAAAACCTTAACCTTAACCTTAAGCTTGACCTTACCAAGGTTAGGGTTAGGTTATAGTTAGGGTCAAGGTTAGGTTAAGGTTAAGGTTAGGTAAAGGTTAAGGTTATGTTAAGGCTAAGGTAAGGTTAAGAGTGAAGGTTAAGTTTAAGGTCAAGGTTAAGGTTAACGTTAGGTTAATGTTAAGGTAAGGTTAAGGTTAAAGTTAAATTTAACCTTACTAACCTTAACCTTACCCTTAAACTTATCTTAACCTTACCTTAATCGTAACCTTAACCTTGACCTTAATAATAACCTAACCCTAACCTTGACCAAACCCTTAACCTTAACCTTAACCTTAACTTTTCCCTTAACCTTAACCATAACCCTAACCTTGACCAAATTCTTAACCTTAACCTTTACCCTAACCTTAACCTTAACTATAACCTAACCCTAGGCTTGACCAAACCCTTAACCTTAACTTTACCCTTAACCTAACCTTAAAATTAACTATGACCTAACCCTAACCCGTAGCAAACCCTTAACCATAACCTTAACCTAACTAAACCCGTAACCTTAACCTTAACCTTAACATTAACCTTAACTTAATCTTAACCTTAACCTTAACCTTGACCTTAACTATAACCTAACCCTAACCTTAACCTAACCTTACCCATAACTTTAACCTTAAGGTGAGGGTTAAGGTTAAGGTTAAGGTTAGGTTAAGGTTAAGGGTAAGGGTAATGTTACCCCCTTACCCCCTTAACCCTGGTTAAGGTTACGGGTCTTAACCTTAACCTTCACTATAACCTTAAGTTTAACTATAACCTAACCATAACCTTCACCAAACCTTAACCTTGACCTTGACCTTACTATAACCTAATGTAAGGTTAAGGTTATATAAGGTTAATATTAGGGTAAGGGTTGTTAGCCATCAGTAAATTTTTGTTAAAGCATATGATGTCTAAAACAGGTCTTGAGCCTTTAAGAGATTATTTTCATAGAAAAATGCTCATTCTTGAAGCCTTATAATGCTTCCTAAACCCAAAAAGTAATCTTCACTGCTGTTTCATTGAGAAAATCCACCAAGAAACCATGATGATATCCAAAGAGACTATTTTTCAGGCATTTTTCCATCATTTTCTAAGCCTATTTCACTCATTTTTGCCCTTTTTTTATCCTTCATTTTCCCCTGAAAAATCCCCTTTTCTCTTTCTCATTTTCCCCTAATTATCCAAAAAAACCTTCAAAATCCCTTTTAAACTCCTAAAAAATCCTTTTTTTTTATGGTTTAAATTGTCCCATTTTACTTATCGGAACACTGAAAAACACCTCAAAAAGCTTCATTTTAAGTCTTTTCACTCCTATTAAAAATTTGGATTTTAAGCCTCTTTTGGATTAGCCCCATCTCCTTCCTCGTCATAGAACCAAGGTGCTGTGACCTGGCGGTAAAATCCTAGCCACTAGCCCCTTTTTCTTCGCCCGCAGTATTTTTCTCTGTTGATCAGCGGTTGTCATTGATGTCAGCCCAAGCAGCACTAGGGGCTAACCCAATATTGCATGGGAATTTTGACCTACCAAATTAATATATTTTGGGTCAATAATTCTTTTTATGGTTTCTACTTGTTGAGATGTTTCCATTGATAAATGGCACGCCATGTAATTCTTCATGGTTTGAGATATTTTCATGTTTGAAGTTTGTAACTCCAATTAGTGAGCTAAAAACCCATGGGGTTGGGGCATGGATCATTGGAAAGTCATAATTAATATTTTTTATGCTCCTAAAATCCCTTCCACGTTCACTTGTTTAAGCCCCTCTCAACTTAAGCATTCATATAAATTGTGATCTTCATTTCCTCCTTCTGCAAGGGATTCGGCCATCTGAAACAGGTCATCGTGGAATTTTCGCTCTAAATTTTTTTCTACGAAGGTTCAGAAGCTGAAAATTTTAAGAGACGAATCTAAAATCCTGAGGAAGCTGCAGTAACAATTTTAGATCAAGGAATGTAATATTTTTTGAGATATGATCTGTGGAAGTCAGGGTTTTTGCAGGCTCCTGAAATTCATCTCAAACAAGTGACCTTGATAAAATCATCATAAATCTCTCTCTAAGTATCGGATCAGAATTCTGCAAAAATTGGCAAATAGTGCAAAATCTGTACGTTTTTCTCTATCAATTTTAGAGCCAAATGAAGAAATAGTGACATGTGGCATGTAGTACAATTGTGCTCTGCTGAAATAGTCCATAATTAGGGCATTGTGAGAGATTGAGCATAACTCTTTCTTGAAGAATCAAAATTGGGTCAAACTTGTGGCATTGGAAAGAAGACTTAGAGGACTACTACAGGACTAAAAATCAGATATTGAGGATCTGAAATAACAGAGATATACCAAATTCAATTTCGAGCTCCCAGAAGGCAAGAAAAATCTAGATCATGTGTTGTCAAGGGTTGCAAAGAACCAGAATTTCTATGGCAGCAAAGGTTAGCATGACAAGAGCAGCAACCAAGGTGCATAACAGCAGCAAGACGTTCATCATATGAAATCTTCAAGTGGGCAGCACTGCATACAATCATTGTAAAGGTATCATTGTACTAAGTCATTGTAAATACATTATTGTAAAAATTGTACTAGTGTTTATCTGTCAAGGGCTAACGAGGCAGTGTTGGAAGGTCTAGGATCATCATTAGGTGGTTGTGTCAAATGTTGGGTTATGGTCTAGTATATATTCTTTTTCTACATCATTCTATATCATTGTAAAGTGGACCATTTTCCCTGGTACGGGAGTCCATTCTTATTTTATTCTTCTATAGGGTGGTAGGGTGGTGCTAGGGTGAGTTGTAGCTAATTGGGTAGGGGCATCGTTAGGTTGACTGCAAAGAATCTCGGGTGTTGGAGAATCCATCCTTTGCGGGATTTGGATAAGAAGTAACTTTTCCTGTTCTAGGAAGTTGGGGCTTTATTTTCAATTGGAGTTTAATATTAAAGAATTATTAGAAAAGCATTAGGTGGTTTTTGTCCCGGAATGGGTTTCCACCTTAAAATCTATGTGCATTTGTGTTCCTCTTATTTTCTGCTATCATTGTACAAAAAATGATAATACTTGAAGATTAACTAATGCTCTAATTGAAAGGAATACTTATTCACCCCCCCTCTCAGTATTTCCAACAATTGGTATCAGAGCTTGGTTCCTTCAATAGCAGTTTAACAGCTGGAAGGAGGTCATGGAGCATACCAAGAATGGTGTACCTCTATTTAGTGAAAATAATTATGCACTTTGGACAGGAAGAATGGAGGTATATCTCTTGGCGCAAGGTTATGAATTATGGGACACTGTTCAAAATGGATTTACATCAACCACAGATGAACAAGGTAAGAAGAATTTGGTAAATGATGCAAAATCAAAGAATGTTATTACCAGTGGACTTATTGAATCTGATTATCATAAGGTGTTGGGTTGCAAAACTGCCAAAAATGTATGGGACAAGCTTGAGAATATACATGCAGGTGACTCAAATTTCAAAGAAGCAAAGCTTCAAATCTATAGAGAAATATTTGAGCAACTCAGAATGAAAGAAGATTGCAACATTGCTGCATAATTTCAATACATTGATGAAATAACCAATACTCTGGAAGGATTGGGAGAGACCGGTTGTGAGAAGACTATACGAAAATTATTAGAACATTACGAGGATATTCAACCCCAGTGTCAGTCTTCAGAATCTGATTACAAATCTGGACAAATTGGGGCAAGAATTATATGGAGTTATCATAGCATATGAAATGAGACTTGATGAAGAAAAGAGGTACTCAAATCTAGAAATTGCGTTAAGATTGCATCTAAGAAAACCAATAAGGACAAACAACCTTAAATTGAAATGACATGCACCTACAAGTGTGAAGAAAGGGGAGATGATGGAGAAGGTCTTTCAGATGAAGAATATGCTTACTTCACGAGAAAACTAAAAACTGGTAAGGGAAAATTCAGAGGTAAACTTCCATTGATATGTTTCGGTTGTGGTTTGGTTGGGCATTTCGCAGTGAAATTTCTAAGAAAAAGTGATAGCAACTCAAAAGGAAAGAAAGGCTTTAAGAAATTCAACAAGCAAGGAAAAAAGAAAGAATCCAAAAGGAACTTTCTCTCTAAAGAATATAGCTCATCATCCAATGAAGAAAGTGACAACAAAGAAGAAGCCAATGAGAAAGTATTGTTTATGGCCAAGCCCAATAAACAAGAAGTATCAAACAATGAAGAAGAAGGGATGACCATAGAAGAATTTTATGAGGCAATAAAGCTTATAAAAAGAGCTCAATCTTTGAGAAGATCCGTTCCAATACTCTTGAAGAACAAGTTCAATGTCTCAAAATTGAGTTTGAAGAACACAGTGTATTGAAGAGTCACTTCCAAAGAAGTTAGAAAAGAAACCAAGAAAGGAGAGAATTAGAAGCCGAAGTTGTCTGCAGCTGCGTAAGGGAAGTGAAGAAGGGAAAAATTGTCAAAAACTATGCCAATAGCTCAAGGGAATTGGAAGAAATCATCAACAATCAACGATCTTACAATGACAAAACTAGCCTTGGTTACAAAGAAGAAGAAGCATGACCTTCTACAACAAAATACAATGAACCTATGAGATCTGACATAAAAGAAGACTTCATTGGACAAGATTCGCAAGCACATCCTTGGAAGACGATTCCTCGATGAATATTTTCATCCAAATACCAACATATTTTTCATGGCTATTGTTATTCATGTGGGAAATTTGGTCATAAATTTGTAGAATGTCGCATGTACCCTAGGAACCAATAAAATTCCAGGATATTTTTCAAATATGAACCTCCCAAGGCTCAACGAAACATCAATAGATTTGAAAATTTAAGAAATAATATTGAATGTTACAAATGTCAGAACTTTGGACACATAGCCAGAGACTACAGACTTGAAAATCCTCGAGAAGAATCTTTGAAGCCACAGAATGAATGCACATGGAATTAGAAGAAGACTGATAATTGTGCTCTCGCTCTCAAGGCACAAAAAAATAAAGATGTGTGGTATGTTGACAATGGTTTCTCAACGCATATGACTGGAGATAGAAAGAAATTTGTATCTTTGAAAGATAAGAAGAATGGAACCATATCCTTTGGAAATGATGGATCTTCAAATGTTATAGGATCAGGTACCATCACTCTTGGAAGGAAAGATGTTATAGCCAAGAATGTTCTATTGGTCGAAAACATGAATCACAATTAGCTTAGTGTTGGACAAATGTGTGATCAAGGACACACAATGCTATTCAACTCCACAAAATGTGAAATGGGGAAAGGAAGGAATGGTAAAATTGTGGCTACAACAAGTCGAGTTCCAAATGACATATATGTTCTAGATGAAGCAACTAAAGCATGTATACTAGCTAAACAATATGAAAGTTGGTTATGGCACAAATGAATGGGTCACATAAACTTTGAAAATCTTGTCAGGATAAGAAAAAAGGAAGCAGTACGAGAAATGCCGAAAATCTCAAAATCTTCCAACACACTATGTGAGGCATGTCTGCATGGAAAGCAGACAAAAATCCAATTTAAAACAAAAGAACACTTTTCATCACATCCATTGGAATTGATACATACTGATCTATGTGGTCGTGTGAGAACAAAAGGTTTATATGGAGAATTATATTTCATGTTAATTATAGATGACTGTTTTGTAACCAGCTCCAAAAATAGAAGAAAAGAGATATAAACGCCTTAGAAATGAGCCACTTCGAGGGTTGAGGAGAAACCTCCAATAAATTACATAAATGAACAATTCTTGGATGGTAATTTCACAAAACCTCCTTTCTATATATATGAGTCTATGGGGCCATAATGTAATCCTAGTGAGCTAACAATACTAATCCCTAGCCGACCTAATAGTAATAATTTAAGGGCACAATAACAATATTGGGGTTATAGGGGTACAACAATAACAATAAGGGGGCTACACTAATAAAAATAAGGGACTAAACTAGTAATATATGGACCTAACATGCCCCTCTCCTTCAAAAAAAGTGTTGTCCTCAATGTTTGAGTAGCTTTAGGTGCTTCTGCATAAAATTCTCATCCTCCCATATAGAATCTTTAGTGGGTAAATTCTTCCACTTGATGAGATATTCTGAAATTAATCGATTTCGTAGTTGTTGAGTTCTTGTTTCCATGACCGCTTCAGGTTCCAATATGATTTTTCCTTCCTCATCAAGTTCTGGAAATATTGTTTGAACTGGAATATTTTCACCGATAACCTTCTTTAAGCATGAAACATGGAAAATTGGATGCACCCACAAAGAAGCAGGAAGCTCCAATTTGTATGCCATAGTACCAATATTTTGCAACACCTTGTAAGGACCATATTAATTTGGCGCTAATTTATTATCCTTCTTAGCTTGCTTGAGGGAAATTTGTTTGTATGGTTTGTAGCATTAAAATTACCCATCTCACACCACATCAAAACTTCTCATTGATGTTGATTTGTCTGTTGTTTCATTCGATTTTGTGCCAAATTTAGGTTATCCTTTAAGAGTTGGAGAACTTCTTGTTGATGCTCGATGTGATCTTCCACTGCTTGAACCTTAGAATTTTCTCTTAAAGATGATCTGATGGATGGAGGATGATATCCATAAACTGCAATAAATGGGTTCATTTTTGCTGCAGTATGAAAGTAAGTGTTATACCACCAGTCAGCGAGAGGTAACCACTTGAAACATTGTGTTTTTTTATCAGATACAAAACAAAGAAGATATCCTTCCATACATTTATTCACTATCTCAGTTTGACCATCAGATTGAGGATGATAAGATGGGCTATGAGCTAATTGAGTACCCAAACAAGAAAATAACTCCATCCAAAAATTTCCAGTAAAAATGGGATCTTTGTCGCTCACAATAACTCTTGGGCTTCCATGTAGCTTTTGAATTTTGTCCATAAATGTAGTAGCAACTGTACTTGCTTTAAATGGATAAGATAATGCACAAAATTATGCATACTTGGTAAGTCTATCAACTACCACCATGATGACACTCTTTCCTTCGAACTTAGGTAAACCTGTGATAAAATCCATTGAAATCTCCTCCCAACGTTGACTTGGAATGGATAAAGGTTGTAGAAGTCTAGGGGTCTTAATTTTCTCAACTTTATTCTGTTGGCAAACCAAAAATCCCACCACAAACTTTTGAATATCAGATTTAAGGCCATCCCAAAAAATTCTTTCACCATGCAGTAAGTTTTTAAAATCTGAGTGTCCTCCTAAAGGAGAAGTGTGCAATTCCATAAGAATATTTTACATTTAGTTGGGAATTATTACAAAGATATAGCGATATTTGCGATATTGTACCATAAGGAATCATTTCCTTAAATGTGTCAGGATATGCCTAGAATCTTCTTTGCAACTTTTGAATGAGTGTCCATACATCTTTGTCCTTCTTCCATTTTATCTCTGATTCGGTTATCCAGTACGGTTGGATAATAGAAATGGCACAAACAAATGCGTCCACCTCCTCGTCCTTTCTTGAGAGTGCATCTGCAAAAACATTTAACTTCCCTTTTTTGTAGATGATTTCAAAGTCATAACCCAACATCTTTGTGACCCATTTTTGTTTCTCTTCTGAAGATAGTCTTTGTTCCAAAAAGTATTAAAGACTATCATGATCAGTTTTTACCTTGAAATGTCTTCCCATTAGGTAAGTTCGCCATTTCTTTAGTGCATGCAGTATTTCTAACATTTCCTTCTCATAAATAGGTTTCCGTAAATACTTTCCTTTGATTAGACGACTTTAAAAAGAAATGGGTCTTCTTTCCTGCATTAAAACAACACCAATTCCGTTTCTTGAGGCATCAAATTCCACAATAAAGGTTTTTGTGAAGTCTTTCGTAGCTAAGACTGGAGCTAGGCACATTGCCTCTTTAGGATCTTAAAAGACCTTAGTTGCTTCAGGAGTCCATGAAAATGCATCTTATTTAATAATGTTGTTAGAGGTGCTGCTATTCTCCCATAATTCTTCACAAACTTGCGATAATACCCTGTTAACCCAAGAAATCCTCGCAACTGCTTTATGGTTGTGGGGACTTTCCATTCCTTAATGGCTTTAATTTTGTTAGGTTCTACTTTAACACCCTCGTGAGATACAATATGACCCAGATATTCCATCTCTTGTACTCCAAAGAAACATTTGGATGTTTTTGCATATAATTGTTTTCTTGCCAATAGTTTGAGTACCACTGTCCTTGTATTCAACATGATCCTTCCAGGAACTTTCTTTTAGCAGATTAGTATATCATCAAAAAATACTAGCACAAATTTTCTAAGGAAGGGTTTGAAAATGGAATTCATCAACCCTTGAAATGTAGAAGATGCATTGGTAAGGCCAAAAGGCATGACCAAAAACTCATAATGACCCTCATGAGTTTGAAATGCTATTTTTGGAATATCTTTAGTCTTCATTCTAATTTGATGATATCTTGAACGAAGATCCACCTTGGTAAAATAAATTGCTCCATGTAATTCATCCAATAATTCATCAATCACAGGAATGGGAAATTTATCTTTAATGGTGAGCTTATTGAGCTCCTTATAATCCGGACACATTCACCATGATCCATCCTTCTTGTGTACCAATACTACAGGAGCAGAGAAAGAACTTTGACTAGGTTGAATTATACCCGCCTCTAACATTTCCGCAATCATACGTTCAATTTCGCTCTTTTGGACGTAAGGATATCTATAAGGCCTGATGTTTGGAGGAACACTTCCTGGAATCAAATGAATAGCATGATCATGATCACGAATAGTTGGGAGTCCTTTGGGAGTTTCAAACACCTTGGAATGATTGTCCAAGACTTGTTGGAGATCTGCAGAAATAGATGATTTTGATGTCGGAACTTCTAGTGAGCATAATTTTGCAATTATGCCTCGTTGTTCTTTCTTTAGAAGCTTTGTCATGACATTAGAGCTTATTATCCTTCCTGGCTTCCTTTCAATACCCCGTAATTCGACTTCCTTTCCTTCTGAAAAAAATTTCAAGAAAAGTTCTTGAAAATTAAAAGCTACCGTCCCCAAAGATTGTAACCATTGTACTCCTAGTACAACATCAGCACCTCCCATAGGAATCGAAAGCATTGGACTAGTCAATACATATTCCCCATGGTTAGCTTGATATTATGGCATTTTCCAGAGCAATTTATAGTTCCTCTATTTGCAACCATCACTTGACATTCTGGTGCTGGGTATAGGAAACAATTTAATTTCTTGGCTACCTTACAATGAATAAAATTATGGGTGCTACCTGAATCAATCAACACTATTACCTTTTTCTTCTTGATTTTTCCTTCTATCTTGAGAGTTTGAGGAGTGGTAATTCCTGCCAGTGCATTACACGATATGGTCAGATTCATTTCTTCCTCTTCAGGGCCGGTTCCTGGTGTATATCCTCTTCTTGTTCATTTTCTTCTTCCTCTTCACAATCTATGTAAAATAATTTCTTCTCAGCACACTTATGACCTTTAGTGTATTTTCTATCACAACTGTAGCAAAGCCCTTTTGCTCTTTTTTCTTCTAATTTTTGTGGTGTCAACCTTGTAGGTTGTGGAAATCTAGGCGTAGCAACACTTCCTTCTTTATAGAATTGAGTGGTAGGCTTCCTTGTCGCCATTATTTTACATTCAACTTTTCTTGCCAACCTGAATGCCTTCTCCAATGAATCTGGTTCCAAAACGCGAACTTCATGTTGGATGTTATCCTTTAAAGTGCCCATGAAGAGATCGATCATGTGTTCCTCTGGAATATCAGTTACCCTTATATTCAATTTTTGGAAGTCCTCAATGTGCTGCCCCACTAAACCCTTTTGTTTGAGATTTATCAATTGGCTAAAGAAGGTGTTGCTCTTTGTATCCTCATAATGTGCTATCATTTCCTCCATAAAAATTGACCAAGTGGAAATTTTTTTACGGGAGCAAAGCCATCGATACCATACAAATGTATTTTGTTCTAAATGTAAAGTTGCAATGCGAACCTTTTGTGTGTTTTGCACGTTATGGAGATCAAAATATTGCTCCATCTGTAGTATCCATGTTACAGGATCCTTTCCATCAAACTTCCTCATATCCATTTTTGGAATATGGTGGTTCTTCCCGCCAACATTAGAGTTTATAAAATCATGATTAACATTGATTTTGTTCTCATCATGAGGTTCTTCTACTATGTTTTCACCATTAGGAAACATTTCTTGTATCAACTTTTTCAAACCTTCGATGTCTATTTTTAGATCATTCTTCATGTTTTCCATCTTAGCTTCCATGCCAGCTTCCATGCCATCCATCTTAGCTTGCACGCCATCCATATTAGCTTCCACGCCTTTCTTCAAAACTTCCATTTCATTTTTTGTTGCTCTTTGCGAGAGTGAAATTTGTTGCACTTGCTCTTGTAATTTTGATAGATCATGTTGCAATTCTTCATCTTCATGAGTCATAGTAGAGCCTTCTGAAGGCTTAATGGGTGTTGAATTATTTTTACGGGGCATATTTTATAACCCAATACTAATATCTATTCTACAATATGCCCTTGGAATCAATTCAAATTTATTCTTCAAACAAGACTTATGCAATTTGGAAAAAAAAAATACACACCTTTTTCTTGCTTTTGAGGAGCTCGATATTGAAATTGGATTATATTTGTGATTGCAGAACTTCAATATTTTATTTTTGGTACCAATGTAGCCCTCTAAGTTATCTTTCGAATGCCATAGGTCTGACCTGATTTGGATTCTCCAAGACAAAGTTGTGTCCAATCTCCCACAATGACCTAATTATGGACTGGTTCGGTAGAGATAGCTTGTACGACTTGCCAGGTGTCACTGTTTCATCCTTCATCTCTAAAATTGATAGCCAAGAAACTACAGTCTGTGTACTTGTGACCACTTTTTACAGCACTCCAATCCGATGCCCAAAGAGAGAGTTATTGAACTTTTCCCACGATCACCTATTTGAGATGAAATTCAGGATCTTGAAAAAGCACTACCTTCCACAGATCATATCTCCAAACATATTGCGAACCAAGCTCTGAAATTTTTTGAAAATTTTCTTCAGGATTTCAAATTCGTACCATAGGAATTTTAGATTCTGAACCTTCATAGAAAAAAATTTATAACGAAAATGCCACGATGACCTGTTTAGGAGCCTGAAAAAAGACCTAACTTCCACAGATCATATCTGCAAAAATATTGCGAACCAAGCTCTGAAATATTTATAAACTATTCCTCACGATTTCGGCTTCGTACCCTAAAAATTTCAGCTTCTGAAACATCGTAGAAAAAACGTTATAGCAAAAATGCCACGATGACCTATTTGGAGCAGCGAAACCCTAGAATCCAAAGCTCTGATACCAAATGTTGTGTAATCAGCTCCAAAAATAGAAGAAAAGAGATATAAACGCCTTAGAAATGAGCCACTTCGAGGGGGAAACCTCCAATACATTACATAAATGAAAAATTCTTGGATGATACAATTTAAAAAACCTCCTTTCTATATATAGGAGTCTATGGGGCCATAATGTAATCCTAGTGGGCCACAATGTAATCCTAGCCGACCTAACAATAATAATTTAAGGGCACAATAATAACAAAATGGGGGTTACAAGGGTACAATAATAACAATAAGGGGGTTACACTAACAAAAATAAGGGACTATACTAGTAATATAGGGACCTAACAATGACTATACCAGGATGACAGCCGTCAGTTTCCTAAAGAAAAAATCTGAAGCATTTGAGTGTTTTAAGATCTATAAGGAATTGGTTGAAAATGAAACTGATTTGAAAATAAAGAGTTTAAGATCAGATAATGGTGGAGAATTCACTTCCAAATTATTTCAGCAATACTGTGATGAAAATGGAATAAAAATGCAATTTTTAATAGCACGAACACCTCAGAAAAATGGAGTTATTTAAAGAAAGAATAGAACTGTACAGGAAATGAGTAGAACAATGTTGAAGGACTCAAAATTGGATGAAAAATTCTGGGTTCAAGCAATTGATACAACAGTCTTCATTATCAACCGAAGTCTTCTCAGAAATAATTGCAACAAGACTCCATATGAATTATGGAAAGGAAAACCAGCTAATATAAAATATTTCAGAATCTTCGGAAGCAAATGTTATATCAAAAGAGAAGATCAAAATTTGGGTAAGTTTCAATCATGTGTTGATGAAGGTATCTTTGTTGGTTACTCACACAAAATAAAGGCCTATAAATGCTATAATCTAAGATGAAAATAGATAGTGGAGAGCATAAATGTTACATTTAATGAAGATGGTGTTCTAGCGAGTAATGATGAGCATCTAGAATCTTTGAAACTTGAGACAGAGGCTGAAAAAGACACAGATAAAATTGTAGAACAAGAAGCAACTATCAACGAGGAAGAAGTAAACAATGATCATCAAGATATACCAAAACAATAACAAGAAGCTCCTCTGAGGAGAAGAAAAGAAGGGATTCAAAAGAACCATCCATTAAATCAAATCATTGGTGACATAAATGAAGGTTGACAACATCGTTCATCACAACAAGCTCACGTTTATTTTATAACAACCTTTGAGCCTAGTAGTTTTGAGGAAGCCAACCAGAATGAACATTGGGTAGCAGCTGTGAATGAATAATTGGATCAAATTGAGAAGAATAACACCTGGGAATTAGTTCCTCGACCAAAAGATAAAAATGTCATTGGGACTAAATGGGTGTTCAGGAACAAATTGAATGAAGATGGGTAGGTTACCAGAAACAAAGCAAGATTGGTTTGCAAAGGCTATGCCCAAGTGGAAGGAATTGATTTCGACGAAACATTTGCACCAGTTGCTAGAATGGAAGCCATCTGAATGTTTCTTGCCTATGCATGTTCAAGAAAAATCAAATTCTACCAAATGGATGTTAAGTCAGCATTTTTGAATGGAGAATTAGAAGAAGCAGTTTACATCAAACAACCTAAAGGTTTTCTACTATCACAAAAAGAAGATTATGTCTACAGGTTAAAGAAGGCTCTATATGTTCTGAAGCAAGCTCCTAGAGCATGGTATTCTCATCTTGATGGATATCTACATCAACAAGGGTTCAAGAAAGGTACTATTGATAGCAATATTTATGTACAAATAGATAAAGATAATTTAACAATCGTTGAGGTATATGTGGATGATATAATATTTGGTAGCAATGATGATCGACAAAGTAAGAAATTTTCTACAAAGATGCAAAGTGAGTTTGAGATGTCTTTACTTTGTGAGCTAACATACTTCTTAGGGCTTCAAATATCTCAGCAAGAGAAAGGAATATTTATATGTCAAGCTAAGTACATCAAGGAAATTCTCAAGAAATTCGAAATGGAAGATTGCAAACCCGTCCTTACTCCGATGGTAACAGGTTGCAAATTGAGCATAGAAGACTCATCTAAGGATGTGGATTAGAGGTTGTATAGGCCTATGATTGGTAGTCATCTATATGTAATAGCCTCTCGGCCAGATGTTATGCAAGCAGTTGGACAAGTAGCAAGATTCCAAGCAGCACCAAAAGAATCCCATATTATTGCTGTCAAAATAATTCTTCGATATCTAAAGGGCACAAAAGAATATGGCTTGTGGTATCCCAAGGGTAAAAATCTCATTAGTAAAGCCTTTACAGATGTAGATTGGGTAGGAAGCGTTGATGATCGTAAGAGTACTAGTGGAGCAGCATTCTATCTAGGTGGTTGTCTCGTATCATGGTTGAGCAAAAAGAAAACTTCAATCTCGTTATCTATAGCGGAAGCATAATACATTGCAACAACATCATGTTGCACTCAAGTCCTTTGGATGAAACAAAATTTGCAAGATATTCAAGTACAATTCAGTGAGCCTATTCCCATATTCTATGACAACATTAGTGCCATCAGCATCTCCAAGAATCATGTCATACATTAAAAAAAAAAACACATTTCGATCAAATATCATTTTGTTAGAGAACAAGTCGCTGAAAATAATATCAAACTTGAGTATGTTTGTACAAAATAACAGATTTCTCATATCTTCACTAAATCTTTACCTCGTGAAGCATTTGAATATCTTCATCAAAAGCTTGGGATACTCCCAAGTTCTCATTAGATTACAGGTCTGCGGGACGGTTATGTGTCAGCAGGAGTGGAAGTGTGTATAGTTCCACAGGATGGTTGTGTTTCAGGGGGAGTTATCCTTTGCCATTGATGTCAAAGGGGGAGATAATTTTGTAGGAAGAGGTGTCATGATCGCAGGGGGAGTACTTGTGTTGCCATCAATGCCAAAGGGGGATATTTTTGATCAACGGTTGTCATTGATGTTAACCCAAGCAGTACCAGGGGCTAACCCAATATTTCATGGGAATTTTGACCTACCAAATTAATATATTCTGGGTCTATAATGCTTTTTATGGTTTCTACTTGTCAAGATGTTTCCATTGATATATGGAACGCCAAGCAATTCTTCACAGTTTGAGAGATTTTCATGTTTGAAGTTTGTAACCCCAGTTAGTGGGCTAAAACCCCATGGGGTTGGGGCATGGGTCAATGAAAAGTCATAACTAATATTCTTTATGCTCCTAAAATCCCTCCCACGTTCACTTGTTGAAGCCCCTCTCAACTTAAGCATTCATATAAATTGTGATCTTCATTTCCTCCTTATGCAAGGGATTCGGCCATCTGAAACAGGTCATCATGGAATTTTCGCTCTAAATTTGTTTCTACGCAGTGTCAAAAGCTAAAAATTTTATGAGACAAAGCTGAAATCCTGAGGAAGATGTAATAAAAATTTCAGATCAAGGTGCACAACAGTTTTGGAGATATGATCTGTGGAAGTCATGGTTTTTGTAGGCTCCTGAAATTCATCTCAAAGAAGTGACCTTGGTAAAATCGTCATAAATCTCTCTCTGAGTATTGGATTAGAATTATATAAAAAAGTGAAAAATAGTGCACAGTCTGTACATTTTTCTCTATCAATTTCAAAGCCAAATGAAGAAACAGTGACATGTGGCATGCCGTACAAGTGCGCTCTACTGAAACAGTCCATAATTAGGGCATTGTGCGAGATTGGGCATAACTCTTTCTTGAAGAATCCAAATTGGCTCAAACATGTGGCATTGGAAAGAAGACTTAGAGGACTACTACAGAACCAAAAATCAGATATTGAGGATTTGAAATAACAGAGATACACCAGATTCAATATCGAGCTCCTAGAAGGCAAGAAAAATCTAGATCATGTGTTGTCAAGGGTTGCAAAGGACCAGACTTTCTATGGCAGCAAAGCAAAGCAAGATGTAGCAGAGGGTAGCATGATAAGAGTAGAAACCAAGGTGCATAACAGCAGCAAGAAGTTCATCATATGAAGTCTTCAAGTGGGCAGCACTGCATACAATCATTGTAAAGGTATCATTGTACTTAGTCATTGTAAATACATTATTGTACAAATTGTACTAGTATCTATCTGCCAAGGGTTGAAGAGGCAGTGTTGGGAGGTCTAGGATCATCATTAGGTGGTTGTGTCAAAGTTTGGATTATGGTCTAGTATATCTTTTTCTTCTACATCATTCTATATCATTGTAAAGTGGACCATTTTCCCTGGTACGGGAGTCCATTCTTCTTTTATTCTTCTATAGGGTTGTAGGGTGGTTCTAGGGTGAGTTGTAGCTCATTGGGTATTGGGGCATCCATTCATATTACTACTAAAGAATCTCAGGCATTGGATCATCCATCGAGTGGGAGCTGGAGAAGAATGCTTTTCTATATTCTAGGAAGTTGGAGCTTTATTTTCAATTGGAGTTGAATATTAAAGAATTATTAGAAAAGCATTAGGTGGTTTTTATCCTGGAGTGGGTTTCCACCTTAAAAAATGTGTGCATTTGTGTTCCTCTTGTTTGCTGCTATCATTGTACAAACACTGATAATAATTGAAGATTAAATAATGCTCTAATTGAAAGGAATACTGATTCACCCCCCCTCTCAGTATTTCCAACATTCTCCACAGAAACCTGCCCTTCCTTTTCCTCTCAGCCCCCTTCCCTTACCTTTTGTTTTTTCCCCGCTCCCCTTATAAAATATCTTTTTCCTTGTATTTTCCCTCGTTACCTTTGTCAAACCTCGACAGATATTAGTCGTAGATTTATATGATCTGATGGCGATAATTCACCCCTGCCATTCCTTTCTTTTCTTGGCCACATCCCTTCAATTTCTTTTATCCCTGCCTTATCACTCCACAAATCAATCCCTATTGTTGATATTTAAAGATCAATGACCACCATGCATCCCCATTCTTCCCCTATCCTCCTGACTCAAATATATCATTTCACCCCTATAAACGATCCCATTGTTGATTTATTTAATCCAACGGCCCTGATCAAACCTGACATACCAACCCCGTCGGGGTCTACCACTCACTATTCAAATGCCCATCCAATCATTGCTTGCCACCTGCCTCCCACCAAAACTCCTTCTCGTCCACCTCTCTCCATCGCGCTCCCCTGTAGCTGTTGGATCTTCCCCCCTAGATCCAACGTTCTACATTACATTTCACGTATATTTTTCCACAGGGGTTTAACGATCCAAAATCACGCGAGACTTATGGTTTTGAAAAGGCCACACATCCCTTTTTGATTGGATGGCATTCCCTCTTGGAAAAACTATTTACCACTCAATCATCGCGTGAAAACCATTCAAGGTTTTCGTAAAAATCGCCAATCCCTTATTTATCATAAAATGTAGTTTTGAACCCTATTTTCACAGGTTCTTCACCTCTCCACCATAAAATCCCTTCTTTTGCCTACATATCCTGCTCCTCTGCCTCTGCCAGCCTCCAAAGAAGTATTTTCCTCTCCCGCAGGTTTTAATAACATGTTTTACTGGTTTTTTGTAGGTTTTATGGGAGTTTTTAAGGCCAAAAGCCCTCCTACAGTCCATAAAAGGACGGGCCAGAAGGTGACGACCTTCGTGGTACAAACTAAGGCCAAATCACAAAGAAAAGTAGCTGTTAGGTTTCATTTCATGGTTGATCAGTTCTTTATGAGCACTGTTTATGCCATCAAACCCTTCAACGCACTGAAATCCTCCTATACATAACAAAAGAGAAAGAGCAGTGAAGATGAAGTTTAAAAATAAAGGTTAAAGTCAAAAGCCGAAGATTAAATACTTAACCAATGAGTTAAAGGCTAAAACATAGGATTAAAGGGGAAGTTAGCGAATAATCAAAGTGAAAAGGGGTTAATGCATAAAGATTGAAGGATTAAAGGTTCAAATCCTATAGTTTTGAGGTTAAAAGATAGTTTAAAGGTGAAAACAGTCAACAGATAAAGTTTAAAGCTCAAAGATGATTATAAAGGCCCAAAAGCAATATCAAGGCCTAATCAGGTTTTAAAAGTGACAAATTATGATAGATCAGCAAGGAGGATGGCTTTAAATGCTGAATCATCAAAGCAATTACTCTTCTAAAGATCATAAAAGCCACCTACAGTTTTAGTTTCCTCAAAAGACTACAAAATGAATGCATAGTCAGAGATATTTGCCAAAGGCAGCTCAGAATTAATTGTCAGCCTACCAAAAGCCTCCAAAGTCAACAAAAGTGACTAAAGTAGATAAAAGTTAATGTAAAATTGATTAAAATAGATATAGACATCTACAATTTTCTCCCTAAGGCCTCCCAAAGGTTGAGAAACTCTTACTCTATATTAATTGAACAAATAGACCTCATGTCACTCCACCTCCTCATTTTCACCTATAAATATCATGTGAGGAGTTCATTATTATTGTTGGTTGCATACTTTTTGAATGTAAATAGCTTTTGAGGATGCTAAAGCTCTGTTTTGTAATTGTAGAAATATAGGCTGAGATGAGAGATTCGAAGCTGTAAAAAACTCACTGGACTTGAATATTGTAACCGGTTTGAACATCAAATACAAAAGCTGATTTATGGGATCCTGGTCTCTGTCAATGGTGATGTTTTTCTTACTGTAAATTGTGTTTTTCTCATGTTTTCCATATTTTCCACTTTTTCTGATAAAGAACAACACATATAGATTAGGATTTACTTCTAAAGTACCCTAAATCTCACTGATAAGCTTTATCTTTATGTTTTATGCTAATTTTTGCTTTGAGGATAATTCAATAGAGTATAACCAGTGAAGTGTGTGGTGAGCCCATGTTTTCTGAGTACAATTTGAGATATTGTCTATGAAATTTCTTGATAAGTCTGTAAAGTAAATTTGAACTAGGGAAGTCTATGGTTAGCCCTGTCCTCTAGTTTATCTCCAACAATAGCTTTGAAAAGTTCCCTAAGAGCATGCTAAAATCAAGATAGGTTCAAAGTCCTTACTTGATCTTAAGCTACCCTTTGTTCTCTTATATGTTTTATACTTTTTGAAAGTAATCTCTTAGATTTCTGGATTGTTGTCTAAAAAGTGTGCTTTATTAAAAGTTTGACCAAAGAAGTCTATGGTTTGCCTTGTCCTTTGGCTTGCTTCAAACAGTTGCTTTGAAAGGATTTTCTTGTTTAGTGAAGTTAATATATTCTTAAATGGTTATTAACTTTTCTTCTTTCACAACACTTTTAATGTTTCATACCAAAAAATCTACCTAAAGAGATCTTTTAACATAGATGACATGCCCCATATACCACTCTTGAAACCTATTGTCCAATTAAACCCTTTTGTGACTCCATAGCCCAATGGATTGACATTGTTTCTTACCTATCCTATCAGCTAAACCATTTTATACCTACTTACACCTTTACCCTTCAAAAGAGTTCCTTCATTTTGATGATATTCATCCCAACCAAAATAAACAAAAACCCTTGTACTTCATAACTAGCCGAATATAATATCATAAGCCTTAAAGAAATATCTTTGAAAACACTTATATAGAGAGATCCCTCTCTGAATCTAGGAGTGCTAGATCCTCAGATTCCAAAGTGGTTTTGATGCAGGATCAGCAGTGTTTGTTCTTTTTAATTATAAATATTCCGGGAAATCACATAATATATTTTGGAACCGACGCGTTTCGAAATACCAATTGTAGTTCATCATCAGGATAATGAAGATTGGCTGATCTAACTTGCATAACAAAATATCAGCCAATCTCTTAGAAACCTTGAGTCGCATATGTTCGAATAATCGAACCTTATCATCAATAACCCTTCCGTGTAGGGATAGAAGTTGAGAGTGCAAGCTTTTGTGATCCATAACATTTTAATTATAAATCTTCCAGGAAAACACATAATATATTTTGGAACTGACGTGTTTCGAACTACCAACTGTATTTCATAATCAGGATAATGAAGATTGGCTGATCTAACTTTCATAGTGTTTGTTCTTGCCATTCTTGCAAACTATGGAGGACTAACATACTCGCGACCATACTGGGAAGATTTATTGAGTAATAGATAACTTCACAACTCAAAGAACCCCTATTTCTAAATGAATCAAGTGTCACAAAGATTGGTTATTGTTGATTGTTGATGGTGAACAACAACCAAACCTTGAAAATAAGTAAAAATCCTTCACCTGGCGACTCCATTGGTATTCAGTAGGCTTGTTGACCCCACTGGTTTTTCCTAAAACTTCACTGGGAAAATTTTATCATAACATCATACCAACTCAGTTAAGAAGACTTTGAGGATTAATTTTTCTTTGAAAAATATTAGTTAGCCTTTAAAATATTGTCATACTTGGCTGAACGTTTCTCATCATTGGGTCTAGAAACAACTCATAGTGGCTTCTAGAAGAGTTTATACTAGAGCCTATCCTAACCCAAATCCTCCTGAGATAGTTGATAATCCAAAAGGTATCCTTAGGAAATCTCCTAAAACCAAGACTTCAACTATTGTCAGACCAATTCATAGAGCTAACTTTGTCCCAAAAAATCTCTTAGCTCTGCAAGATACACAAGTTGACTTAAGAAACCCATCCAGAACTAAGTCACTTGGTGATATAGATCAGATATACCTTGAGCCTCTGCACTCATCCCAACAGAGTGGTCAACATACTGATAGCAAAGAAACCACTCCACCTAGCCTTCATCTCATTCATAACTTTGGTTTTTCTCATCCTAGATCTTCTCAGTAGTCTTTTGCTGGTCCACGTACTTTTTTTATCCATACACCCACTGTTCAAACTACTCCATTCCATCCTCCCCCTCCTTTCATAAACCCTCCACTTATAAACCCGCCATTTTTTCCACAACCTCCTATCATGGCAGCATGGTATGCTCCTCTACTCCTTCCTTTACCTTTAGCTGATTTTCCACAAGACTATCAGTCCAAGATCCCACTATATGATGCTAGTGGTCCCATTACTGCTCAAACACATGCAGACAAGATGGATGACTATTTTGATAGAAATGAGATAGATGATGAGACCATTAAACTTAGATTATTTGCTCAAAGTTTAGGGGGAGAAGAAATAAAATGGTTCAAAGGCTTAAATCCTCATAGTATCAATGATCTCCAAGCTTTCCACCAAGCATTCATAAATAAATGGCAAGTTAGGAAGAACCCTCTCCAAATACTTTCATATTATAATAACCTTAAGAGAAATGTTGGGGAAAGTGTGCAAGATTATTGCACTAGATTTAATTGTGTTTATAATGCACTTTTCCCATATCTAAAACCTCCACAAGGCTCATCTTTGGAAAAATTCCTTGAAGGATTTGATCCTGAAATGGCCTATTAGCTAAGAGAAAGGGATCCCTTAACTTTAGAAGACATGCAGAAGGGAGCTCTTAGTGTGGAAAAAATCCAATTGAAAAGAGAGCCATAATGAAAACTAAGAAGAGGGTATCCTATAGGGAAGACACTGCACCTTACACATCTGACTCAAAAATGGAAAGGATGATGGAGAAGATGATGGAAAGAATGAGCATGCTTGAGAGAGCTCAATCTAGAGAAAATCAATTAGCTCCTCAAAACAGAAATCAATCCCAAAACCAAAATCAGAACTTTAGGAGAAATCAACCTCAAAATAGACAAAGAGATGTTGATCAATAGATCAGACCTTCTTTCAAAGAAAATTATGTTAATGAGGATGAAGAAACAAATGAAAAAACAAAGGATGAGCACATGAACATGTTGGGAGTAAGCAATGAGGATTCTGATTTCATTTATGAAAGAAAACAAGGTCTATATACACCATATGATGATAGAAGAGTAGAAACTGAATACTATGAACCACACTTTGAAAATGCCATCATAGGATCACCTAAACAATATGACCTAAGAAATAAAAAGAATCAAGAAACTCCCAAGAACAAAACCTCTGATAATTCTGCCAAAAACAACCCTGTAAACACCACCAAAATGAAAACAGAAAATAATAAAACAGTGGCTGAAATTTCTCATTTAAACAAGGTAAAAAACACTGAAACCAATGAAAAAAAGAGTGGTGACCCTAGCAGCACTAGTATTTCAGCTAATGCTCTTGAAAAAACCATCTTGACTGTTGTAAATAGTAGAAATCAGCAAGCTGATTTTGCTGATGAATTAGTAACTAAGAAGGCTGAATCAAACATTTCAATAAATCAAATTCCTTTTAGCCTAGAGAGTGAAATAGCCAAAATCAAAATCTCTGTTCCACTATTCGAGTTGGTCACTCAAAATTTATATAGAGGTCAAGTTTTTAAATATTTGAACATAGATGATATTCATGATACTATCAATTTGAATGATGATTACCCAGAGCTTCTATTTGGTCCTGAGATTGAAGGTGTTATCTCCTGATCTGGACCTCAGGCTGAAAAAAGGAAAATCAGGGTAACCTTTAAACCACGCTCAGCCTTGTAGCTAGCCCTACAAGGTCAGGAGAGGGCTCTCTCCATGAAAATATATTCAAAAAAGTACAATTATCAACTGATTTTAGGCTAGGTATAATAAGGGGAAAAATGTTTTAATGAATGAATTTCAGGGTTGTATGGAACAAATAGGACAGTTTGAATCGGGAAATTAAATCAGGGAGACAAGTTATTTCATGGGGCAAGGTAGGAAGGAATTTCAGCAATTAAATTTTAAATAATGATGAGATGGTAAGACTGTTGAGGAGCTAAAAAGGGCATAAGAGATGGATTCTTTTCAAATGGAAGAAAACACATAATATTGAATGAGAAACCAAGGCAGAGCATTAAAAATGGATTCTACCTATCTATCTTGAAAGCATTCAACCAGAAATGTTTACGGATGAAAGGTGAACATAACAAATTTACATATGAACACAAAGGAGAGAACAAATGCTAAAATTCGTACCACATGGACCCACAAATCAGAGCTGCATATCTTATTAATTCCCTGTAAAACTATTACAATGGAGCACAAAGTGTCCTCCTTGATTTCCACACTATTCCCCTTACTTACTGACTTACTGACCTATTACAAATGATTCAAAATTACATTAAATAGACCAGAATGTGGGAAGTAGATCCACAGAAAAAGGGAGTTGTTTTCCAGCTCAATAACGGAAGTTTGATCATAGAAAAGAGAACCAAAAATATACCCCTGAAAATAAGGAACAATAATACATTTGACCACTTTGGCAGATTCACTGATACACTGGATGAATGAAAAATAGGCAATATGAAAAACAAATCCCCATTTTACTGCTGCTGTAGAAGTTTCTGTCTCATATTTAGCTCTCGGTCCTTTGACTGTTTCCTTTCTTTTATTTTTAAAATATCTTTTGTTGGGAAAAATACTGAGAGGGGGGGTGAATCAGTATTTACAGCATAATCAAAACTTTTTACTTTTTCATTCCTTAAAACCCATACGCTACTTTCCTTCAGTAAACCTGCGTATATACGCGGATCCCCTTTGTGAAACTTGCGTATACACAGAGATCTAGATATGTAATTAACTCTTCACTTAGATCATTCCATCATTCATTTATCAGATGTTCAATAAACTATAAACATGTGCAGTAATAACAGAATAAGCCATCACACAAAGCATTACACATGAACACCAGGATTTTAGGTGGAAACCCAAATCGGGAGAAAACCACCGCTGCAGTTGCTCAGCCTTCAATATTTTTATTATAGAGAAAACATGTTACAACATATGTGCTGGTGCAGACTTGACCAGCACGCAGGCACCCACCTGCGCTCGTTTACCAGCCTCTCCTGGAAGGGAGCTACGACCCCCTGACTCGTTTACCAGCCTCTCCTGGAAGGGAGAAAAGACCCCTCGATCTCGTTTACCAGCCTCACCTGGAAGGGAGCTACAACCCCCTGACTGGAGGCTACAACCCTCAGCACCACCTTGGACCACGTTTCATCAATTTTCACACAGGATCCAACAACTTCAATAGAACACCACTTGCAGGCCACATTTCATCATATTTTCATACTGGACCCTTTCCATACTTTTAAGCACAACCATACATCATCAACAGATACATATCAACACAGATCAGATAGCATAAACACAGCAGAACAGATCAGATATTTCATACCCCTTGCTTCAGCAAACCCTAGTTTGCATACGCGCTTTCCCTTCACTGATGTCGCGTATATACGCGCTTCCGTCCACACAAACCAGCGTATACCTCAGTGTATATTTTATTGCGCATACGCGCTTTCTCTTTGCTGAAGCTGCGTATATACGCGCTTCCTCCGCGTCGAAGTAGCGTATAGATCTTCAAACATTACAGAGCAGCATACTTCTTCAGATCAGATATTCAGTTCAGATTTATCCTTTTACTTCAGACAGATGTTCGCCTCATCACAGATCTAAGCCTTCCATAAGCAGATCTAGTAGATACATTTCAGATCTAGATCCCTTTCTTCATCATTGGTGCATCATCCATTCATATTTATCTTCAAGTGTAACCCTTTCATTCAGATCTACTTCAGAGAGAAGTATTCATTCAAGCTCAGACATCTTGCACCACCCACATCTTTTGCACAATGAATTTCTTCTCCTTATATATGTTTATCCTTTTCAATACCATGAGCCCCTTTTTCAATACCATGGACCAAAACAATACCATGAGCCCAAAACTACCTGGACGGGGTCAATTAGGTGGATCATTACCCAATACAATGGGTCAATACCATGGTGGTTACCCTTGGTTTTGCACTTTTTGAGCGCTTTAGCCCATACGCGACTTGGCACGTTATTTTCCACGTGCATACGCGACTTCCCCTAGGCCAATCCGCGTATACACAGAGACATACTCTTTTCATTATATTTTGAGCACATTCTAAATTCCTTTCTTCATTGCCTTCTGTACACACTGTAGAAACATCATATTTCCTTCATCAGGAACATTCTCTCAAGCACAACTTCATCTTTATTCAGTGGGTTGCCATCAAGGACAACACTCTGCATCATATTTCCAACAATCTCCCCCTTTGGACTTGATGGCAACCACAATGGTGTTTGGTTACCATAGCAGATAGATACCATGTCACTCTCCCAAATATGTCACATCATTATCTACTCTTTATTCAAACACCATGTCACTCTCCCCCTTTGACATCAAGGGCAAAGGGTGGATCAAAAACCAACACTCTTCTCCTTTTCTCCTCATGTGGAAGAAACATTCTGCAGATCTGATATGTGCTGAAGTGGCCAAGCTCCCCCTGAGTTCATGCTGAATCTTCAAACATATTTGTCAATGAAGTACATGACTCTATGAAGTTCCTATCACCAATGACTCATACTTACATCAAATATCCAACCAAGTGGATTTCCATATGAGACTCAAGTACCCAACCAAGTGGGTTTACACACTTCAATGACTAAGCTACCCAACCAAGTGGGTTTACAAATTTGACAAGTTCATACACGACTGAATATTACAGATTTTACATCAAGGGTCTCAACATGACCTTTTCATCAAAAATACAAATATGACTTTTCATGACCAATACCAAGAAGACCTCAAGAGAGATCATATAACAGAACCATCATAATGCCAACAATGCATTATACTCAGCAACGCTAATGCTCCCCCTATGCTCAAGAAAACCAATGCTCTCGAACCGTGCAACCAAGAAATTTGTCAAATGACTGCTGCCTCTGTTTGTGCATCTCCAAACTTCACCAACAAATCACTGGCGATCTTTTCATCAAAACATTAAACAATTATGATTACTGGAACACCACTGTAGATACTAAACAGACGTAGATACCGTACGCACTGCAAATTGCACAAGAGCGTTAAAAACCAAAAAAATTGTCAGCAACCAAACATACGCGGTTTTATTTGCATGAACTTGCGTACATACGTGACTGTGTTTCAAGAAACCCGCGTATCCCAAGACATCTTCTAAATTTCAACCAGATTTGTTCTTTTGACTGGCAGAGACCACTCCCAGCTTCTGTCTTAGATACTCGAACGCTTCCCTGGGCAGAGGTTTGGTAAAGATATCAGCAGCTTGTTCTTTGGAGGTAACACACTCCAACTTCACTTTTTGCTCAAGCACTTGTTCACGTAGGAAATGATATTTGATGGGAATGTGCTTGGTTTTCGAATGCATAACAGGATTCTTTGAGATACTGATGGCACTTGTATTATCACACATAATGGAGATAGGAGTTGCACATTTGATTTGAAAATCTTGCAAGGTTTGCATCATCCATAGGAGTGGAGTGCAACAAGATGCGGCAGCTACATACTCTGCTTCAGCTGTTGATAAGGCAATAGAATTTTGCTTCTTGCTGAACCAAGATACTAACCGGGGCCCCATGTAAAACGCACCACCACTAGTGCTTTTCCGATCATCAACACTTCCAGCCCAATCTGCATCAGTGTAAGCATGTAGAGTAAGATCAGCATTCTTCGGATACCATAGACCAAAGTCTTGAGTTCCTTGTAGATATTTGAAAATTCTTTTCACAGCCTGAAGGTGAGACTCTTTTGGATTGGCTTGGAATCGTCCAACAATCCCAACTGCATGCATAATGTCTGGTCTAGTTCCAGTGAGATAAAGTAGACTTCCTATCATTGATCTGTATTCTGGTTGATTCACCGTGGGAGAATCATCATGAGAGCTGAGATTGCATCCGGTTATCATTGGTGTACTTACAGGTTTGCATTCTTCCATGCCATACTTCTTCAGAATTTGCTTAAGATATTTTGCTTGTGACAGGAATATACCATCTGCAGTTTGATGCACTTGTAAGCCAAGAAAGAATGTTAGTTCCCCAAGTAAGGACATTTCAAATTCTTGCTGCATGACAGAAGCAAATTTTTGACTCATAGATTCTTCGTTACTCCCAAAAATGATATCATCAACATATACAACCACAATCAATAGTTTATCATTTTCAACTTTGTGTATAAGTTGCTATCAGCAGACCCCTTTGAAAATCCTTGTTGATGAAGATATTTGTCAAGACGATAATACCATGCCCTTGGAGCTTGTTTGAGACCATATAGAGCCTTTTTAAGTCTACAAACGAGATTTTCATCATTTCCCAAAATGAATCCTTCCGGTTGTTCTATATATACTTCTTCTTCTAGATCACCATTAAGAAAAGCAGATTTAACATCCATTTGATAAACTTTGATTTGTTGATAACTTGAAAAAGCAAGGAACATTCTGATGGCTTCAAGTCTAGCTACAGGAGCAAAAGTTTCTTCAAAGTCTATACCTTCTTGTTGAGTATACCCTTTACAAACCAGTCTAGCTTTGTTTCTTACAACATCCCCATTCTCATTTAACTTGTTCTTGAAAATCCATTTAGTTCCAATGACATTTTTATCATGAGGCCTTGGAACCAACTCCCAAGTGTTATTCTTCTCAATTTGAACAAGTTCTTCATCCATGGCTTGCCTCCAACATTCATATTTGCTAGCTTCATTGACATTGTGTGGTTCAATTGTGGATAGTAGAGCCAAATGATTAGAAGATCCCATAAGAGTTCTCCTTGTTCGTACACCAGATTCCTTGTCACCCAAAATTTGAGTTTCAGGATGATTCTTTTGAACATATCTGGATGGAGCTTTTTCAGATAGATCATCTTCAGGTTCTTCATTGGATCCAGTGTCTATATCATTGCTATCTGATGTAGAAGGCCATATGTCACCATCATCTTCATTTGCGGTTTGTTTTTCTTCTTTAGGAGCTGCAGGAGACTCATCAATAACAACATCAATACATTCAACAACCTTTCAAAGCCTTTTATTGTAACATGTGAAAGCTTTGCTTGATGATGAGTAACCAAGAAATATCCCTTCATCTGATCTAGGTTCAAACTTTCCA
The DNA here is from genome assembly GCA_034641835.2 of Pinus albicaulis. Taxonomy (NCBI): domain Eukaryota; kingdom Viridiplantae; phylum Streptophyta; class Pinopsida; order Pinales; family Pinaceae; genus Pinus; species Pinus albicaulis. The sequence continues at coordinate 509,610,112 of CM076577.1, forward strand.
AGCTTTTCATCATTATTTTTGATAAAGCATTTACTTCCAAAAACCTTAAAATGCTTCACAGTGGGAGAATTACCATACCAGAGTTCATATGGAGTTTTGTCACTATTTACCCGAACATGAGCTTTATTGAGAATGTTGACTGCTGTATGTGCTGCTTCACTCTAGAACATGTCAGGAACATCAGAATCAGCAAGCATAGCTCTAGCCATTTGAACAATTGTTCTATTCATTCTTTCTGCTACACCATTTTGTTGAGGAGTGCCTGCTATAGAGAACTGTCGTTTAATGCCATGTTGTTCACAAAATTCAAAGAATTCGTTTGATGAATATTCTCCTCCTCGATCAGATCTAAGACACTTGATTTTTAGATCTGATTCATTTTCCGCCAAAGCTTTGAAGCTCTGAAAATTTTCAAGTGCTTGATCTTTGTGTTTAATGAACTCGATCCAACACATTCTAGAGTAGTCATCAATAAATAAGATATAGTATTCTTCCCCACGTAATGAATTTTTCCTCATAGGTCCACAGATATCAGTATGAATGAGTTCAAGAGGCTTACTTTATGATCCTTCTTTGGCATTAAATCGTACTCTGGTCTGCTTACCAAATTGACAAGATTTGCATATGGTACTTTCCGGAAGATTGACCTTGGGAAGATCACGAACAGCTTGAAGTCTGCTTGCTTTTTTGATTTGAGAGAAACTCAGATGCCCCAGCCTTCTATGCCATAGCCAATTTTCTGAGGACTTGCTCAAGTAACATTGATCTATGCCATTTAGAATATACAGGTTGCTTGGATTTCTTTTTCCTTTTATTATGATTTTACCTGTGTCAAGATCACGAACCACACATTCTTTGGAACTGAAGACCACTTCTGCTCCTTGATCACACATTTGACTAACACTTAACAAGTTATGCCTTAATCCATCCACATACATGACATCTTTAGCCTTCACCTTTTCTTTTAGAAATACTGACCCTTTTCCTTTAATTACAGCAGGAGTATCATTTCCAAATGTAACTTTCTTTTCCTTTTCCAGAGCATTATAAGTATGAAGTTTGCTTTTGTCACTTGTCATGTGTCTTGAGCACCCACTATCGATGTACCATTGATTTTCTTCACCTTTTGCAAATAATGCTATCCCACAATTTTCAACCGCCGGTTCTTTCTTTTTCCACACTTTAGAGCTTGAGGGAACATGTTCTTTTGGCTGGATCTTGTTCCTGCATTCAGATTCTTCATGGCCAAAGTTATTACAATAAGTACATTCAACTTCACTTTGAAGAGGAGAAAAATTGTTATAGGTATTCTTTTTTGGTTCAGTATCCAACCTTTTCTTTCTTGCTTCTCTTGTCATGATGGTTTTATATGCAACACATTGAATAGCTTTATGACCAAAATTGTGACAAGTGAAACATTGCCCATTGAAGTAGAAATTTCTGCGATCATGGAATCTTCTATTTGAATTTACCTGTTGGTTTTAGTGTCTTTGAAAGCTATCCCTGTTAGTGTACCTTGAATTGAGATGGTCCTGCTTTCCCTGTAGAGATCCTTTATTCCCTTGCTGAGTGGCTGAATGATGTAAACCACCTGTAACTGCTTTTAGATAGTTTGGTGCTGAAGTTTGAGAAGATTCTTCGGTATATCCAAGACCTGTCTTTATAAGAGGAGAACGTTGTACCTTGATGATCTCATCTAAGGTTTCAGATCCTTTAGCAAATCTAAGATTCAAGGTTTTTGCTTTCTCAACTTCTTTTCTTTGACTTACCACTTCACATTCTAGTTTTTCAACATGTTTCTTTGCTTCTTCAAGTTGCTTTTCAATGGTCTCTCTGATTATCTTTTGTTCTTCTAAGAGAATTTTGTAATCTTCTAAGTGTAGTTTGAGTTGATTGTTTTCTTCAAGAAAATCGTTTTCCTCTAGAGCATCCATAAAAGTATCCTTTTCTTCTTTTTGTTCAAATGCCATGAGAAGTCTAAGATCTTCTTCACATTCTTCCTCACTATTAGATGACTCATCACTATCTTCATTAGCATAGTAACTTTTCTTAGAGCTAGATCAGTTCTTATTCCTTCTTACTACTTATTTTCTTTTATAAGGACATTTTGCAGCATAATGACCAACTTTACCACACTCAAAACATTTGAAGGGAAGCTTACCTTTGAATCTTCCAGTACCTAGTTGGAGCTTTCTCACGAAATTTGCTTCTTCTTCATCGGAAACATAGCTGGATTCTTTGATAACCTCCTTTTCCTTTCCTTTTGTAGATGCCTTAAAAGCAGCTTCTCTTATTTGAGAAGGACCTCCTTGTCTCATTTCAAAAGTAGTCAGAGTACCATGTAATTGAACAACAGAAAGAGTTTGCAGATCTTGCCTTTCTTCAATAGCAGAAACTTTAGAGTCAAATTTTGAAGTCAAAGATCTCAAGACCCTTTCCACCAGAGTAGTATCAGCCATGGTTTCACCCAAATTTCTCATCCGATTTACAATATCATCTAGACGAAGAAAGAAACTGGCAACACTTTCATCACTATGCATCTTCAAATTTTCATATTCAATTCTAAGAGTTTGGAGTTTTGCACTTTTACCTTTGTGTCTCCTTCATAGCTTAGAATGATTTTGTCCCATATTTCTTTTGCTGAATGTAGCTGCATTACTTTAGCAAATTCTGATTCAGACATGCTTCCCAATAAGACATTCACTGCTTTGGCATTGGTTTCATACTTCTTCCTTCGCTGCACTTCTGAGAACATTTCACGGTATTGACAACCTTCTTCCTCCACGACGTTCATATCCGGTGACCAAGACTTTGCAGACATGCTTTTGTACGTACCTTCTGTCACAGTATTGCTCTACTGAACAGAATACTTATTAAGGTATACTACCTTCTTGAATAATTGGCCGAAACGGATCTCCTTGCCGCATCAAGCTTCCGCAAGGACCCCCGTCCGATACCAATTGTTGATTGCAGTGCAACACCTAGAGGGGGGAATCGCATTGCGCATAATCAAACTTTTTACTTTTTCATTCTCAAACCCATACGCTACTTTCTCTTTAAACCTCGCGTATACACGCGGATCCTTCGTGAAACTTGCGTATACACAGTGATCTAGATATGTAATTTAACTCTTCACCTAGACTATCCTATCATTCACATTCATCAGATGTTCCATAAACTGTAAACATGTGCAGTAATAACAGAATAAGCCATCACACAAAGCATCACACATGAACACCAAGATTTTAGGTGGAAACCCAAATCGGGAGAAAACCACCGCTGCAGTTGCTCAGCCTTCAATATTTTTATTATAGAGAAAACATGTTACAACATATGTGGCCGGTGCGTATCAGACGAAGACGCAGTACCCACCGCGCTCGTTTACCAACCTCTTCCCGGAAGGGAGCTACGACCCTCGATCTCGTTTACCATTTACTAGCCTCACCTCGGGAAGGGAGCCACGACCCTCGATCTCGTTTTCTACTGCCTCACCTCGGAAGGGAGCTACGAACTCCCCGATCGAAGGCTTCAACCCTCAGCACCACCTTGGATCACGTTTCATCAATTTTCACACTGGATCCAACAACTTCAATAGAACACCACTTGCAGGCCACATTTCATCATATTTTCAAACTGGACCCTTTCCATACTTTTAAGCTCAAACAAACATCATCAACAGATACGTATCAACACAAACATCGATAGCCAGAAAACACAGTAGGACTGCATCGATATTTCATACCTCGCTTTCAAAGAACCCTAGTTTGTACACTCTTTTCCCTTCACCGATGTCGCGTATATACGCTCTTCCGTCCACACAAACCAACAGATACTCCACAGATATTTTATTGCGCATACGCGCTTTCTCTTCGCTGAAGCTGCGTATATACGCTCTTCCTCCGCGTCAAAGTAGCGTATAGATCTTCAATTATTACAGAGCAGCAGACTTCTTCAGATCAGATATTCAGTTCAGATTTACCCTTTCACTTCAGACAGATGTTTGCCTAGATGTTCGCCTCATCACAGATCTAAGTCTTCCATAAGCAGATCTAGTAGATACATTTCAGATCTATATCCCTTTCTTCATCATTGGTGCATCATCCATTCAGATTTATCATTCAAGTGTAACCCTTTCCATTCAGATATACTTCAGAGAGAAGTATTCATTCAAGCTCAGACATCTTGCACACCCCTTCATGTTTGCACAATGAATTTCTTCTCCTTTTATATGATTACCCTTTGTCAATACCATGAGCCCCTTTTTCAATACCATGGACGAAAACAATACCATAAGCCCAAAACTACTTGGACGGGGTCAATTAGGTATATCATTACCTCCAATACAATGGGTCAATACCATGGTGGTTACCCTTGGTTTTGCACTTTTTTTGAGCGCTTTAGCCCACACGCGAATACGCGACTGGCACGTTATTTTCCGCGTGCATACGCGATTTCCCTAGGCCAATCCACGTATACACAGAGACATACTCTTTTCATTATATTTTGAGCACATTCTAAATTCCTTTCTTCATTGCCTTCTGTACACACTGTAGAAACATCATATTTCCTTCATCAGGAACATTCTCTCAAGCACAACTTCATCTTTATTCAGTGGGTTTCCATCAAGGACAACACTCTGCATCATATTTCCAACATCTTTATATGCCGATAAATGCCCCTTGAAAATATCAAAACTGAATTTATGCCTTTAATGAAGAAAAGATTCATTTGAGTGGAAGGAGTGAAGGGAAAGGAGGTGGGGTTCTAATCACAATCGCAATTGAAATTGAAGGGGAAGAAGGGGATATAATATATAATGAAGCGATTGAAATAATGCAATGTGATGGTGAAATCGCAACCGAGGATCAGAGCTGGAGAGGGGTGGATATATTTGGAACAAGGAAAAAATAAAACTCCGACGCAATTGGAATAGGTGCAATGGAGTGAACAGATAAGACGAAGGGATAATGGGAAGATTTCCCTTTAAACAAAACTAAAACAAGTTTTAGGTTTTTTTAAAGGTGAAAAGCGATTTTTCATTGAAAAGAGAGAAAGTTCTGATGGGATCGGAGGGCCAATCACAATGGGAATCGGAAGGGAAGGGAGGAGTTAAGGCACAATAAGATTTCGCCGATGCGATTGAGGATGGAGAGATGGAGGGAATTCCTTATTAAACAAAATAAAATGAAAATTTAAGGTTTACAAAGGAAAAGGCCCTTTTATTATGAATGGGCGGAAGATTATATGGTGGGACCCGAAGGTCAATCAGAATCGGGAGATCGGAGGAGAGCGGAGGAAATTTTTTATTTTAAAATGTCGATCGCGATGGAGCGATGGGCTGTGGGCCGTTCGATCGAATGGGTAGATCGACGGCGGAGGTGCGTCGAAAGTCAATCAGATTGGGAAAATTATGGGTGCGGGGATACTACAGATTTGCGATGCGATTGTCTGTGGGCTGTCAGATCTTCAAGGAGATCGACGGTCCAAATGTAATCAGGCGGACTCAATCGGGAGCACTCAATCCTATCGGAGTTTTTTTTTTTGCAAGGGCCAATCAGAATGGGAATTCTAAATGTTGCGATTTCGATCGGGAATGGAAAGGGATTGGAATAGTGGGGATTATAATAAAAACTTAAACTTTATTATAATGTTTAAAAGGCATGAGGGGAAGTGGTTTATTAAATCGGATCGAGGTATATAGGTTTAAAAGACTCTAACAATTCAATTTGTGTAATCGGATGGGGAAAAATGGGGGTTTTATAAAGAGAACATTAAACTTTAATAAAATAAAGTTTAGGGGAATGGTGGGAAAGGGGTTTTGTTTAGGGTATAGGGGAGCTTTATTTTCTTAGGCATAAATTTCAATCCAGGAGTCAGTTTTGAGAGTATAATATATCGTCAGAAAGCTCTTTCCGGGCTTCTTTCCGATGAACATACTTAGAACATGATTTGACACTGAAAATGATGTGGAAAATTTCTCTGAAGGGCAGGGTGGTGACTTTGTGGAGATAGCAGCCTCTGAAGTGTGACTTATTACATATAAAATTACATAATAAATGATAATAAAAGACAAGTATCATGTTTTCACCTCAAAACATGGTTTTGAGGTGAAAATGACATCAAGCTGAATAAAACATTTCTTTGATCTCCCCATGTGCTGTGAATTTGATTTTATTGACTTCCTCATAACTTTGTTGATATTTATTGACACTTGACTCATTAATTTGACCATGGTGAGACCTTAGAACCTAATGAGACCAACCTTATTACCTACTAACATGACTCACAAAGTGAAAGTGACTCATGACTAAAGACCACAGAGAGGAGAATCAACAAGTTTCGCATGAGGGAAAACTGATGAAAGACCACTACCATCAATGAATCCATGACCTAATGGAATGGTGAAAATTTATGGTATGAGACTCCAAATATGCAAATGCAAAGAGAAATTTTGATCACTGATGGCAGTATGACTAGACTAAAATTAACATTGGCTCCAATGGGGATGGTAGCTCCTTGGAGGTGCCAAGAACACCATATACCAAGTGGCCTTATCCATTGGGCATGGAGTCAAAAATACTGAAAACTGACACTATGTAGACTGACTCTGACTCAAGACTAAGACTTAAAACTAAAACAAAACCAAACTTTACACATATCATTCAAGTTTTATAGCCTTCACCTCGGGCCCCAAACTTCAATGACTGTGTTCTTGAAATATTACCAAAAATAACATGGTATATACAATAATTGTGACATAATTTCTGATCCATTATCTTCAAAAATGGTAGTGCTTCAAAAGCCTACCATTTATTTCTCCTCCAGGGAAATCTTGGCCATCCATCTCTGAAAGCAAGAAAGCATTTTGTCCCCTGTATGCTGAAATCTTGTATGGTCCTTTCCACAGGTTGTCGAAATTACCATGCTTCCCTTTGTCCTCATTTCTTGCATCCCATCGCAACACCACATCATCCAACCGAAACTTTTCTACTTTGGTCTTTCGATCATAGATATTATTTATCTTCTCCTGCAACTGAATAGCGTTCTGTGCCACTTCCTCTCTTGTTTGCTGAAGGTGGATCATCTGATTGATTCTTCGCTGATTGTCGTCTTCTTCACTGCCAGCCTCTTGCAATAATCTCATCACTGGAAATGTAAGTGATGTAGGAAAGAAAACATCAGTACCATAAACCAATTCAAAAGGTGACATACCTATGGATTTCTTGCTGCTAACTCTGTCTGTCCACAATGCGTTGATGAGCTTTCGATGCTAGTTTCTTTTGTTTGCCTCCAAAATTTTCTTGATTATGTTTATTAAAGATTTGTTCGATGATTCTGCCAGGCCATTTCCTTGTGGATAGTATGTTGTTGAATGACCCAAAACAATATTGTATTTGTCACAAAACTCCACTATATTCTTAGATTTAAATGATGCTGCGTTATCTGTTATAATTTTGTGAGGACAGCCAAAATGAGACAAGATATCTGACTCTAAAATTGAATAATTACCATATCAGTTGCCTGCCTTGCTGGAACGGCCTCGATCCATTTAGTGAAGTAATCTGTACCTGTCTAGATCCATTAATGTTGCACTTATGAGGCGGGATGGATTTCTCCTATGAAATCGAGTCCCCACTGCTGAAAGGGAGCGTTTACTAAAACTGGTTTCAAAGGAAGAGGAAGCAAATTCTTCTTCCCTTGGAAAATTTGACATTCATGACAAATCATCACTGTTTTATACAAATCTGAAAATAACGTGGGACAATAATATATTTCTTTCAACACTTTTTTAGCTGTAGTTTTCCAAAACAAATGACCACCACAATCACCTTTGTGAAAATCATGCATTACCTTCTGAGCCTCTTCTTCAACCAAATAATTGAGCATAATACCTTTAGGATCTTTCCAATAAAGATCACTATTTAAAATACATTATTTAACAGATTTAAGTTTCAGTGATGTACCTTTGCTTTTAGACATCCCTGGAGGTGGTGAAAGATGCTGAAAAACATAAACAATATCATAATACCATGGGGATTGTAGAAAAATGTTTGAAACTGGAACAAGAAAACCTTCATCTTTCTCTTCTGGCATTGCTGTTATGAGGTTTATATCTAGGGCACATAGATTTGATTAGGCCATCATCTTTTCCAAGCCTTGTCCTTTGATCAAATTTGTGGTTTTGATCTCCAAATCATACTCTAACATAGCTGTTATCCATTTACCTCTTCGACCTTCGAGATCAGTTTGCATTAACACATCCTTTACTGCTGCATTAGGAACATATGCTATAGTATGTGAATGTAGAATATAGACCCTAAAATCCTTCAATGCATTTATAAGAGCCAATTCCTATTTTTCAATAATATTATACCTCAAAGCAACATCTCTAATAGTCCTACTGAAAAATGCAATCGGATTTTCAATCTAGTCTCTCTTTTGCATCAAAACCACAGCCATAGTATGCTTTGATGCAAATGAAAATATTATGAAGTCTTGAGTATAATCAGGACTAATAAAAAATGGGGCTTTGGACAGAGCAAAATTTACCAGATTAAATGACTTGATAGCCTCCTCACTCCATTTGACAGTGCTATCCTTCTTCAACATGTTAGTCATTTCTCTTAGATGTTCAGCCAAATTAGGTATAAATTTGCACAAGAAGTTCATCTTACCATTGAATGCTTGAATCTCCTTTTTGTTTCGTGGGAGATCTATGTGCTAAATTTCCTCCACTCTAGATGGATCAATGCAGATACCATCTTTAGAGATGATATGCCCCAACATCTTACCTTCATCCATAGCAAAGATACTCTTCTTTGGATTGAGAGAAATCCTAAAATTCCTACATCGTTAAAACACAACCGTCAAATGGTGCAAATGCTCATCATCAGAAAATACTGTCAGATCATCCAAATAAATAACAAGAAAAACATCTTTTCCATTGGCAAAAGCAATGTCCATTGCTTGCTAGAAAGTGGCTCTAGCGTTCTTTGGTCCAAATGGAATTTTTGCATACTGGAAGGTTTCCCAGGGTGTTGTGAAGGCAGTTTTGTCTTGGTCTTTCTCATGCACCAAGATCTTATTATAGCCTGAGTAGCCATTGAGTAGTGACATCCTTGACACTCCAACTACTCTTTGTAGAATATGGTCCATCTTCGGAAGTGGATAATTATCCTTTAAGGATGCTTTATTCAGATTCTGAAAATCTATGCACAACCTTATCTCTCCTGTCTTCTTACGTACCAGGACCAAATTTGAAATCCAGCCAGAAAATCTAATTGGGACTATGATACTAGCTTTGTACAATATGTTTACCTCTTTTTCAATGGATGGCAGCATCTTTGGGTTGATTCTTCTCAACTTCTGTCTAAATGGCTTCTGATCTGGCTTGATGGGAATATTATGTTGAATTATGTTCTTGGCATACACCTTCAAATATGAATAATCCCATGAAAACACATTAGAAAATTCAGAAAGCAATTTAACATATTATTCCTTTACCTCAGGGGACAATGCCTTTGATAATTTCACAAGCTTGGGTTTGTCTGCTGTTCCAAGATTCACATCTTCAACTCCTTTCTTAGTAGGCACCAAACTTGGTTTCTTAGCAACATCATCCTGATAAAAAAGCTCCTCTAAAGGTATGAGACCTCTAGGAATTACATTATCTTTCAGCTGCAATATGTCCATCTGATTTACTTCAATTTCTTGATCATCAACCTCATAGTCACCTTCTATGGGAATATCTTTTAATTTTCCTTCACTCTGCAAAAAGGTATTGATTTCATTGTCATCCAAAAACACTTTCCAATACCTTAGATTTTTCGGAACAACAGGCCTATGTTTGACATAAATTTCAAACTTGTTGTTGGAGTTCATGGTAATCTTCAAATTACTTGTTGTAGTGGCAAGAGAATCAACAATAATATTCTGCATCCTGGGTATTGTTGTCAAAGTGTACTCAGAAAATGTCCTCAGGATGTCCAGGACTGCATTTTTGTATGACCTCAATCACGGATTCTTAGCTTGATACTCTCCTTTTACCTATTTAATTATCAAATCTGAGTCTCCATAGACAGAAATCCTCTTTTCATTCAACTTCTTCAAAATCTTCAGACCTGCAATCAAAGCTTCATACTCTGCTTCATTGTTAGATCAGTCAAAGGCTAATTTGTAGGCACACACTCTAACATTACTAGGAACCTTTTCAGATTGGAAAACAGGGCTCCAGATCCATATTCCTATACCAGCCCCATCCTTACTAACAACTCCATCAAAATCCATGCTCCAAAGGCCTTCTTCTTCTTCTTGTAGATGCTGAAATTTTGCTTCTTTCTCTACTTTATCTTGACTAGTTTCTGCATATTTCTGTTGTTCACTGTCTTCTTGCTACTGGTAGGCACGAGGCTTAGAAGTACTTACTGATTTATATTTTTCCTGTTTGAGGACTTCCCTAAAATTCTCTGAAATTTCAGGCATGTCATCTACTTGTACCAACTGGACATTCACATCATTCAAACCACCCTCTGAATGTAATACAAATGATTCTAAATCTGTGTGGACTGCATTAATGGGATGATTAATTGGCTTCTCTTTTCTAGTGATCATATATTTCATTTTCTTCTCCCTATATAGCTTTCTCAATTGGCCAAACATGGGAATGGTGGCATAAGAGAAGTCAAGTTGCATGGTTCCTTTAAGTTTTGCACCCCAATACCTGGATAGAAGCATTCCAAACCATGGTGGAACATCGGCAACAACTAAATCCATCAAAACATTCTTGGCTAGGATTTGATCTAGAGATACTACCAAATATTTGATAAGACCAATACAATGGACCCTACATGAGTCAAAGGAATACAAATCATGGTATTTGCGAGTAATATCAAGTCCTAACTTCTCCATGATGGCTTTGGGCATCAAATTATGTGAGGCTCTGGAGTCCAACATAGCATTATGCAAGATGAACTCATGTAATCTAAGACTTAGGTAGAAGGGAGGGACTTCACTTTCTTCAGATTGATCTTCTGTGGCTGGACGAAAGATGAGCTCAGGGTAATCATCTTCAACATTTACCATATTTGAAACAGAGTCTATTTGCAAAATTTGAGACACCTGATGTTTATAAGTACTAATTTTCACCAACTCAGTCAAGGGCATGGACACCTTCAGCTTAGAAATTTCATTTTCTAAATTAAAAGAAGGAGCTTTTTCTACCTCTTTGACGGGAGGGTATTTCTTTTCTACTTGCTCCTTTGCTGCATTGTGATGGTTCTTTTCATTTGGATTATTAGTCACTGAAGATTCCTTGTTGGGAGAAGGATCCACAGGCTCTTTTCCTTTTCTTTGAGTATTTGAAGAATCATTTTTCGATTGGAGTTCTTTTCTCTTCTGAATGGGACTAATCGGTACATCTCTATTCCTAAAAGAATAATACTTTTTTTGGGCTGATAAAGCGTTCATGTACCCTCTCTGGTAGTCATCGGACTCTTCTTCTAATACTATATCATTAGCCAATATGAAATCTTCATCTTTTTGAATGTTTTCAGTTGTTGTATATTCCTCATCTTCTGTGAGAAAGATGGGAAAATCATCGGCAGTGAAAAAATGGTTGGCTTCAATCAAAGGATCATCATCATCTGTGTCTATTCCTTGAACATAATTCTACTGCAATGGAGTTTTGATCTGCTACTGTGGTGGTGCTTGGTCTCGCGCTCTCTGTTCTCTTTGTTTAATTTTGAATTGCGGCCGCTGCCTTCTAAAATTCAGATTCCTTATTTGTGCTTCTGGACTATCTAAAATGGTTAATCGATTGACCATATTTTCCACTGTCCGAATCAAAGTGTCCATTTTACTGTCTGAAGGGGATGCTTCTTCTTTCACAGTGACTCTCTTTTCAGCTCTAGCCCACGCTCTTTTGGCGAGCAAATTCACTTCTACACTCACAGCTATCTTCTGCATGTCTTCAAGTGTGGTAGGATCTCTTTCTCGTAGCTGATATGCCATATCAGCATTGAAACCATCTAGAAATTTGAGCAAGGCTGATCCTACAGGAGGTTTCAGGTTAGCTGGAATAACATTATATACAGCATTGAATCTTATACAATAATCCTGTACAGTTTCACCCACATTTCTTTTAATATTTTCATATTCAGACAAAATTTGGAGTTGGTTTTTCTTTACCTCCCACCGGTCTAAAAACTATGTATGTAACTCATGCAAAGTGTGAATAGAGCCTACTGTTAAGACTTTGAACCACTTTCTAACTTCACCTCCAAAGCTTTCGACAAACAACCTTGTGGTTACATTCTCTGCCTCTACTTCATGAAGATCAAAAAAGTCATTCATCTTATCAACATGATGCTGGGCTGTGATGCTTTGAGTGGCATCAAAGATTGGAATTTTACTTTGGTAATCAATAGGCATATCATTCAGAACCTGAGGTAAAACTAGGGGTGCATATCATGCAGCCATGGCTCGAGGTGGATTTACAACACTGTTTGTAGTACAAGGATTCAAGGGAGGTGTTGATGGAGGAGATGAAAGATGAGAATTGATTGATGGGAATGTTGATGAATTAAGGGGAGGAAATGCTATTCCTAATGACTCTGAAGACTCAGGGATATTGGTTACAGTGATATATGTCTAAGGGGAATTCAAAGTATAATCATCAATTGATATATTTTCCCTTTGAACTTCAAGGTCTACAAGAAATTTTGGATCTAAAACTGTGTCATCAAGTGCATTTTCAGATTTACTTCTGAACAAAGAAATCTAAAAAAATTCATCAAAAAAGAGGTATTCTACAAACAACCACTCACTGGGCCAGGTATGGGATCTGAAAATAGGTTTAGGACTTAGTGATCCCTCTTGTCTTCTGACTATTCTTGGAATGAGATTAGGAATTTCAAACACAGGGGGATGATTTTGATAAGGATTGGCCCTTGGGTATCTTCTTGAAGCCAGTGTGGTTAAATTTCTACTGTACAATATTTATTTCAGCCTAGCAAACTCTAAACCTCATCATCTAGATTCCAAGAAAATATTACTGGGGTGATCAGTCTTTTATGCTATTATACCACAAATATATTATGACTGTGGATCTTTGAAATAAGTGCTTGTAATTATATTCCCCTTCAGAGCGCTTTAACAATGTCATCCTTGCAATAATATTCAAAGCTCTCAAACAAATATTTAAAGTTTAAGGTGATATAGGGGAACACATTAAAAACACTTAAGTGACCTTACCACTCCAGTCAAAATGTAGTAGCAATGGTCCACTTCTTTTAAAGATCACCAACTTTGAACTTATATCATAAACCCATTTATTGTACCAACACGACATACATTTCATTAAACGGGCCCCATGCATCCATAATTCACTTCTATGAATTAAATCAAAATTTAATAATGAAAAATCGCCGGACCATACCTCGATTTATCGCTCGTGCTCTTCACTGCGCAATTGTCGTCAGATCTGTCATTCTTCAGTTTGAACGATCCTCGTCAATATTGTGTTTTTTCAAAGGCCGAGGGTTAACACATGAAATTTGTGCGATATGGGTTGTATTTGGGAGATGACATGTCCAAATATTGTTGGATCATGTTTTTTTTGGTGTGGTTTCGCTCCGGACCAAAAGTGGCGCGACAAAGGTGGTATTGTTTCCCGAAACCCACTTCTGGAAAATGAATAGCGCTTAACTCAGATTTTCACTATAGATTAACACGTAACTCCTCGTGTTAAGTCAATGGTTATCGCCTGATCTGGACCTCAAGCTGAAAAAAGGAAAATCAGGGTAACCTTTAAACCACGCTCAACCTTGTAGCTAGCCCTACAAGGTAAGGAGAGGGCTCTCGCCGTGAAAATATATTAAACAAAGTACAATTGTGAACTGATTTTAGGCTAGCTATAAGAAAGGGAAAAAAAATTTAATGAATGAATTTCAGGGTTGTATGGAACAAATAGGACAGTTTGAATTGGGGAATTAAATCAAGGATACAGGTTATTTAATGGGGCAAGGTAGGCAGGAATTTCAACAATTAAAGTTTAAATAATGATGAGATGGTAAGACTGGTGACGAGCTAAAAAGGGCATAAGAGATGGATCCTTTTCAAATGGAGGAAAACACAGAATATTGAATGATTTCCCAAGGCAGAGCATTAAAAATGGATTCTGTTGGTGTCCCATGTTTTGATAGTTTTGCAAATCAAAAGAAAAGGCAACATCAGAACCAATATTTAGAGTTCCAGGATCTACTCCTCCTGTTCTCAGAGAGGGATCTCTCAAATGTTTGTTTGCAAAGGTTTATCTTGTGTGCTTTGAGTATTGGTTTTAGACTAGTTATTAAGTACAGGTGTTTGTTTATTTGTTTGGTTGAATTGATACATCATAACATGAAAGGTCTAGGAAAGATATATAGAAAGGAGAAACATCTGGTTCATTGGGCAATGGAGTCAAGAAGAGGTCATAACATACTCATCAATGGATATGGGATATCAGAGGGAAAATCTAACTTGCCCACATGATCCTTTGCTTTTGGGAATGAGATGGACATCAATGATTTCATAGAGACTAGAATTTTCAAACAAAGTAACTGAAAGTTAACAATTCCTGAATAATAAGAGTGTCATAGACAGTATTACCATAACCATAAATTCCACAAACATTCTTTAAGAAAATAATGACTTCAAGACAACTTTTAAAATGAAATCTAAGATTCGGGGAACTCCCTATTTCCTCAAAGATTTTATTTTAAAGGACTTAGAAACATAAAAGATTCATCACACCACAGTACCACAGAATAGTAATGTCTTAAAAGGTACCCATGATTACAACTACAAGCACCTTAAGACAAATCAACAAGCACATACATCACTTAAAATGGTACTCCTCTGAATAGCTATTGTAAACATAAACATTTCTATGTAGACTTAACAATATCCTTTATGGGCAGACAATAGCAGGTGTGTCTACAAATTTAAAAGTTGAAACCATCTTATTCAAACTATCAGTAAAACAAATGCTATGAGGCATAAGGCAGACTAAAATGAGAGAGTAAAGGCTCTAAAATACTCCGTGAGAGAAGAAAACATGAAAACAATAATGATGAATAGTGTTCATGTGCCTTAAGAGTCATTTTCAGGCCTAAAATCTTCAAATCCTGCCTGTAGTAAGAACAGATGAACAAAACAACAGCAGACATGATGAACATTTAATACTCACCAACAACGTGTTTTAATCCAATGATAGAGCCTTCTCAGGAACAAGCATGCAACAACATCATCAAGGCTTCCAAGACTTCAATTTGTTCTTCAACTTCAGCAGACTATGTATTAATTCGTAGAGTTTCAGTATTACAACTAGTGATCAACCAACCAACTTCTCATCTTCTATAGAAGTATTTATAGAAGAATGAGGAGGTGAAATATGATAAAGATCTCCAAAGATAATTAATATAGTCTTAATGTCTTCTTGGCATTTGGGGGGCTCAATGAAGAAGTTTACATATGTGTCCTCTGTATTAAATAATTTACATTAAGATTTAAGCTCGGTAGAAGCTCTTTTTGACCTTTGAGGCTCTATGTGATGTCAAAGTAACTCTGCTAATATTTTGTCATTAATTTTGTCTGCAGAATTTATCCTTTGGATATGTTGTGAAGCGGACATCTGGTCTTGATCAATAACTTCGGCCTCTGATATGAATTCTTTGAGGCACAGGTGGCAACGTGGCAGCTGGGAGGAATCAATTTGC
Organism: Pinus albicaulis; assembly: GCA_034641835.2. Taxonomy (NCBI): domain Eukaryota; kingdom Viridiplantae; phylum Streptophyta; class Pinopsida; order Pinales; family Pinaceae; genus Pinus; species Pinus albicaulis. The sequence continues at coordinate 509,625,867 of CM076577.1, forward strand.
CTCAGCTATGGCGGTGAAGGCCTTATGTCTGATGAACCTCTATGATTTTCCTCTTTAACTGTGTTTTAATCAGGGATTGGGATTTTCATAAACCTTTTTAGACGTAATCCCCACAAATATGTCTTTAATCTTTTGTCCTAATATATTTTTTCTTCAGTGCTGATAGTCTCTGACTGTGCTTGATTTTCTGTGTTTTGCTGGTATGCAGGGTTGCGCAGGGGTCGATAGGGCATCAATGCCTCATGAAACACCGATGAAACATGGAGTTTAAACCCTGTGGATGATTCTCTTGGATGAATCTAAGGTAGGAGGATCGTCACCCTCAGCCTATGAATTTTCTTCAGCATGGCGGAAAAACCATTTAAACCCTGAAAAATACAAAAAACATTATGAAATCCTACATGTATAGTTTAACTGCTTCAGAAGGCGCGTGGAGAGAGCGTGGCCATTGGATGGAATCATGTAACAGTCGAGATTGATTAGAGGAGGTCAAAGGAGAGCGGAGGAGGAAATTAAACCAGAACCGTTGATCGCGTAGAGATCAATGGTTGGGAGCGAGGGTGACTAAACAACGTGAAGGGGTCACGTTATTAAAAAATAAAATAAAATAAATAAATAAAAATGGGAAAAAAGGTTTAAAACCTTTGTTTCGGCGAAAAAATGATCAAAAATCATGTTCGGAGTTTGGGACGATCGTGGGCCGTCGGATGAGATCGGCCCACGCGATCAACGGTGGAGAACAGGTGCCAATAAACCTTGGAAACATGTCCGGACATCAAATTTTCAATAAAATCTAGATGAATAAAACCCCCGGGTCCGGAAATGCTGACTGGATGAGGAATCAGGCTGATGAATTTTGGGCCATTGATCTGCAGATTAGATTGACGGTGAATATTCTTTTAATACTGCATCGTACCCTGAGTTATCGCATGGGCATCTTCGAAGAGCGATCACCGTCCGATGAGCGGCCTCAGATCGGACGGTGGACGTCAATATCGTGTCGGGTCCATTTCTGAACTTTAACGCGCGATGAGGGCAGTTTTTCAACAGTGCTCAAGGCCACGCGTCGGGCGGTGAAAGGAATCACTGCTGATTAGGAAAAAACCGCCCTCGCTCGAAAGTGGTGCGATGGATTTTTCCCGGTTTTGAAATAGTGAGTGGTTGGCGGGGACCACCGGGGCAATAGACTGTGCGCCGTCTATTTACAGATTAGATCGATGGTGGAGAGAAACTAGCATTTTGTACTGGCGGAAAACTTTAGGAAATAATAAAAAACTGAAAAATTAATATAACCGAAGGTTTATACTTCGGGGCGAAATATTAATTTTTGATACGGCCTGGCGCCCGTATGCGGGGCCGTGGGTTATAGGCAAAACCATATGATCGGGGGTTTATGGAGGAAGGGCTAATTGCGATCGGGCGATGTGATAAGCGCTTGGATGGCCAACGCTTGGTTCTAGCACTAAGGTGCATGGAGGGGAAGGGTTAGAGACTTAGCCCAAGGGAGTTAAGTCTATAATATATAAAAAATATGATTTTTATAGATATTCAATGACTTTCAAAGGATTTGGGGGTTTTGGTATAGTTTAAAAGTGATTTTTAAACTATGGAAAATGATTTTCATGAATGGAAGAAGGGGAATCATGAAAAAGAGGAATTTATGGAGGTAAAAGGGGTAAAAATGAAGGTTAGTTTTGTGGTGGAGGGAAGAGAAAAATGGGATTTTGTAGCAATTTTTCTTCATGAAATGACAACAAAATTTCTGAGTTGTAAAGGGGGGAAAAGCAATGACGATTATCCAAAGGATAGGATATTATCAAAATTCTTTAAGCATCAACAATTTTAGCAGTGAAATTGTTTCTTGAAGACTATCCAAAATCATTTAGCCACCACTTGATATGACAGAATTTATAGGTGGCTAACAGTGGCTCCACTTGGGGATGGTGCCTTCTTGAAGGCATCGAGAACTTTAGAATTGCATTTTCTCTGGGAGGCTGACTTGTGCCTCATCCATTGGGTTTCCCTTCCTTTGCTGGGATGATCTTGCTTTGAAAACATATTAGCAGTCATAAAAACAATGGATCTTCATCAATACAAGCTTTCTACCTACCCAATCCTACTAATCTAACATTTTTTCTTCCTTTAGAGTGCACTTGGATTGGCAAACTCTTTTACAACACTTTATTCTTTTGAGAGCAAGAAAGCTAATCTACTTCTACTCCTTATTTCTCCATGGACCCAGATTAAACAGCTGGGCCCATATGATTCTCTATCTAATCTACTATCTGTTGGGATTAAACTGTCCAACAAATTTTATTCACTAATTTCTACAACAGAAATTTAAAAGCATTCAAGTTAGGATTGAACAATCTAACTTGATGTTGGTCTATGGTATAAAAGAAAGCTGCACATAGACATTATTTTGCACAAAATTTAAAAGAAAAATGGAAGGCTTGAGATCTAAAATTTCAAAGCATTTCCTTCCCCTTTCTTACATCTCTGTTTTGATCTTTGTTTGAGCTGTCTTTGCTTGTCCTCTGGTTCAAATTTTGAGTTGTTCAGAACCGGATTTTTACATATTTTGGCTCAGAATTTGAAATAGATTTGAGTCATTTTCTCTTTGAAACTTTTAGGTTCATATTTTAGGCATGTTTGAACCTTTAATTTCAATCCTAAATTATCTACTGATAAGCCAAGATTAAAAATTTTGGCAAATCGAATTTAATATCCTGTCAGCAGAAAATTTAAAGTTAATTAGTCAAGATTTAGATAGTTTGACTAACTAGGAGTGTGTTCTTCAGGAGTGGCATTTGAGCTTGCACACTTTCATATTTGTTTCTCTTTTTTGGTATGGGGCTATACCTTTATGTTTTTTGACAATCTACCCTCTTTTCTTTCTTTTTCTGTTTTTGTATTTTTGATTTTCATAACTTTGAATGCAATGTTTAGACTATGATATTTACAATGGAAAATAAAATGATTTTAAAACTCAATACTGTTGGCAGAAGTAATGCTTGAGCATCCTGCCATTGACAGGACATCCATATATATCTTCTCCATTCAATTCTTTCAGGAAAAATGCATTATGACCCCTCTCATCATGAATAATATAGGGCCCTTTCCACAAGTTCTCAAACTTGCCATGTTTTCCTTTCTCTTCTCTCCTTGAATCCCACTTAAGAACAACATTTCCAACTTGGAAATTGTCTGCCTTAGTTCTCTTATCAAATAGCTTCTTCATATTTTCTTGGACCATCTGTGTTCTTTCATAGACTTCTTCTTTGGTCTGCTATAAATGGATGGTTTGATCGATTCTCCACTGCATATCATTCTCTTCAACCTGTACTTCTTGAAGGAGCTTCATGACTGGCAGTCCTAATGAAGTGGGAAAGACTGCATCCATGCCATAAACTAACTAATAGGGGGACATATTTATTGATTTCTTTGTAGTTAACCTATCAGTCCATAAGGCATGAACCAGTTTACTGTGCCATGATTTTTTATTTTGTTCCAAAAGTTTCTTAATGATATTGATGAGGCTCTTGTTGGAATATTCAGCTAATCCATTTCCTTGAGGATATTAAGCAGTATAATGGCCCAAGGTTATGTGGTATTTGTAATAGAAATCCACCATCTTTTTAGATTTAAAAGCAGCAGCATTGTCTATTATGATTTTTCTGGGACAACCAAATATGGATATGATATTTGTTTCAAGAAACTTGATAATGAAAGAGTCATTAGCATTCTTGGAGGGTATAGCTTCTATCCACTTGGTAAAGAAGGCAGTGGCTATGAGGATTCACTTATGTTGAGCTGAGGAGGATGGATGAATTTCCCCAATGAAGTCTAAACCCCATTGTTGAAAAGGTGCCTCAACTCTGATAGGATGTAAGGGTAAGGGAAGGAGTTTTCTTTTGCCATAAAAAATTTGACACTTATGGCAAGACATGACCAAATTTTGAGTGTCTGGGAAAAGGGTAGGCCAATAGTAACCAGACCTAAGAATTTTGTTTGTTGTGGCCTTCCAGTAGAGGTGTCCTCTACATTCTCCAACATGCAACTCATGCATGATTTTTCCCGCATCATCTTCAAGTAAACATTTAAGCAAAATTCCAACAACATTTTTCCAATATAAGATCCCATCTATAATGCAAAAACTCAAAGATTTTTGTTTCAAAAATCTAGCTTTAGTTTTAGACAAAGAATGAGGGGTATTTAAATATAAAAGCACATAAATAACGTCAGCATACCAAGGAGAATTCAGAAATGTTTCTTCAATAAAAGGAGTAGTAGATTCTTCTATTTCTTCCAACGCATCTACCATATTCATGTTTAGTGCTTGAAAGTTAGACTCAACCATAAGTTTTACTAATCCCTTCCCTTTAACTAGTTTGGTGGGCCTGACTTCTAAGTCATATTAAAGAATAGTTGCAATCCATTTTCCCCTTTTACCATCAAGGTCTTGACTTAGAATTTCCTTGAAAATAGTATGTGGAACAAAAGCAGTTATATGAGAGTGTAAAATATATACCCTAAAGTCTTTTAATGCTTTCACTAATGCTAAGGCTTGCTTCTCCATGATGTTATATTTGAGAGGAGCATCTCTTAAGGCCCTAGTAAAAAAGGATATTGGTTGTTCTTGCCCTGAATCATTCTTTTGAAGTAAAACTGCAGCTATTGTATGTTCAGATGCAAAAGAAAAGATATAAAAGTCTTTGGTGAAATCTGGACTAATCAAGACTAGTGTTTGAGTAAGAGCTTGTTTGACCAGTTCCAATGATTGTTTAGATGATAAAGTCCATTTTACATTGACATATTTCTTAAGCATGTTTGTAATTTTTTTTAATAGCTCGTCAAGATTAGGGATAAACCTCCTCAGAAAATTGATCTTTTCGATGAAAGATTGCAACTCTTTGAGGCTTCTTAGATGACTGATTTGTAATATTCCATATATCCTTGTAGGGTCTATTTTGATTCCCTCTTCTGGAATTATATGGCCAAGAAGTTTACCCTCTTGGAGACAAAAGAGTGTCTTCTTGGGATTCAATGACAAGCCAAATTTCCTACACTTCTCAAAAACTTTTCTTAGGTGAATCAATTGTTCTTCATCAGTTTTTGAGAAAAAAATTATGTCATCAAGGTAAATGATTATGAAATAGACAATATCTTCAGAAAGGGCTATGTCCATGGCCCTTTGGAAGGTGGCCCCTGCATTCATTAATCCGAAAGGAATTTTGACATACATAAAGGTGTCCCAAGGTGTAGTGAAAGCAGTTTTGATTTGATCACTTGGGAGCACTAACACCTGGTTGTAACTTGAGAACCCATCTAAGAGGGATATTCTTTTGGACCCAATTACCCTTTGAAGTATATGTTCCATTTTAGGTAAAGGTTATTTGTCTTTTAGAGAGGCTCTGTTTAAATTTTTGAAGTCAATACAGAGCCTAATTTCCCCTGTCTTCTTTCTAACAGAAACTAATTTTGATACCCACTCTGAATATCTAATTGGTACAATGATCCCAGCAGCATGCATCTTTTCAATCTCTGCCTTAACTAAAGGTAATAAAACAAGGTTTATTCTCCTTTTTTTTTGTTTAAAAGGCTTTTGATTTTCCTTCAAAGGGATTTTATGCTGGATTATGCTGGTATCATACAATTTTATGTCCTTGTATCCCCAAGAAAAAACATCTTTAAACTCTTTGAATAGCTCTATGTACTGCATTTCTATGTGAGCTGGGAGAGTGTTGGATAGTTTTATCATGTTGGGTTCTGCTAGGCTACCTAGGTTATGCTCTTCTACATTCGTTTCCATAGGCTCCATTCTCGGCTCTTTGGCTACATTGTTAAAATCAAAAAGATGTTCTAAAGGTGTGAGACCTCTTGGAATTTTATCATTTTCGCATTGTAAAAATTCCAGGTCTTCTTGGTCTGTGTGGTCAATTGTCTCTGCTTCAAAAGGATTCTCATAATGATTTATATTAGCAGTATATGTCATTTCAACTTCTGGGATTTTTTCAATATACAAACAATTTTCTTTATGGCTGGTTTCTAATATTGGTATGCTGAAATCATTTTCTAATTTCAAGAAATCATCTATGTGTTTGTCAGAATCAAACACTTTCTAGTGATCTTCGTTATCAGGCACAGTAGGCCTGTGTTTTACCTTCACACTAAGTTGTTCATTTATTTCAGGTATTTGGCAATTGCTGGCATTGAAAGCGAGTTCATTTTCTAGATGATTTAGTGCTCTTGGAATGAAAATAAGTTCATACTTTTCAAAGGTTTTCAACAGATCAAGGGCAACGTTATGATATTCCCTAAGCCTTTGATTTCTAACTGAGTATTATCCTTTGATTCGTCTTATGATAAGTCCAGAATCTCCTAAGATTGATATCCTCTGGGCTTCTAATTATTTAAAAAATTGTAAGCCTAGGAGAAGTGCTTCATACTCAACAATATTGTTAGTGCATGGGAAATCTAATTTATATGAAAAAATCTGATTCGTATTTTGAATCCAAATACCTACCCATGCACTTGTTTTATTACAGGATCCATCAAAGTTTACAGTCCATAGTATGTTTGCCTTATTTCCATTTTCTTGTTGCTGTTGATTGCCAATGTTTTGAATTTGATTCAAGGGAAGATTTTATTGTTCTGGTGAACTGATTGGGTCCATGTTTTCCTTATCTTGTTGAGTAATTTCATCTTCGTTACATAATATAAAGGAATCTAAACTTGATTGAATAGAATATATTGGATATTTGTTTGGTTTGTCTATGTTTCTCACAATGTACTTCATGTGGGATTCCCTGTATAGTCTCCTGTTTTGGTTAAAAACAGGGATGGTGGCATAAGACATGTCCATTTGAAGGCTTCCCTGAAGTTTGGCTCCCCAAGATCTTGACAAGAGCATTCCATACTTAGGGGGAATGCTAGCTACAACTATATCCATGACTAAACCCTTAGCAGGAATTTGAGCTAAATTAACACATAAATATTTGATTAAACCCAAACATTTGACTCTGATTGAGTCAAAGGAATACAAATCTTTGTATGGTTTAGTAATCTCTAAGCCTAAGCTTTCTATTACCACCTTGGGCATTAGATTGTGTGAAGCTCCTGAATCTAACATGGCATTGTGTAAAATTTTCTCGTGTATGTTCAAGCTAACATAGAAGGGAGGGACAGCCCCTTCTTGGTATTTTCCTTCAACTTATGGACCAAACAACAACTCAGTTTTGTCTCTGTCAAGTTTAAGGTGTCAGTATCACTTACTAAGTTCAAAGCTTTCAAAACTTGGTTTTTGTACACCTCTTGGGTTACTAGTTCAGCTAGGGGAATGGTAATTTTTATCTTAGCAATCTCTCCCTCAAGACTGAAAGGAACAATTGACTTGTTCATATTTACATCTGTCTTTTCAATTGAATTCTTTTCAGCAATTTTGATTTGCTGAACCTTATTTGGATTGGTAATTGGGACAGTTTTATTAGGACCATTAGCTGAAGTGCTAGGGGTACTCTATTCAACATTTGACTGGACACTTTTGTCTTTGTTTATGTCTGGTTTCTTGGTCAAAATGTTGGTTTTTTCTGCTGTATTTTTGGGCTGAGTTTCTGTGTTTTTCTTGACAACAGTATTAGTGTTCCTATCCTTTAAGTTGTCTACATTCCCTTTGCTCCTAAGATCGTATTTTTTATGCACCTCCATGATTTCATTTTCAAACCCCAATCTATAGTCATCAGAATATTCATAGGTGTTTGTACTGTGATCAGAGAAAAACCCTTATTCTTCTTCGATGAGGAAAACATCATCTCTGTTGTTTGATCCAATCAAGTTTACATGAGATTCTCCCAACCTTTCCATCTCTCTATCTTCCTCATATTGATCTACATAGTTCTGTTGGAAGGGAGGTCTAATCTATTGGTCACTTTATTTTGGCTTATCTTGATTGTTTTCTCTTCTATAATTTTGATTTTTATTTTTGTTTTGGTTATTTTGAGGTTCTCTTGGTGGCACTCTATCATTTAAGTTGATCTTTTCAAGCATCCTCTCCATCACATTCACTAGGTTGTCAATTTTTGTGTCAGAAGTTGAGGTTGAGGGTATTAGGTCATATTTATAAGTTACCCTCTTCTCTGATCTCAACCTATTTATTTTCTCAATTATGTTTTCTTCTACGCTCACAACTCCTTTTTGCATGTCTTCTAAGGTTAAGTAATCCCTCTCCCTTAACTGATACATCATGTCAGCATAAAGGCCTTCAGGATATCTTACTAAGGCCATGCCTTGAGGAGGTTTCATGTGAGGTGGAAGAGCATTGTAAACGATATTGAACCTATTGGAGTAATCATGAACACTCTCCCCTTGATTTCTCTTGAGGATGCTATACTCTGCTAGTATTTGGAGAGGATTCTTTTTGAGTTCCCATTTGTTGATGAATGTTTGATGCAAGGCAGAGAGATCATTTATGCTGTTAGGAGGTAAGTTTTTAAATCATTTCTTTACATCTCCTCCTAAACTTTGAGCGAAGATCCTCATCTTCACAGTTTCCTCTTCTATCTCCATGTAATAAAATGTATCTTCCATCCTATCTACATGATGTTGAGCTGTTGTAGACTCTTTTCCAGTGAAGTGAGGGATTTTGGATTGGTAGTCATTTGGTAGGGGAAGCAGAGGTTGTGGTAACACTAATGGGGCATACCATGTTGCCATGGTTAGAAATAAGGGTGGATTTAAAAGGGGTGGGTTTGTGAAATGGAAAGTGGGCTAAACAGGTGTGTTTTCCACAATGGTAGTATGGATTGGAGTGGAAGAAACACTTGGGCCAGCAAACTGATTTTGAGCAGACTTGTTATGGAAAAGGTTAAAGTGATGAATAAGCTGGGAGTCAGGAGGAGTGGAAGGTGAAACTTTCCTATTGAAGCTTTGTTGCAAATATGAAATTTCAAGATTAGTTTGTTTTAAATCACCTTGATATCTAGTTCTAAAGATGTTCTTTGTATGATGTAAATCAAAGTGTGAATCCTCTAAGACAATAAGGTTTTTAGGGACATAATTTGTTCTTAAGAGGATCTTGTTAGTAGCTTATTTTCTAGAGTTATAAGTCTGCCACAAAATTCTCTCAGGATTGTCAACGATTAAAGGAGGATTTGGGTCTGGATGGGATCTAGTGTTGATCCTATGTGAAGCCAGACTGTTTTTTCAAAAATGAGAGAAGTTGAGATTTTTAGGAACTGTTTCTGGAAGCTTCACCTCTCAGGATGTCTTATCTAGTATGGGACTAGGCTTCTAAACTTCTTCAAGGTTGGTTAACACAGTCCTAAAGAGATTTGGGAACCTAGATGAGTAATAGGCCTAATGGGGCTAATGGGGCTAATGGAGTTTGATAAGGTTCAATGAGAATCCTAAGGGTTACTTAGTTTGTCACTGATTCAATTAAGTCCTATCATGATTACCACATGTTAGGTAGTGCTTGAAGAAGGTTACTTATGTTATACTAGACAGTGAGTGTTTTAATTTTGAAGATTTTACTCAGGGTCCCACCGTGATCGCCATTATGTTGATGTTCCGTGTTTTGATAGTTTGGCAAATCAAAAGACAAGGCAACATCACAACCAATCTTTAGAGTTCCAGGATCTAGTCCTCCTGTTCTCAGAGAGGGATCTTTCAAATTTTTGTTTGCAAAGGTTTATCTTGTGTGCTTTGAGTATTGGTTTTAGAATAGTTATTAAGTGCAGGTGTTTGTTTATTTTTTTGGTTGAATTGATACAACATAACATTAAAGGTCTAGGAAAGATATATAGAAAGGAGAAACATATGGTTCATTGGGCAATGGAGTCAAAAAGAGGTCATAACATACTCATCAATGGATATTGGATATCAGAGGGAAAATCTAACATGGCCACAGGATCCTTTGGTTTTTGGAATGAAATGGACATCAATGATTTGGAAAGAGAAGTTTAATTCTCAAACAAAGGGAATTTGAAAGCACAACTTGAACAATAAAGAGCTATTTGGTAGATAGGGCTAACCATAAATTCTACAAATCACGCCTTTAAGAAAATAATGATTTCAAAACAACTTTTTAAATGAAATCGAAGATTTGGGGAACACCCTATTTCTTCAAAGATTTTATTTCAAATTACTTAGAAAACATAAAAGATTCACTGATAATTGTAGTCATAGAAGAGGGAAAAACTAACACATCTATGATTACAACTATAAAGACCTTTAAGACAAATGTTTAAGTAAGGACAAAGGGCAAGATCAGAACAAACCTCCTTGGCTTACTGTAAACAGAAATACTTCAAAGAGAGACTTCAATAACAACATTTTAAGTGGCAGCAAACAAGCAGGGAGAACCATAAATCATGCTGAAACCATCTTATTCAAACTATCATAGAAATAAACAAGCATGAGGACTAAAGAGAGATATTAAAGACTCTAAAATACCTTAGTAGAAGAAAACATGAAACAGTGAAGGATGAATAGGTCTAAGGTGCTTCCAGGAGTCATTTCTTAGCCTAAAAATTTCAACCTACTATAGTAATAAATTATGGAACAGAATGAAAATAGGAGAAAACATTAAACAGTTCATAATACTTCACCAACAACCAAGCTCATGGATCCAATGATAGAGCCTTCTCAGGAACAAGCATGCAACAACATCATCAAGGCTTCCAAGACTTCAATTTTTTCTTCAACTTCAGCAGACTATGTATTATTTCAGATATTTTCAGTATTACAACTAGTGATCAACCAACCAACTTCTGATCTTCTATAGAAGTATTTATAGAAGAATGACAAGGTGAAATCTGATAAAGATCTCCAAAGATAATTAATACAGTATTAATGGCTTCTTGGCCTTTGGGGGGCTCAATGAATAATTTTACATAGGTGTCCTCTGTATTAAATAATTTACATTAATATTTAAGCTCGATAGGAGCTCTTTTTGACCTTTGAGGCTCTATGTGATGTCAAAGTAACTCTGCTGATATTTTGTCATTAATTTTGTCTATAGAATTTATCCTTTGGATGCGTTGTGAGGCAGACATATGGTCTTGATCAATAACTTTGGCCTTTGATATGAATGCTTTGAGGCACAGGTGGCAACGTGGTAGCTGGGAGGAATCAATTTGCCTCAGTTGTGGCGGTGGAGGCCTTATGTCTAATGAACCTCTATGATTTTCCTCTTTAACTGTGTTTTAATCGGGGATTGGGCTTTTGATAAACCTTTTAAGACATAATCCCCACAAATCTGTCTTTAATCTTCTGTCCCAATATATTTTGTCTTCGGCGCTGATAGTCTCTGACTGTGCTTGATTTACTGTGTTTTGCTGGTATGCAGGGTTGCGGAGGGGTCGATAGGGCATAAATGCCTCATGAAACACCGATGAAATGTGGATTTTAAACCCAGCGGATGATTAAATTAGATGAATCTAAGGCAGGAGTATCGTCACCCTTAGCGTGTGAATTTTCTTCAACATGGAAAAAAAAACCATTTAAACCCTGCAAAATACAAAAAACATTACGAAATCCTGTTGTTGTAGCCGCTACAACACCACCCAAAATTTTGGGTATATTTAAAATTTCAGGTTCCCCTTCTACTCGCTTAGGCGTTAAAGTTCTTTTACCCGACTTGCAGTCGGTGACGTCCCACTGACCTATCTCCAACCCCTCATGAATTGTCTCGCCATCATGATCCGATGTCATCGTTGCAATCACGCCATATGTGGGAAGGATCATCCAGCATGCGCCCAAACACTCTTGTCACAGTCGCGCCAAGTGTAGCAAGGTTGCCATGCATATGTTGAATGTAAACCTTTTGTGTATTGACGAATAAAAGCCCTTCCGCCATGGGTCATTGAGCATGTTGTTTCGATACTTATCTTAAGCTTGTTAGTATTATATGTTTTTTCTAGAGACACCATTATCAAGGAGTAATTGTGATGTCGTAATGTTTCACACAGGTCGACCCCACGGGTGACAAACTCCCCAGTCATGTCACGACATCAAGGGAAATAAATTGGGCTCAACGACGAGGCCAAAGTTGCGGAACAGGGGAGGATCAGGAGCAAGTGACCAGTACTGCTATAAGGAGGATAGTGGAATACATGTTGATAAGAAACAACTTTCCATGTCACTGATGCAAAATCTTATGTCACTAGTGTGCGCCAGTTGCTTTAAAGCGCTCTGTCTGGAAATGTCTAGATCCGGCACCATACCATCTAAATGCCGATGGGCGCACGCAAAGAAACATATTTCGCCACTTCGATCGATCTAGCCTAAAGTATCGCTCAGTGAACAAGGCGGACTCAGAAGATCTCCCTAGATAATGAGAAGCTCATATGGTATGGCAAACCAATAGCAGAGTTTCAAATATGACAACGCGCCTTTGGGAAGCAACATCTGTTGATTCTGAGATACATACCCTGGCATTATTTAGGCTGCAAGGAATACATGTGGAGGAACGAAAGCGCCTTAAAACCCTACTCTCCTTTGCTCTTTCATATCCATACAGTTTGTCTATGTGGGGCCATAAGGGATGGAGAATTTCAATCTGAACCTAAAAGGTGATAGTCTCTAGAACTACAAGATAGAAAGGGTCAATGTCGAAAGAGCCATCAATATGGTGTGAACAAATAACTAGTCTACTATATGAAGCTACATTGTTCTAAGAGAATAATTTCTCGAAGAGGGGTATGCTTTCGCTATAAAATAGGAGGAATATAACTAGAGACTTCTCATCAACCTTACATTTCAATGCAATTCCCGATTTTTCAAAACAGCAAGTATTCATATTATAAGATAGCGACTTGGGCATGAAAATCTTAGCCATTGGCGCTAACGATCTAAGGAAACGCAAAGCATAAACGTTAGGTGATTGAATTGAGGCACGAAAAGGATAAGGACATATGGTTTCAAAACCATAGGACAGTTACAAATGGACGCACGCATTTTGAAGCTGCAGTTTGGATCCACGTAAAAAGTCAACCTCACATTCGAAGGACGGCGAGACATGCGTAGACTCGTTGCACAAATGTAAATGTTCGATGGCACGTTATTAAAAGATTGACATCGCGTTTCAACTGACGATAAAACAATTGGAACAGATACAGTTAAAGAGTTACGTTCAAATCCTGGAGCTAAAGACTTATGTATGAACACAATTTTTCCATGCCGAAGTCTATGTGTTGGGGAAATGTATAATGGTCAGGTTTTATGTTAAAGCGTGGAGCGGAGTGAAAAGGTCGAAGGTAAAACGTTTGGAGCAGATGCGCATATATGTATACCAGGTCAAACCTCACCATTGGAATATGCAACACAATTACGTATGGGCGAGAATAGTTCGGTGGTGCAGTGTTCATCCACGTAGGGTAGGTATGGCGTTCAACCTTATGCGTGAAACGTGGCGCAACGTTGCATGGGCACGTTTCATTGAGCCACACGTCGATGGCAGGTCTTTCATACTGTGGAGCAAACAAATATATAAAACGGTCAAAACATTAGGGTTAAAACATGGTCAAAGCTATATAAAATGCATGATGATGCGACGTGAGCATTCCTATGGCAGAGTTTTGGGAAACGGTTATATGAGATTTGGTCGAAATTTGCGTGTTAAGGTGGAGCAGATATATGTTTTATAGTCCAACGCCCATAATTACATGGATGGAGCTCACATTCAATATTTACGTTATACCTATATGTGGCGATCAAATTTTCAGCTAAAAATGTGGAGTGGAGTGCTATGGGTACAGTGGCACGTTAAAAGCGACAGTCTGTAACCACGTCTTAAGCGGTGCATGAACCATATGTTTTCAGAGCTATATAGCAGGGCGGAGAAAATTTAGAAACATTACAAATGGCTTAGATATGTCTGTGGCGAAATTTTAGCCAGATATTTCGATAGAGAAATAGCAATGGTCCAAACAAGGGAGCTAGTTCAACGTCCTCGTCCAACTGTTTCCGGCCCTTCGTTCACTTTCCAATAGGGAATGGCTATTGGTGAAGAAAGTTTCCTAGTACCGAGCAGCGCCTACCCAGAATGCATTTATGATACTTAGTAACCGCCATACTAATGTCTGCTTCTCCGCACATGATACCACGTGGACTGACTCGTTAAGCAATGTTTCGATGAAAGAATGCAGCGTTTGATATCATCCAGCGTGAATCATGGCAACATAATCCCGTCTAGAGTGCATGTGCATGGATGCAGTTGTGTCAGCTCTGTCATTGCCATAGGATGCACCAGGAAAAGGCAAAACGCTCAATCAGACCAGCGCAGGAACAGCTATGGAGTGTTATCCCCAGAATGACAGGTCCCTCGATCTGATAGATGATAAATGTTCTATTGCAAGATAAAGTTCCACCTGCAAAATTATATCAAAAATGCTGACTCTAGGAAGCTTGGCGTTCGGTGTCAAATTATTATATGAAAAAGGCCGCAGATCGGCGTTATTGGATGTTCGTTGGAAGACTGTTTTGGTTAAAATTGTGTGAATGCAGCATAGCAATGGGGCTGGTCTGCTTATGACCTGACTTGCTACCACAAAGACAGAAGCTGTTCGAAGGGAAAGATATTTGTCGGAGCAGCGTCCTCACCTTATTTGTCATGACAGCATGCAGACTCATCAGCCTCATTTCGAAGGGGCGTTCCCTCAGTGATATCTTTTCACAAACTTTCGAACATGATGAAAGTATCATTGGAGCCCAACACAGTTTTCATTATGGAGAACAAAAGCAGCATGTTGCCCAAATCAACAGTTCCGTTCCATTGGGAGGAAATAGAACATTTTCCAGCAAGCGAGAGAATTGATATACTAATGGCATATGTGTTAGTTATTCCTAGCCCCCTACTAAAACCAAAAGTTGGGAACCAGTAAAGCATCACATGTAGTGGGAGATGGCACAAGCAAAAGCCCTTTGCCTCATCAATGGGTTGTCACTACAAACACCCGGATCCCAAGAGAACTTGATGAGGACCACGCTGCGACATAAAACTTGACCACACAGGGGTCCAAAGTTTTCATTTTTCTTGTGTAATTAATTGTGCCTCTTAAACATTGTCATTTAAGCAATGAAGACATGTAACCTAAGACATGTGATTGCAGGTGGAGGCTGTCGATTCGCACGATGAGTTGGATTTTCTTAGCAAGCAAGAGGACCGGTTTTCAAAGCACATGAGATGAAGGATACTGCTACAGAATCTGCAGATCTGATTGAAGTCATAGGTCGCAGATTTCTTCAGGTCACATATCTTTGATCTTTTGCCTTTTGTGACCCAGCGACCTAGCGACCTAGTCGCAAGGTCGCAAGATCACACCTCTTCAGTTTTCTGCCTTTTGCGACCCTGCGACCCAGCGACCTAGTCGCAAGGTCGCAAGGTTGCACATGTTCAGTTTTTCCGCCTTTTCGACCTCGCGACCCAGAAACCTAGTCGCAAGGTCGCAGTTCTTTGGTTTTCCTCCTTTTTGCGACTCCGAGACCCAGCGACCCAGTCGCAAGGTCGCGAGGTCGCATTTCGTCAGTTTTTCACCTTTTGCGACCCAGCGACCTAGCGACCTAGTCGCAAGGTCGCAAGGTCACACATCTATGTTTTTTCCACCTTATGCGACTCTGCGACCCAGCGACCCAGTCGCAAGGTCGCGAGGTCGCATTTCGTCGGTTTTTCACCTTTTGCGACCCAGCGACCTAGCGACCTAGTCGCAAGGTCGCAAGGTCGCACATCTATGTTTTTTCCACCTTATGTGACTCTGCGACCCAGCGACTTAGTCGCAAGGTCGCAAGGTCGCATCTTGGAAATTCTCTTACAACATGCGACCCCGCGACCCAGTCAAGTCGCAGATCGCAACAACACCTCAGGTCGCAGGTCGCAACAATGGCTCAGGTCACAGGTCGCAAAAGGAATGGGTCGCAAGGCAACCCAACGGTCAAGAAGATGGACAGTCAAGGAAGCCCAAAGGGCAGTTTCTACATTATAAATACTCCTACGGGAGCTTGTATTGAGGGCTTTTCTTTTTTGGAAACTAAAGAGCTACATGCAATTGTATTGACAGATTCTACACTTGAGCATATGAATATAGATTCTTGTTAAAACACCCTATGGTTATGATGTGTTTTGCTGTGCGAACACTGTGTGTATTCCTTGTACAGTTTCAGAACATCCTATGATTAATGAAGCTGCACTCTTCATGTCATCATTTATGCGTCATGGCTATCTGTGTTGTATTAATGATGTTCATCTTATCATCTGTTTTATTAATGAATGTTAATGAACTATTTTGTTAGCATTTCGTTTTAGATTTCAGGAAGTAAAGAGGTATCTTATCATAAAGAACTATTACTTTCGTGATCAGACTACCTTACAAGCATTACCCCACAAAAGATTTGTTGCTAATGACATCTCTTGAGGTGTACGTGCTTTATCTATAATCTTGCTACGCATAGTGTTTGATTCGTGTTTAACACATCAATCCTGTATTCTGTATCATGTGAATAAGTGTATGTCCGCAGGTTCAAACAGGTTCTTTTGAGACCGAAGGGAAGTCATCTTAAGTGGTAGCCGGACCCACACCCCGGACGGGATCCCTACTCCAAACGGTTTAAAGTCTAATTGGGACTTTCTACCGGGGATATCCCCTACTGTTGGCCGGACAAATTTTCTCGTCAACAGAATTGGCGCTAGAAGGAGGGCCTGAACCTCCGACCAGATGTTTAACGAGAAAGGGGGGGCTAGATGACAAGCTGAGCCTTTAGAGCCTGCAGTTAATCTCATATCTGTAATGGCTCGTTCCCAAATCATTCTCCCTAGATGTTTGTCGGAGTTTTATGAACCTGGATACTTCATCCCCGATAAACTTATGTATCACTTGTCCCAGTTAAAATTTGATGGTGAAAATGGGGTGTCCATAACCCAACACTATTCAAATTTTTGCGACTTTGGTGAGTGTTATGAAATTGAAAATGAAGGTTTCATTTGTTTGCTTCTCTTCCTCACTCTCGAAGGTCGCGCTAAGCAATGGTGCTGCACTTTGCTAGAATCTTCCATCCATTCATTTGAACAACTCGCCAGTGAATTACAACAAGCTTTTCACATGTATGATTTTCATAACGTTTTACTAAAGATAAATGACATCAGAATGGAACCTCAGGAATCTTTAGATGAGTTCTCTATCAGATTCGTTCATTATTGTTTTGAGTTCCCTGAAAAGGATGTCGATTGGAGGTTGTTAAGAGAACAATTCGCGTATGCGATTCTCGTTTCCCTTGAATCATTTCAGTTAGCAACTCGACCTGAGCCTAGTGTTCCCTATGACAACCCGCAAGTCAATGGCTGTTCTGACCTTGAGTCTTTCACGTACCATGTCGAATCTGAACATCTCAGTGGCTCATTATCTCTTTTGGCTCATCAAACCTACCCCGAGCCCACTCAATGTCTCCCTGGACTTAGTCCTAAATCTGGTTCACATTCGGATCATGAATCTGGTTCACGGTCGGATTATGAAACTGGTTCATATTCAGACTATGAATCTGGTTCACATTCGGATTATGAATCTGGTTCATATTTGGATTATAAATTTGGTTCAGATTCAGATGATGAATCTAGTTCAGATTCGGATGACGAATCTGGTTCACATTCAGATTATGAATCTGGTTCAGATTCGGATTATGAATCTGGTTCACATATGTATTATGAATCGACTCCTACCCCGCATAAAGTTTATTCCCTTACAAGGCCTGTCAAATCATTGTGTCCTCTGAACGACACGAATGTGCGTGTTGAAAAGCCTCGTGTGGTTAACACCCCTGCGATTCAATCTTTTCGTTCATTATTTCCTAGTTTGTTTCTCGATCCCGCCACACCAGTAATTTCATCGAAACATTCAAAATTGCCTTATACTGGTATTGGCAACAATCATAAGCACGCAGATGGTGTTTCACAATCACAGTCCCAAATCGATGAATCTTTTAAATCTGATTTTTTTCACTTGGGATCTTTAGACAGCCATAGGAGCGATTCCCCGTCTGAACAACTTCAAGATGTCCCCGTTATCGATCCATCCCAGTTGGTAAACCCCAGGGAGCCTAACTTGCTAGGTATCGAACTTGACCAAACCGATGGTTGCAGCGATCACTCCTTATCTGAAAACATATTCAATCATACCGCTGACGACCGTCACTCAAATCTCTTTGCTGACCATAAGAAGACACCTGAATTCGATGATCCGCTTTGGGAAGATTCAAGTACCCATCAGAAATTCGAAGCGCTTCAGCTTCTGCCAATCGTTTCTGAAATGATGATCCCCAAATACCACGCTCCTCCCAGCATAACCGCGACAAATCCACCCTACCTTGGTGAATCTAAAGAATCTGATATATTGATCTATCAATCAGTCAGCGCGCAAACATTTGACCAAATTGATACAAAGCCCATTGACATCTTTCCAATCACTACGATTGATGATCATGCCCATTCGCCTGTATATCTCGCCAAGCAATCGAAGTTGGAAAGCCCCTTGCTCGAGGGTCCAGAGTTTTTTCAAAGCAGTGAGAATTTTCAGGCTCCTTTAAACGTGGATTCAGATCCCCATACCCTTAACCAAACCCAGGAGCAACCCTGGACCAGGGTTTTCAAAACTAGAATTTCTACGCTTGGATGTGCATGCATCTATAATTCGCCTGGCACTTGCGTATTGTTTCCATTCTATAAAACTGATGATCCCCAACACCATGATGAGATTGTCGATCAAGTCAACCACCCCCTTTCGGTGAATGTGCTTGAAAATAGGAATTGGCTTACCCATCACCTCTCAAATCTAGGATCATGCATGAATGATTTTATGTCATTTATCAATAATGTTGAGTTTCAAGAACAGATTGAGGTATATCAAGATGAGAGCGGGAATCAGCCTGCACAATCTGTTCTGGCATGTTCTTTGGCAAGTATCTATGATCGTCTCGCTGTTGCACCTGCTCCTCAGGTAAATTTTGTTGCTACTGTACTTTTTTGGATACTGGCACTGATCTTGATCATTTTTGTCATTGCAGGATGCAAATTAATGCGGTGGCTGCACTGGAAAACCGATTTTACATAACCCGACCGCATCATTGGTTAAACTAGGGTTTAGGTGTAGGCTAGCTAGAACCTGCAATAAAATTTTTAGTTCAAAGTTAATTAGGTTTACTTGCAAAATTTTTATTTCATAGTTTAAAAGTGTGTTTGTTGTTTTGTTTACAATTAATATTTTAGGCATCATCATGTTAAAATTATTTTCCTTTCAATTCCTTTTCAGTTACTTGTTGTTGCATAAATAATAATTGCTTGTATTGTGCCTCTATGCCACCTACTGCTGGATTGATCGTTCTCGCACAGGGTTTGCATTTCATCTTGAGCCTCGCCTATTACATTGCGTCGTACGCTCTCTTCCTTACATCATTTCTATCATGCCGCCTGCCACTGCAGGAGCCCTCATCACAACCTTGTCACCTTGCAGTCTTGTTTTGCCTTGATTGCTAAAGCAGTAACTCCATTATTTTGGCGTGAGGTGGTGGTGGCTATCTCAAGAGGTAGCTTTCTCTTAGGATGAGTCGTTGAAGTCACATTCTCAACAAGATGCCTATGAGTCTAAACTCATTTAGCAAAGGAGATACGAGCTGGTTGCTTGTGGGAGACCTAATGAGTTCGAATGACCCATACCCTTAGCCTAAGCCTTGTGCCCAGCATATTCTTAGACATCTTAATGATCTGTTTTGCATGCTTCACCTAGTGTGGTAGATGGGATGCGAAGGTTCGGCACAAGGGAAAACCCAAATCAGGATATCTTTCAGTTTCTGTAACACGAGAAACAACCTCTCTTGCTCGTAAAATAAGTCAGGATCCCTCATCCGCCCATGAAAATAAGTGCCACGAGCACATGAAAATAAGTGTTGTAAGCACATGAAACAAATAAGGGTAAAGGATCAAGAAAGGCTTCCTGCGCAGAGAGGTAATGCAACGACTCCGCCGGGGTACTGACCAGGCTCGCTGGCAGCGGAGCAACGTTTGTGATTTCTTGAAGTGACTCCGCCGGGGTACTGTCCAGGCCTGCTGGAAGCGGAGCAACACCAGAGACTTAATTTAAAAATCCTACAAATAATAAGCCCACTGCCTTGCTCTTCACATCATCAGCTAGCTACTGGCATCTGTGAGCTTTCTCTTTGATGTGTTTCTGATTAACGGGACTTAGTTGAGGCACAAGGATTAGGCATACCTGTAAAGGGCCAAAGTAATACAAAGGGTACCCACGGAACTGGTTCAATATTCCCTTGCTTCATTATCTGGACTCAGACTATTGTGGTGATATTGACAGAGATGCTGGATTCTACCAGTGGTTCACCATTTGTTGTAGCCACTACAACACCACCCAAAATTTTGGGTATATTTAAAATTTCGGGTTCCCCTTCTACTCGCTTAGGTGTTAAAGTTCTTTTACCCGACTTGCAGTCGGTGACGTCCCACCGACCTATCTCCAACCCCTCATGAATTGTCTCGCCATCATGATCCGATGTCATCGTTGCAATCACGCCATATGTGGGAAGGATCATCCAGCATGCGCCCAAACACTCTTGTCATAGTCGCGCCAAGTGTAGCAAGGTTGCCATGCATACGTTGAATGTAAACCTTTTGTGTATTGACGAATAAAAGCCCTTCCTCCATGGGTCATTGAGCATGTTGTTTCGATACTTATCTTAAGCTTGTTAGTATTATATGTTTTTTTTTTCTAGAGACACCATTATCAAGGAGTAATTGTGATGTCGTAATGTTTCACACAGGTCGACCCCACGGGTGACAAACTCCCCATTCATGTCACGACATCAAGGGAAATAAATTGGGCTCAACGATGAGGCCAAAGTTGCAGAACAGGGGAGGATCAGGAGCAAGTGACCAGTACTGCTATAAGGAGGATAGTGGAATACATGTTGATAAGAAACAACTTTCCATGTCACTGATGCAAAAGCTTATGTCACTAGTGTGCGCCAGTTGCTTTAAAGCGCTCCGTCTGGAAATGTCTAGATCCTGCACCATACCATCTAAATGCCGATGGGCGCACGCAAAGAAACATATTTCGCCACTTCGATCGATCTAGCCTAAAGTATCGCTCGGTGAACAAGGCGGACTCAGAAGATCTCCCTAGATAATGAGAAGCTCATATGGTATGGCAAACCAATAGCAGAGTTTCAAATATGACAACGCTCCTTTGAGAAGCAACATCTGTTAATTCTGAGATACATACCCTGGCATTATTTAGGCTGCAAGGAATACATGTGGAGGAACGAAAGCGCCTTAAAACCCTACTCTCCTTTGCTCTTTCATATCCATACAGTTTGTCTATGTGGGGCCATAAGGGATGGAGAATTTCAATCTGAACCTAAAAGGTGATAGTCTCTAGAACTACAAGATAGAAAGGGTCAATGTCGAAAGAGCCATCAATATGGTGTGAACAAATAACTAGTCTACTATATGAAGCTACATTGTTCTAAGAGAATAATTTCTCGAAGAGGGGTATGCTTTCGCTATAAAATAGGAGGAATATAACTAGAGACTTCTCATCAACCTTACATTTCAATGCAATTCCCGATTTTTCAAAACAGCAAGTATTCATATTATAAGATAGCGACTTGGGCATGAAAATCTTAGCCATTGGCGCTAACGATCTAAGGAAACGCAAAGCATAAACGTTAGGTGATTGAATTGAGGCACGAAAAGGATAAGGACATATGGTTTCAAAACCATAGGACAGTTACAAATGGACGCACGCATTTTGAAGCTGCAGTTTGGATCCACGTAAAAAGTCAACCTCACATTCGAAGGACGGCGAGACATGCGTAGACTCGTTGCACAAATGTAAATGTTCGATGGCACGTTATTAAAAGATTGACATCGCGTTTCAACTGACGATAAAACAATTGGAACAGATACAGTTAAAGAGTTACGTTCAAATCCTGGAGCTAAAGACTTATGTATGAACACAATTTTTCCATGCCGAAGTCTATGTGTTGGGGAAATGTATAATGGTCAGGTTTTATGTTAAAGCGTGGAGCGGAGTGAAAAGGTCGAAGGTAAAACGTTTGGAGCAGATGCGCATATATGTATACCAGGTCAAACCTCACCATTAGAATATGCAACACAATTACGTATGGGCGAGAATAGTTCGGTGGTGCAGTGTTCATCCACGTAGGGTAGGTATGGCGTTCAACCTTATGCGTGAAACGTGGCGCAACGTTGCATGGGCACGTTTCATTGAGCCACACGTCGATGGCAGGTATTTCATACTGTGGAGCAAACAAATATATAAAACGGTCAAAACATTAGGGTTAAAACATGGTCAAAGCTATATAAAATGCATGATGATGCGACGTGAGCATTCCTATGGCAGAGTTTTGGGAAACGGTTATATGAGATTTGGTCAAAATTTGCGTGTTAAGGTGGAGAAGATATATGTTTTATAGTCCAACGCCCATAATTACATGCATCGAGCTCACATTCAATATTTACGTTATACCTATATGTGGCGATCAACTTTTCAGCTAAAAACGTGGAGTGGAGTGCTATGGGTACAGTGGCACGTTAAAAGCGACAGTCTGTAACCACGTCTTAAGCGGTGCATGAACCATATGTTTTCAGAGCTATATAGCAGGGCGGAGAAAATTTAGAAACATTACAAATGGCTTAGATATGTCTGTGGCGAAATTTTAGCCAGATATTTCGATAGAGAAATAGCAATGGTCCAAACAAGGGAGCTGGTTCAACGTCCTCGTCCAGCTGTTTCCGGCCCTTCGTTCGCTTTCCAATAGGGAATGGCTATTGGTGAAGAAAGTTTCCCAGTACCGAGCAGCGCCTACCCAGAATGCATTTATGATACTTAGTAACCGCCATACTAATGTCTGTTTCTCCGCACATGATACCACGTGGACTAACTCGTTAAGCAATGTTTCGATGAAAGCATGCAGCATTTGATATCATCCAGCGTGAATCATGGCAACATAATCCCATCTAGACTGCATGCGCATGGATGCAGTTGTGTCAGCTCTGTCATTTCCATAGGATGCACCAGGAAAAGGGAAAACGCTCAATCAGACCAGCGCAGGAATAGCTATGGAGCGTTATCCCCAGAATGACAGGTCCCTCGATATGATAGATGAGAAATGTTCTATTGCAAGATAAAGTTCCACCTGCAAAATTATATCAAAAATGCTGACTCTAGGAAGCTTGGCGTTCGGTGTCAAATTATTATATGGAAAAGGCCGCAGATCGGCGTTATTGGATGTTCGTTGGAAGACTGTTTTGGTTAAAATTGTGTGAATGCAGCATAGCAATGGGGCTGGTCTTCTTATGACCTGACTTGCTACCACGAAGACAGAAGCTGTTCGAAGGGCAAGAGATTTGTCGGAGCAGCGTCCTCACCTTATTTGTCATGACAGCATGCAGACTCATCAGCCTCATTTCGAAGGGGCGTTCCCTCAGTGAGATCTTTGCACAAACTTTCGAACATGATGAAAGTATCATTGGAGCCCAACACAGTTTTCATTATGGAGAACAAAAGCAACATGTTGCCCAAATCAACAGTTTCGTTCCATTGGGAGGAAATAGAACATTTCCCAGCAAGCGAGAGAATTGATATACTAATGGCATATGCGTTAGTTATTCCTAGCCCCCTACTAAAACCAAAAGTTGGGAACCAGTAAAGCATCACATGCAGTGGGTGATGGCACAAGAAAAAGCCCTTTTCCTCATCAATGGGTTGTCACTATAAACACCCGGATCCCAAGAGAACTTGATGAGGACCACGCTGCGACATAAAACTTGACCACACAGGGGTCCAAAGTTTTCATTTTTCTTGTGTAATTAATTGTGCCTCTTAAACATTGTCATTTAAGCAATGAAGACATGTAACCTAAGACATGTGATTGCAGGTGGAGGCTGTCGATTCGCACGATGAGTTGGATTTTCTTAGCAAGCAAGAGGACCGGTTTTCAAAGCACATGAGATGAAGGATACTGCTACAGAATCTGCAGATCTGATTGAAGTCATAGGTCGCAGATTTCTTCAGGTCACATATCTTTGATCTTTTTCCTTTTGCGACCTAGCGACCTAGTGACCTAGTCGCAAGGTCGCAAGATCACACCTCTTCAGTTTTCTGCCTTTTGCGACCCTGCGACCCAGCGACCTAGTCGCAAGGTCGCAAGGTCGCACCTGTTCAGTTTTTCCGCCTTTTATGACCTCGCGACCCAGCGACCTAGTCGCAAGGTCGCAAGGTCGCAGTTCTTTGGTTTTCCTCCTTTTTGCGACTCCGCGACCCAGCGACCCAGTCGCAAGGTCGCGAGGTCGCATTTCATCGATTTTTCACCTTTTGCGACCCAGCGACCTAGTGACCTAGTCGCAAGGTCGCAAGGTCGCACATCTATGTTTTTTCCACCTTATGCGACTCTGCGACCCAACGACCCAGTCGCAAGGTCGCGAGGTCGCATTTCGTCGATTTTTCACCTTTTGCGACCCAGCGACCTAGCGACCTAGTCGCAAGGTCGCAAGGTCGCACATCTATGTTTTTTCCACCTTATGCGACTCTGCGACCCAGCGACTTAGTCGCAAGGTCACAAGGTCGCATCTTGGAAATTCTCTTACAACATACGACCCCGCGACCTAGTCAAGTCGCAGATCGCAACAACACCTCAGGTCGCAGGTCACAACAATGGCTCAGGTCACAGGTCGCAAAAGGAATGGGTCGCAAGGCAACCCAACGGTCAAGAAGCTGGAAAGTCAAGGAAGCCCGAAGGGCAGTTTCTACATTATAAATACTCCTACGGGAGCTTGTATTGAGGGCTTTTCTTTTTTGGAAACTAAAGAGCTACATGCAATTGTATTGACAGATTCTACACTTGAGCATATGAAAGATTCTTGTTAAAACACCCTATGGTTATGATGTGTTTTGCTGTGCGAACACTGTGTGTATTCCTTGTACAGTTTCAGAACATCCTATGATTAATGAATCTGCACTCTTCATGTCATCATTTATGCGTCATGGCTATCTGTGTTGTATCAATGATGTTCATTTTATCATCTGTTCTATTAATGAATGTTAATGAACTATTTTGTTAGCATTTCGTTTTATCTTTCAGGAAGTAAAGAGGTATCTTATCATAAAGAACTATTTCTTTTGTGATCAGACTACCCTACAAGCATTACCCCACAAAAGATGTGTTGCTAATGACATCTCTTGAGGTGTACGTGCTTTATCTATAATCTTGCTACGCATAGTGTTTGATTCATGTTTAACACATCAATCCTATATTCTGTATCATGTGAATAAGTGTATGTCCGCAGGTTCAAACAGGTTCTTTTGAGACTGAATGGAAGTCATCTTAAGTGGTAGCTGGACCCACACCCCGGACGGGATCCCTACTCCAAACGGTTTAAGGTCTAATTGGGACTTTCTACCAGGGAGATCCCCTACTGTTGGCCGGACAAATTTTCCCGTCAACACCTGCATGTATAGGTTAACTGCTTCAGAAGGCACATGGAGAGAGAGTGGATGTTGGATGGCATCATCCAACAGTCAAGATTAATTAGAGGAGGTCAAAGGAGAGCGGAGGAGGAAATTAAATCGGAACCATTGATCGCACAGAGATCAATGGTCAGGAGCGAGGGTGACTAAACAACGTCAAGGGGTCACGTTATTAAAAAATAAAATAAAATAAAAAAATAAATAATGGAAAAAAATGTTTAAAACCTTTATTTCGGCGAAAAAATGATCAAAAATCATGTTTGGGGTTCGGGACGATCATGGGCTGTCGGGTGAGATCGGCCCATGCAATCAACGGTGCAGAACAAGCGCTAATAAACCTTAGAAACATGCCCGGACATCAAGTTTTCAATAAAATCTAGATGAATAAAACCCCCGGGTCTAGAAATGCTGACTGGACGAGGAATCAGGGTGATGAATTTTGGGCCGTCGATCTACAGATCAAATCAACGACGAAGATGCTTTTAATACTGCATCGTACCCTGATTTATCTCATGGGCATATTCGGAGAGCGATCACCGTCTGATGAATGGACTCAGAATGGATGGTGGACGTCAATATCACGTAGGGTGCATGTACGAACTTTAACACACGATGAGGGTGTTTTTTCAACAATGATCAAGGCCACGCGTCGGGCGGTGAATGGAATCGCTGTCGATCGGGAAAAAACCGCCCTCCGCTTGAAAGTGGTGCGATGGATTCCGCCTGGTTTTGAAATAGTGAGTGGCTGGCGGGGACCACTGGGGCGATAGACTGCGTGCCATCGATATTCAGATCAGATCAGCAGTGGAGAGTGACTAGAATTTTGTACTGGCGAAAAAATTTAGGAAATAATAAAAAACCGATAAATTAATATAACCAAAGGTTTATACTTTGGGGCGAAATATTAATTTTTGATACAGCCTGACACCCGTATGCTGGGCCGTGGGTTATATGGAAAACCATATGATCGGGGGTTTATGGAGGAAGGGCTAATTGCGATCGAGCTATGTGATAAGTGCTTGGATGGCCAGCGCTTGGGTCTAGCACTAAGGTGTATGGAGGGGAAGGGTTAGAGACTTATCCCAAGGGGCTTAAGTCTATAATATATAAAAAATATGATTTTTATAGATATTCAATGATTTTCAAAGGATTTAGGGCTTTCGATATAGTTTAAAAATGAGTTTTAAACTATGGAAAATGATTTTCATGAATGGAAGAAGGGGAATCATGAAAATAGAGGAATTTATGTAGGTAAAAGGGGTAAAAATGAAGGTTAGTTTTGTGGTGGAGGGAAGGGAAAAATGGGATTTTGTAGCAGTTTTTCTTCATGAAATGAAAACAGAATTTGTTAGTTGATAAGGGGGGAAAAGCAGTGACGATTATCCAAAGGATAGGATATTATCATAAGTCTTTAAGCATCAAAAATTTTAGCAGTGAAATGGTTTCTTGAAGACTATCCAAAATCATTTAGCCACCACTTGATATGACAGAATTTATAGGTGGCTAACAGATTCTACCTATCTATCTTGAAAGCATTCAACCAAAAATGTTACGAATGAAAGGTGAACATCACAAATTTACATATGAACACAAAGGAGAGAAAAAATGCTAAAATTCGTACCACATGGATCCCACAAATCAAAGCTGCATATCTTATTATTTCCCTGTCAAACTGTTACAATGGAGCGCAGATCGTCCTCCTTGATTTCCACACTATTCACCTTACTTACTGACTTGTCAACCTATTACAAATGATTCAAAATTACATTAAATAGACCAGAATGTGGGAAGTAGATACACAGAAAAAAGGAGTTGTTTTTCAGCTCAAGAACTGAAGTCCGATCATAGAAAAGAGAACCAAAAATCTACCGCTAAAAATAAGGAACAACAATACATTTGACCACTTTGGCAGATTCACTGATATGCTGGATGAATGAAAAATAGGAAATCTGAAAAACAGATCCCTATTTTACTGCTGTTGTAGAAGTTTCTGTCTCATATTTAGCTCTCGTCCCTTTGACTGTTTCCTTTATTTTTATTTTGAAAATCTCTTTATATGCCGAGAAATGCCCCTTGAAAATATCAAAACTGAATTTATGCCTTTAATGAAGAAAATATTCATTTGAGTGGAAGGAGAAAAGGGAAAGGAGGTGGGGTTCTAATCGCAATCGCAATCAGAATCAAAGGGGAAGAAGGGTATATAATATATAATGAATCAATTGAAATAATTTGATGCGATGGTGCAATCATAATCGGGGATTGGAGCGAGAGAGGGGTGGATATATTTGGAACAAGGCAAAAAGAAAACTCTGATGCGATTGGAATAGGTGCAATGGAGCGAACGGATAAGTCAAAGGGATAGTGAGAATATTTCGCTTTAAACAAAACTAAAACAAGTTTTAGGTTTTTTTTAAAGGGAATAGCGATTTTTCCTTGAAAAGAGCGAAAGTTCTGGTGGGACTGGAGGGCCAATCGCAATTGAAATCGGAAGGGAAGGGAGGAGTTAAGGCACAATAATATTTCGCCATTGCGATTGAGGATGGAGCAATGGAGGGAAGTCCTTATAAAATAAAATAAAATGAAAATGTGAGGTTTACAAAGGGAAGAGGCCCTTTTATTACGAATGGGCGGAAGATTATATGGTGGGACCCGAAGGTCAATCAGAATCGGGAGATCAGAGGAGAGAAGAGGAAAAGTTTTATTTTAAAATTTCGATTGTGGTGGAGTGATGGGCTATGGGCCATTCGATCGAATGGGTAGATCGATGGTGGAGGTGTGTTGGAAGTCAATCGGATCAGGGAAATTATGGGTGTGGGGATGCTACAGATTTGCGATGTGATTGTCTGTGGGCCATCGGATCTTCAAGGAGATCGACGGTCCAGATGTAATCATGCGGGGTCAATCGGGAGCACTCAATCGCATCGGATTTTTTTTTGCAAGGGCCAATTGGAATGGGCATTCTAAATGTTGCGATTGTGATCGGGAAAGGAAAGGGATTGGAATGGCAGGGATTATAATAAAAACTTTAAACTTTATTATAAAGTTTAAAGGGCGTGAGGGGAAGTGGTTTATTAAATCGGATCAGGGTTTAAGGGTTTAAAAGATTCTAACAATGCGATTTTTGTAATCAGATGGGTAAAAAGGGGAGTTTTATAAAGAGAAAATTAAACTTTAATAAAATAAAGTTTAGGGGAAAGGTGGGAAAGTGGTTTGGTTTAGGGTATAGGGGAGCTTTATTCATTTAGGCATAAATTTCAATCCAGGAGTCAGTTTTGAGAGTATAGTATATCATCGGAAAGCTCTTTCTGGGATTCTTTCTAATGAACATACTTAGAACATGATTTGACACTGAAAATGCTGTGGAAAATTTCTTTGAAGGGCAGGGTGGTGACTTTGTGGAGATAGCAGCCTTTGAAGTGTGACTTATTACATATAAAATTACATAATAAATGATAATAAAAGACAAGTATCATGTTTTCACCTCAAAACATGGTTTTGAGGCGAAAATGACATCAAGCTGATAAAACATTTCTTTGATCTCCCCAGGTGATGTGGCTTTGATTTTATTGACTTCCTCATGACTTTTTTGATATTTATTGACACTTGACTCATTAATTTGACCATGGTGAGACCTTAGAACCTAATGAGACCAACCTTATGACCTACTAACATGACTCACAAAGTGAAAGTGATTCATGACTAAAGACCATATAGAGGAGAATCAACAAGTTTCGCATGAGGGAAAACTGATGAAAGACCACTACCATCAATGAATCCATGACCTAATGGAATGGTGAAAATTTATGATATGGGACTCCTAATATGCAAATGCAAAGAGAAATGTTGATCACTGATGGCAGTATGACTAGAATGACACTAACATTGATGAAATTAATTTCCAGTTGCTCGGAATCTATGCCACAAAATCATCTCTAAAACAGAAAATTACTAATGGATCGAATTTATAAAATTAGGTGTCAAAGATGAATGTAACTGATTCTATTTTGAAGAAGATGGTTGAGATCAATTCCCTTAATACAGTGATGATAAAATTGTATATAGTTTATGAATTTTAGAGTGTAAGGGTTGGATTTTTGCAGCAGAGTGAGGCTGCTATTAGACTATGTAAATTTTTCCTTGAATATTATTTTAATAAATCTTTTTTCTACTCTTTAAATTTGGGATTCATCATGGTGTTTAATGTGCAACATGTTTTTCTTGTAAATTCATTTCCATGCTTTGTTTTTTTCTGCTAATTTGTTTGCATCATTCTCTAAGGGAAGTTTTAGGAATCCATCCATGCACGATGCTCCTTTCACAATGATTATGTTGTTTGATGTAGTGGTTATCTTTTCAGAATCCATCCTCTATTAGATGCTCTATTGAGTAACCCGGTGCTTCTCTTTCTTCTAAAGTTGTCACTGTAGATCCATCACCTGATTGATGCCTATAGGGCAGTGGTCCTTTCTTTCTTTTCTTCTCTCATTACATCTTTAATCTGGCTATACATTGCTCTTACTTTTCCCCAATTTTTCTGGCACAAACTAGCCCCAAAATCATAGCCCAATAGTCCCTTCTCTTGTTGTTTTAAACCCACAATTTTCAACAAAATTCTTATTCTTCATAGCTAGCCTAAGATTCAGTTATTGCAGCCACGTTTTTTTTGGAAAAGAGAGAGGCCCTCTCTGGTTTGGCAGGGCTAGATTCCAGATCAAAAGCTTGGTCTGTGGTTACCTCAGAGTTTCCTCTTCTCAGCCTTAAGGTTCATTCTGAGTGCTAACAGAAGGAAAATTTCAACAAGGAACTACTCCTCCATTCTACATCAGTTTGAACATTGATGATAATATTTTGCACAACACCATGATTGATTCAGGAGCATCACATAATCTCATGCCTAAATTAATAATGGAAATATTAGGTCTATAGGTAACCAGACCATAAAAAAATTTATATTCCTTTGACTCAAGAAGAATGAGATTCCTAGGCCTAATAAAAGATCTATGTGTTAACTTAGCCCAAATTCCAGCCAAAAGTTTAGTGATGGAGATTTTAGTGGCTGATATACCCCCCAAATATGGCATGCTTCTTTCAAGATCATGGGATGCTAAGTTGCAGGGTACTATGCAGATGGATATGACTCATGCCTCCATCCCTGTCTTTAGTCAACCTAGAAGACTCTATAGAGAAGCACACATGAAATACATGGTGAGTAACCAAGAAAGACCAGAAAATTATCCTCTTTATTCCATGCACACTAACCTTGACTCATTCATTATTTACAATGATTAGATCCTTGATGAGCAAGATTTAGTCAATAAAACCTCCACCAGTAAAGTGCTCCCTCCACATCCAAACATAGGGGCATCCATAAATGAAGAAGAAAACAAGGAGAAAACTAAAAGACAGTTTGCTAATTTTGAAAATTACAACAAAAATATCACAAGTCTTGAGGTCCAAAATAGTCATAAAAATAGTACCAATCATGGACATCAAAGAAAAAACCCTCAAAATACTGAACATCTTGAGGAACAAAACAAAATGCAACGTGATGTAGATCTACAAGAACAACAAAGTGATAGCTGTAATAAACAAGACAAAGAGGAAATTGATGATAATTCTGAAAACAACCCTCTTTGGAATATGAATTTTGATGGGTCTTCCTCTAAAACTGGTGCAGGAGCAGGCATATGAGTGCATAACACTGAAACCAATCATGCTGAGGGACATTCCTTTAGATTGAAATTCCAATGTATGAATAACATAGTAGAGTATGAGGCTCTCATTTTAGGCCTGCATTTATTGAAGAAATTAGGGGCTAAAAGAATAACAGTTCATGGAGATGAAGAATTGATAATCAAACAAGTAAATGGGGAATACATTGCCAAACATCCCAGAATTAGAGCATATAGAGGTGATGCCATGGAATTGTTAAAAATATTTGATAAATTCCAACTTACCTTTGTCCCAAGAAACCAAAACATTCTAGCCAATGGATTAGCCTTTGTTGCTAGAACTTGTCTTACACCTTATGAAAGCAAGCTATGCACCACCCAAGTCAAATGTAGACCAGCTGTCCCGGATAATGAAGAATGATGACAAGAATTTGATGGAGATAAACAAATAGAAGACTTCCTACAGTCCAAAAATGAAGACCTAGAAGTGCTGCAATCTAAATATCACAAATTTCCAAGAGGACTGGTCCCATTAGAGGAATTGTTTGACTTAAATGATGCTGCCAAAAAGCCAAAACTGGAACCTATTGAAACTGAAGTGGAAGAATGCAACATAGGCAGTGAGGAAAAGCCCAAAATGATCAAATTATCCAAGACACCGCCAGCTCACATTAAACTAAAATACATTGAGCTTTTTAAATAATTCTCTGATGTGTTTGCATGGAGTTATGAAGATCTGAAATCATATGATACACAAATAATCTAGCATAAGATACCCCTCAAAGAAAACCAGAAACCTTTTAAACAAAAATTGTGCAGAATTAACCCTGTTCAATTACCTCTAATAGAGAAAGAACTTAGAAAAATGTATGATGCTGGAATTATAGTACCTGTTAGATACTAAGAGTGGGTGTCTAATCTAGTATCTGTTAGAAAGAGAATAGGAGAAATAAGGCTTTGCATTGACTTTAGAAACATAAGCAAAGCCTCATTAAAAGACAATTATCCCTTACCCAAAATGGATCATATCTTACAAAGGGTAGTTGGTTCTAGAAGAATTTCTTTGCTAGATGGCTTCTCAAGTTACAATCAAATATTGGTACATCTTGATGATCAACTTAAAACAACTATTTGAAAATGCCTTAGGTTACTTCATAGTTATTTACTTAGATAACATCACTGTCTATTCTAAAATAGATGAAGAACACCTAATACACTTGAGAAAAGTCTTTGAAAAATGCAGAAAATTTGGACTATCCTTAAATCCAAAGAAAACATTGTTTGGTCTCCAAGAAGGTAAACTTCCTGGACATATCATATCTAAAGATGGTATAAGGATAGATATAAAGAGGATTGATGGTATATTTCAAATCAACCATCCTAGAAACATCAAGGAATTTCAATATTTCATTGGAAAGATTAATTTCTTGAGAAGGTTCACACCCAATCTAGCTAAACTCCTTAGAAACATGACAAACATGCTTAAGAGAGAAGGAGTTAAATTGACTTTAGAAGAAAATAAATCATTTGAGCTGGTAAAAGAAGCACTTACAAAAACACCAGTTCTCATTAGTCCTGATTTTACAAAATATTTCTTCATTTTTTCATTTGCATTAGAACACACAGTAGCTATTGTCGTATTACAGAAAAATATAAATGGACAAGAGCAGCCAATTGCATTTTTCAGCAAGGCATTAAGAGATGCACTTTTGAAGTACAATATAATGGAAAAGCAAGCCTTTACCTTATTCAAAGCCTTAAAATACTTCAGATTTTATATTTTACACTCCCACATAATAGCGTTTGTGCCTGATTCAGTTGTAAAAGACATATTGAACCAAGATCTAGATGGAAAAAGAACAAAGTGGATTGTTGTAATTTTAGAATATGATTTAGAAATCAAACCCACTAAGCTCATAAAAGGTCAAGGACTAGCAAGACTTATTGTTGAATCCAACTTTCAAGCTCTTAATATAAACATGTTTAATGCATTAGATGAACAAGAGGATTTGACAGCTCCAATTATTGAAGATATTTTTTTGAATTCATCTTGGTATGCTGATATTTTGTATGTTTTGATCAATCTAAATGCCCCTCCTATTTTTTCTAAAACAAAGGAAATATTTTTAAAGTTGAAAGCTATAAATTACTCCATTTTGGATAAATGTTTATATTCGAAAAATGCTAGTGGATTATTGCTTAAATGTTTGCTTGAGAATGATGCAGATAAAATCAAGCACGAGTTTCATGAAGGAGAATGTGGAGGCCATCTCTACTGGAAGTCAACTGCTAGCAAAATCCTTAAAACTGGTTATTATTGGCCCACCCTATTTCAAGGTGTCCAAAAAATGATTACTGCCTGTCACAAATGCCAAATTTTTGAAGGCAAAAGAAAACTGCTTCCCTTACCTCTGCAACCAATCACTGTTGAAGCTCCTTTTCAGTAGTGGGTTCTAGACTTCATTGGGGAAAACCATCCTGCCTCATCTTCCCAACATAGATGGATCCTCACAACAGCAGACTATTTTACCAAGTGGATAGAAGCCATCCCATCTAGGAATGCCACAGATTAAGTCATCATTTCATTCCTTCAAAACCATATACTATCTAGATTTGGTTGTCCTAGGAATATCATAAGTGACAATGTTGCTGCATTTGGATCTAAAAATATGGTAGAATCCTGTCATAAATATTAGATCATATTGGGTCATTCTACAGCTTATTACCCTCAAGGTAATGGGTTGGCAGAATCATCAAATAAAAGTTTGGTAAACATTATCAAGAAGTTACTGGAAGATAACAAGAAATCATGGCACAGTAAGCTAGTACATGCATTATGGGAAAACAGATTGACTATCAAAAAGTCAATTGGGATGTCTCCTTATCAGCTATTTTATGGAACTGATGCAATATTTCCAACCAGTTTAGGAGTCCTAGTCATGAAGCTAATACAAGAAGTACAGTTTGAAGATGATGATATGACAAGAAGAATAAATCAAACTATACATTTGCAACAAACCAGGGAGGAAGTATACATCAAAGCATAGCAACTACAAGAAAAAATTAAGAAGTTGTTTGAAAAATAACCAAGACAAGTGATTTTAAAATTGGTGATAAAGTTTTAAAATGGGATTCAAGGATAGAAGATAAAGGAAAACATGGAAGGTTTGATAATTTATGACGAGGCCCTTATCTTATTCAATATGTTGTTGGAAACAATGCACTCTTTTTACAAGAGTTGGATGGAGCTGAATTTTTTGGAGGTCCTGTCAATGGCAGGATGCTCAAACATTACTTCTATTAGCTGATATTCTAGTTTCAAAGCTTTTTGTTTCATTGTATATAACACTACTTTGAATTTGAAAAAAGGAAAAATACAAAAAAAATATAAAAGAGAAAAAGAGGGCATACATAAAATAAGAAAGGTACAGCTCCATCCCAAAAAATAAAAGAGAAATCTGAGAGTGTGTAAGCTTAAATGCCACTACCAAGAGAGCACTGCTATTTATTCATACAGCCTAATCATGACTAGATAGATTTACATTTACTGTTAATAGGTTAGTGAATCAGGTTTTCCAAACTGTTTAATCTTGGATTATCAGTAAATTAGATTAGGATAGAAATAAATGGCTCTAATCAGACCAACATTTGAGCCAAATAAAATGAAATAATGGTTCAAACATGCCAAAAATCTGAACCAGGAAAGAATAGGAAAATAACAACTCTAAAAGATCAAAACCAGAGCTGAAAGAAAGAATGAAGGATGTTTTTTATTTTTTAGATCTTAAGCCTTCACAGTTTTGTTTTAAATTTCTGCAAATAAAGTCTATGTGCAACTTGTACATATAGCCATAGACACCATAGAAAATCAGATAGTCTAATCCTGATTTGACCGTGTTTTAATTTATGTCTTAGAGAATAGAGAATAAAATTTTCCAGACAGTTTAATCCTGGTAGATAGTAGCTTAGATAGAGAATTAATGATTTCAACTGTTTAATCTGAACTCATGGAAGAAATAAGGGTAGATTTGGACTAGTTTCCTGATTTCAATAAAAGAATAAAATGTTGATGACAAAGGTTTGCAAGTCCAAGTGCACCTTATGAAGAAAAAATGTTAGGAAAAGTAGGTTGTGTAGGTAGAATGTTTGGAAGAAATTTGTTTGTTGATATAAAGTATTGATCATCTTTCTAAGCAGCATGATCAAGGAAGAAAAAATTTTCAATGGATAAAGGCATAGGTCTACATCCCAGAGATCAATTTTTGAAGTTCTTGACACCTCCAAGGAGCTGCCATCCCCAAGTGGAGCCACTGTTAGCCATCAGTAAATTTTTGTCAAAGAAAATGATGGCTAAAATAGGTCTTGAGCTTTCAAGAGATTATTTTCATAGAAACCTTCTCATTCTTGAAGCCTTCTAATGCTACCTAAACCCAAAATTAATCTTCACTGCTGTTTCATTGAGAGAATCCACCAAGAAACCATGCTGATATCCAAAGAGACTGTTTTTCAGGTATTTTTCCATCATTTTCTAAGCCTATTTCACTCATTTTTTCCCTTTTTTATCCTTCATTTTCCCTTCATTATCCTAAAAAACCTTCAAAATCCCTTTTAAACTCATAAAAAATCCTTTTTTACGATTGAAATTGTCCCATTTTACCTATTGGAACACTGAAAAAAACCTCAAAAAGCTTCATTTAAGCCTTTTCGCTCATATTAAAAATTTGGGTTTTAAGCCCCTTTTGGCTTAGCCCTAGCTCCTTCCTCATCATATAACCAAGGCACTATGACATGGCGCTAAAATCCTAGCCACTAGCCCCTTTTTCTCTGCCCCCAGTCTTTTTCTCCACAGAACCCTGTCCTTCCTTTTCCTCTCAGCCCCCTTCCCTTACCTTTTGTTTTTTCCCCGCTCCCCTTATAAAATGTCTTTTTCATTGTATTTTCCCCCATTAACTTTTTCAAACCCCGACAGATCTTAGCCATAGATCTATAGGATCTGACCGCAATAATTCACCCCCGCCATTCCTTTCTTTCCTTGGCCACATCCCTTCATTTTATTTTATCCCCAACTTATCACTCCACAAATCAATCCCCACTGTTGATATTTAAAGATCAACAACCACCATGCATCCCCATTCTTCCCCTATCCTCCTGGATTAAATATATCATTTCACCCCTATAAACAATCCCCACCATTGATTTATTTAATCCAACGGCCCCGATCAAACTCGACATCCCAACCCCGCCGGGGCCTACCACCCACTATTCAAATGCCCATCCAATAACTTCTTGCCACCTGGATCCCACCAAAACTCCCACCCGTGCACCTCTCTCCATCGCGCTCCCCCGTAGCTGTTGGATCTTCCCCCCAGATCCAACAATCTACATTACATTTCGCGTAGATTTTTCCATAGGGGCTTAACGATCCAAAATCGCGCGAGACCGCTGGTTTTGCAAAGGCCATGCATCCCTTTTTGATTGGATTGCGTTCCCTTCAAGAAAAACCGTTTACCACTCAATCATCGCGTGAAAACTATTCGTGGTTTTCGCAAAACTGCCAATCCCTTATTTCACGCCAAATGTAGTTTTAAACCATGTTTTCACAGGTTCTTTGCCTCTCCGCCATGAAAGCCCTTCTTCCGCCTACATATCCTGCTCCTCTGCCTCCACCAGCCTCCAAAAGCAGTATTTTCCTCTCCCATAGGTTTTAATAACATGTTTTATTGCTTTTTTGCAGGTTTGATGGTAGTTTTTAAGGTTGAAAGCCCTCCTACAGTCCATAAAAGGACGAGCCAGAAGGTGACGACCTTCGTGGTAAAAAATAAGGCCAAATCACGAAGAAAAGGAGCTGCTAGGTTTCATTTCATGGTTGATCAATGCTTTATGAGCATTGTTTATGCCATCAAACCATTCAACGCACTGAAAGCCTCTTGTACATAACAAAAGAGAAAGAGTAGTGAATATGACGTTTAAAAATAAATGTTAAAGTCAAAAGCCAAAGATTAAAGACTTAACCAATGATTTAAAGGCTAAAACAAAGGATTAAAAGGGAAGTCAGTGAATAATCAAAGTGAAAAGGGGTTAATGCATAAACATTGAAGGATTAAAGGTTCAAATCCTTCATTTTGGAGGTTAAAACACAGTTTAAAGGTGAAAAAAGTCAGCAGATAAAGTTTAAAGCTCGAATATGATTATAAAGTCCCAAAAGCAATATCAAGGCCTAATCAAGGTTTAAAAGTGACAAATTATGATAGATCAGCAAGGAGGAAGGCTTTAAATGCTTAATTATCAAACAATTACTCCTCCAAAGATCAGAAAAGCCACTTACAGTTTTATTTTCCTCAAAAGACTACAAAATGAATACACAGTCAGAGATATTTTCCAAAGATAGCTCAGATTTAATTTCTAGCCTACCAAAAGCCTCCAAAGTCAACAAAAGTGACTGAAATAGATAAAATTTAATGTAAAATTGATTAAAATAGAGATAAACATCTGGAATTTTCTCCCTAAGGCCTCCCAAAGGTCGAGAAACTCTTACTCTATATTAATTGAACAAATAGACCTCCTTTCACTCCACCTCCTCATTTTCACCTATAAATATCATGTGAAGAGTTCATTATTATTGTTGGTTGCATACTTGTTGAATGTGTTAGCCATCAGAAATTTTTTGTCACAGCAAATGATGGCTAAAATAGGTCTTAAAGCCTTCAAGAGATTATTTTCATAGAAAACTGCTCATTCTTGAAGCCTTCTGATGCTGCCTAAACTCAAAAAATAATCTTCACTGCTATTTCATTGAAAAAATCCACCAAGAAACCATGCTGATATCCAAAAAGACTGTTTTTTAGGCCTTTTACCATCATTCTCTAAACTTATTTTCACTCATTTTTTCTCTTATTCATCCTCCATTTCCCTTTGAAAAATCCCTTTTTTCCTTCTCTTCACCCTTCATTTTCCTTAAAAACCTATCAAAATCCCTTTTAAACCCATAAAAAATCCTTTTTGTGGTTTAAATTGCCCATTTTTCCTTATCGAAACTTGAAAAAACCCCAAAAAACCCTTAAAAACATATAAAAACCCACTTATTCCGCTTTTTATTAATAAAAAGGCTTTAAGCCCCTCAGGGCTTAAAACCTTGGCCTTTTTCTGGTCATATGAACCAACCCTGCAACCGGGCACTTAAAACCTTTCACTCCCAGCCCCTCTTCCCTTAGCCCGAGTGCTTTGTTCTCCTAAAGAACCACACTTGCCCCTTATCCCAAGCCCCCATCGCATCAGCGTTTTCATTTAAAACCCGCATTTTCTTTCATAAAACTCCCACCCCGACAAAATTTCCCCGACGAGATCTACACCATAGATCCATGGGATCCGAAAACCTTCATTTAATCTTTCAACCGCCCCATTTCCGCCATTTCCTTTAAGACCCCTCTTCTCCACCTCGGGTCACCTTATGCCTCCATTGGACCCTGCCTTTTCCTTCTTCTTTAAGCCACTGTCCCATTACATATTTCCCATGCCTTATCACTCCACAATACCACTCCCACTGTTGATATTCCAAGATCAATGGCCACTGTCACTTCTCCTCTCTGGCCTCAGTGTTCTTAACCCCTGGTTCCTTTTCCCCATAACACTGCACCTTCCCTTTTTCTCTTAGCCCCTGCCCCTTACTTTGGATTTATCCATCCACTTTCCGCATTGACCCCCACCGTTGATTTATTAAAATCCGACGGTACTCGTTCAATCCCGGCACCCAACTCCTCTAGACCCACCATCCACTACCCAACCGCTCATCCAATCATTCATAGACACTTGGCTTCCACTAAATTCCATGCCCGAGCACCTTTTTCCATCGCGCTCTTCTTCGCAGCATCGGATCTACCCCCTCTAATCCGACGTTCGATATCATGTTACACGTAAATATTCCGTCCAAGGTTTAACCACTCTAATCCATGCGAGAATGCTGGTTTCGTAAGGGGCGTGTGTCGCAAAACAATTGGATCACGTTCGTTTTAAAATAAACCATTTACCGCCGGAATCAAACGCGAAAACCATTTGCAGTTTTCATAAAACCACTTTGCCTATTTTCACGCCTATATTCAAATTCGACCTTGTTTTCACAGGTTTTTCATACCTCTGCCATAAAATATCTTCTTCTGCCTACACGTCCACCTCCTCCTCTTCTGCCAGCCTCCGAAGCAGCATTTTCTGACCCCACAGGATTTTAAATAACATTTTTTGTGTTTTTTTGCAAGCTTTTATGTTGTTTTTAAGGCCAAAGGCCCCCTATAGTCCATAAAAAGGCAGACACAGAAGGTGATGACCTTCACAGTCTAGACAGAGGCCAAATGATGAATAAAGGGACTGTCGGGTTTCATTTCATGGATGATCAGTGTTTTATGAGCACTGTTTACACCATCAAACCCTCCAACACATTAAAAGTCTCCTACACATAACATAAGGGAAAGACAGTTAAACTTGAAGATCAAAGGTTAAAGTCAGAAACCGAAGAATTTGAAGACTTAACCAGTAAAATTTGAGGGTTAATGCATAAGTTTGAAGGTTAAAGGTTTAACCTGATATTTTGAGGGTTAATACACATGTTTGAAGGTTAAATACAGTGAATTAAAGACAGAAAGGCCAAGAACCAAATATAAAGGGATTAAAGCACAAAGTTGAAGATCAAAAGACTTAACCTCACGGTTTAAAAGGTTAAAACAGCCAAATGAAGGACTAAAAGACCAAAGGAGGATAAAGGAGGCATGAATAGGCCTAAAGCACAAACCAAGGCCTAAATCAATTTTAAAAAGAGGCAAAGGACATTTTAAACATAAAAACAAGGGTTCAAAGGCCTAAAACGAAGAAAATGTTGAATAAAGCACAGTTAAAGACTAAAATAGTGGATTAAGGGGAAAGCCATCGAACAGTCAAAGTAAAAAGGCTTAATTCATGAGTTTGAAGGATTAAAGGCTTAATCTTGTTGTTTTAAACTTAAAAACACAGTTTAAAAGTGGATACAATAAAAAAAAGGACAATTGAAGATCAAATAGGAATGAAAAAGGCATAATCAACCTTAAAACACAAAATCAGAGTTAAAACAGTGTTTTAAGGTATTAAGACAGATGGATTAGTAAGGGAAGCCTCCAAATGCCACATCAGTAAGGTAATTAAAGCCAAAAATGCCACCTACATACTTATTTCTCAAAATAATACACATTAAATGCACATTCAGAGATATTCTGCCAAAGACAGCTCAGAATTAATTACCAGACTACCAAAAGCCTCCAAAGTCAATAAAAGTGACTTTAGTTGATTGAATTTAATGTAAAATTGAATAAAATAGAGATAAACATCTGAAATATTCTCCCTTAGGCCTCCCAAAGGCCGAGAAACCATTACTCTGTATTAATTGCACAAGTAACTCTTCTTTACACTCCACCTCCTCATTTTTCTATAAAAACTCCAGGAGGAGCACATTGTAAGAGTTGGTCTTTGAATACTCATTGAGTGTAAATAGCTTTGAAGTTGTTGAAGCTCTGTTTTGTAATAGAAGAAAGATAGGCTGAGATGAGAAGTTTGAAGCTGTAAAGACCCATTGGACTTGAAGATTGTAACTGGTTTGAACATCAAATATAAGCTGATTTATGGGATCCTGGTCTATGTCAATGGTGATGTTTTTCTTATTGTAAATTGTTATTTTTCTCATGTTTTCCATACTATCCATTTTCTCTAATAAAGAACAACAAATATAGATTAGTATTTACTATCAAGTACCCTAAATCTCACTGATAAATCTTTATCTTTATGTTTTCTGCTAATTGTGTATTTGAGGATAATTCAATAGAGTGTGATCAGTCAAGGAATGTTGGTGAGCCCTTGTCTTGCTGAGTAAAACTTAGGAATTTGTCCTTGAATGTTCTGACAAATTTTGCTAATTAAATTTGAATTAGAGAAGTTTATCATTAGCCCTGTCCTCTACTTTCTTCTCCAACAGTTGCTTTGAAAAGATCTCTTGAAAGTATGTCAAAAGCAGGCCAGGTTAAAAGTCCTTACTTGATCTTAGACTACTTTTTATGTTAATCTTGAATTTTTTCCTTTGAATATGCTGAAAGAAGGCTAGGTTAAAAGTCCTTACTTGACCTTAAGCTATTCTTTGTTTTATCTTAAATGTTTCCTTTTGAGAATATGCTAAAAGCAGACTAGGAAAAAAGTCCTTATTTGATCTTAAGCTATAATTTGTTTCTCTTTTAAGTATGCTGAAAGCAATCTAGGTTAAAATTCCTTACTTGATCTTAAGCTACCTTTTTTTTTCTTATATTTTTTTTTCTTTCATCACTTCTTAATGTTTCATACAATAAATCAACTTAAAGAGATCTATTGACATAGATGACTTGCCCCGTAGACCACTCTTGGAACTTGTTGTGCAATTAAATCCTTTATGACTCCATAGCCCAATGGTTTGACACTGTTTCCTACTTATCCTATCAGTTGAACCATTTTCAACCTACTCACAACTTTACCCTTCAAAAGACTTCCTTCATTTTAATGATATTCATCCCAACCAAACAAAAAAAAACCCGTGTGCTTTATAATTAGCATAATATCATATCATAAGCCTTAAATATAATATCTTTGAAAACACTTATAAAGAGAGATCCCTCTCTGAATCTAGGAGGGCTAGATCCTAGGATTCCAAAGTGGTTTTAATGTTGGCTCTGCAGCGTTTTTTTCTTTCCAATCTTGCAAACTACAGAGACCTAACAGAGTGGCGACCATAATAGGAAAAATATTGAGTAATAGATAACTTCACAACTCAATTAACCCCTATTTCTAAATGAAACAAGTGTCACCAAGACTGGTTACTATTTATTGTTGATGGTGAACAACAACCAAGCCTTAAAAACAAGTAAAAATCCTCTACCTAGCGACTCCATTGGTATTCAATAGGCCTGCTAACCCCACTGGTTTTTCTGAAGACTCCACTGGGAAACATTCACCATAACATCATAGAAACTCAGTTAAAAAGACTTTGAAGATTGAGTTTCCTTTAAAAATATTAGTTGGCCTCTTAAAGACTGTCATATTTAGCGAAAACTTTTCTTATCATTGGGTCTAAAAACACTACATAGTGGCTTCTAGAAGAGTTTATACTAGAGCCTTTCCTGACCCAAATCCTCCTAAGATAGTTTACAATCCATAAATTATCCTTAGGAAATCTCCTAAATCCAAGAATCCAACTATTATCAGACCAATTCATAGAGCTAATTTTGTCCCTAAAAACCTCTTAGCTCTGCAAGATACACAAGTTGACTTAAGAAACCCATTCAGAACTAGGTCACTCGATGATATAGATCAAATAGACTTTGATTCTCCACACTCACCCCAACATAGTGGTGAACATCCTAGTAGCAGAGAAACCACCCCACCTAACCTTCATTTTATTCATAAATTTGGTTTTTCTCATCCTAGATCTGCTCAACAGTCTTTTTCTGGTCCAAGTACTACTGTTACCCATACACCCACTATTCAAACTGTTCCATTCCACCCTCCTCCTCCTTTCATAAACCCTCCACTTGTAAACCCCCCATTTTTTCCACAACCTCATATCATGGCAGTATGGTATGCTCCTCTAGTCCTACCTTTACCTTTAGCCAATTTTCCACAAGAATATCAATCCAAAATTCCATTATATGATGATAGTGGTACTATTACTGCTCAAATACATGTGGATAATATGAATGACTACTTGGATAGAAATGAGATAGATGATGAGACCATTAAACTTAGATTATTTTCTCAAAGTTTAGGGGGAGAAGAAAGAAAGTGGTTCAAAGGCTTGACCCCTCATATTATTAATGATCTCCAAGCTTTCCATCAAACATTAATAAACAAATGGAAAGTTAGGAAGAACCCTCTTCAAATACTTTCTTATTATAAAAACCTCAAGATAAATGCTAGGGAAAGTGTGCAACATTATTGCACTAGATTTAATAGTGTTTATAATGCACTTCTCCCATATTTGAAACCTCCACAAGGCTTAGCTTTGGCTGAATTCCCTGAAGGATTTGATCCTGAAATGGCTTATCATCTAAGAGAAAGGGATACCTTAACCTTATAATACATGCAGAAGGGAGCTCTTAGTGTGGAAACAAATCTGATTGAAAAGAGATCCAGAATGAAAACTGAGAAGAGGGTATCCTATAGGGAAGATACTGCACCTTCCACATCTGACTAAAAACTTGAAAGGATGATGGAAAAGATGATGGAGAGAATGAACATGCTTGAGAGATCTCAATCAGGAGAAAATAATCATCTCCTCAAAACAGAAATCAACCCCAAAACCAAAATCAGAACTTTAGGAGAAATCAACCTCAAAACAGACAAAGAGATGTTGATCAACAGATCAGACCTCCTTTCCAAGAAAATTATGTCAATGAGGATGAAGAAATAAATTAAAAAATAGAGAAGGAGCACATGAACATGTTGGGAGTAAGCAATGATAATTTTGATTTCATTTATGAAAGAAAATAGGGTCTATATACACCTTATTATGATAGAAGACCAGAAACAGAATACTATGAACCAGGCTTTGAAAATGCCATCATAGGATCGCCTAAACAATATGATCTAAGAAGTAAGAAGAATCAAGAAACTCCTAAGAAGAAAACTCTAAAATTTTTTGCCAAAAATAGCCCTGAAAATGCTTCTAAAAAGACAACAGAAAATCATAAAACAGTGGCTGAAAATTATGATCTAAACAGGGGAAAAGACACCCAAGTCAATGAAAAATATAGTAGTAACATTGGTAGCACTAGAATTTTAGCTAATGCTCCTAAAAAAATCATTTTAACTGTTGTAAATACTAAAAGTCAGCAAGCTGATTTTACTGATGAACAGTGACTAAGAAGACCAATTTAAACTTTTTGAAAAATCAGATTCCCTTCAACCTAGAGAGTGAAATTTCCAAAATTAAAATCCCTGTCTCACTCACTGAGTTAGTCACTCAAAATGTGTACAGAAGTCAGGTTTTGAAATCTCTAAACATAGAAGAAATTCATGATACTGTTAACTTAAATGATGATACACCAGAGCTCCTGTTTGGTCCTAAAATTGAAGGAACATTTCTAAAAGGAACTACCCCTCTATTCTACATCAGTTTGAACATTCACGATAACATTTTTCACAATGCCATGCTTGATTTAGGGGCTTCACATAACCTTATGCCTAAAGTAATCATGGAAAAACTAGGCCTTGAGGTAACTAGACCTTATAAGGATTTGTATTCCTTTGATTCAATCAGAGTAATATGCCTAGGCCTTATAAAAGATCTTTGTGTTAACTTAGCTCAAATTCCAGCCAAAATATTAGTGATGGACATTGTAGTGGTTGATATACCCCCCAAATATGGCATGCTTCTTTCAAGATCATGGGTTGCTAAGTTACAAGGCACTATGCAGATGGATATGACTTATGCCACCATCCATGTCTTCAGTCAACCTAGAAGACTCTATAGGGAAACACACATGAAATACATGGTGAGAAACCAGGAAAGACCAGTGAATTCTACTCTTTATTCCATACACACTAACCTTGACTCATTTATTCTTTATAATGACCATGTTCCTAATGAGAAAGAGTTAATTAATGAAACATCAACCCATGTAGTAATCACTCCACATTCAAACATAGGGGCAGTCATAGATGAAAAGGAAAATGAGGAGAAAACCAAAAATAAGTTTGCAAACTCAGG
The DNA here is from genome assembly GCA_034641835.2 of Pinus albicaulis. NCBI lineage: Eukaryota > Viridiplantae > Streptophyta > Pinopsida > Pinales > Pinaceae > Pinus > Pinus albicaulis. The sequence continues at coordinate 509,670,824 of CM076577.1, forward strand.
AAATTACAGCAAACAAACCACAGGTTTTAAGGTCCAAAACAATCATGTATATAGTGCAGATCATGGAAATAAAAGAACAAATCATCAAAACACTGAAAATTTTGAGGAAGAAAACAAAATTCAGCATAGTGACAACCCACAGGAACATCACAATGACTGTTGTAATAAACTAAAAAGAGAGGATAGAAATGAAATAAATGACAAATCTGAAAATAGTCCTCTTTGGAGTATGAGTTTTGATGGATCTTGATCTAAAAATGGTGTAGGAGTAGGCATAGGGTGCATAACACGGAAACAAGTCATGTTGAGGGACATTCCTTTAGATTAATCTTCCAATGTACAAATAACATAGCAGAGTATGAGGCTCTCATTTTAGGCCTACATTTATTGAAGAAATTAGGGGCCAAAAGAATAAAAGTTCATGGAGATGCAGAATTGATAATTAGGCAAGTAAATGGGGAATACAGTGCCAAACATCCCAGACTTAGACCCTATAGATATGATGCCATGGACTTGTTAAATTTTTTTTATGAATTCCAACTTACCTTTGTCCCAAAGAATCAAAATATCCTTGCCAATGGATTAGCCTTTGATGCTAGGACTTGTCTTACACCTTATGAAACCAAGAAATGCACCACCCAAGTCAAATATAGACCAATTGTCTCAGATAATGAAAAATAATGGCAATTTTTTGATGGAGATAAACAAATAGAAGAATTCCTACAGTCCAAAAATGAATTTGAAACATCAAACTCAGATTCAGAGTATGAACAAGATTGTCATATTGAAGAAAACCCACTTATTGAAGAAGAAAAATCTCCCAAGATTGCTAAAATAAATCTGTTAACCTATGAACCCAATCATAAAATAGAGAATAGCATAGATTTAGAAAATGAAGATTTACAAGTGCTACAATCTAAAGATCACAACTTGCTAAGAGGACTGGTCCCATTAGGGGAATCGTTTGACTTGAATGATGCTGCCACAAATAAAAAACTAGAACCTATTGAAATTGAAGTGGAAGAATGCAACATAGGTAGTGAAGAAAAGCCCAAAATGATTGAAGATCTGAAATCATATGATACAAAAATAATCCAACATAAGATACCCCTCAACGAAAACTAGAAACCTTTTAGACAAAAATTGCGCAAAATTAACTCTGTTCAATTACCTTTGGTAGAGAAAGAAATTAGAAAAATGTATGATGCTAGAATTATAGTACCTGTTAGATACTCAAAGTGGGTGTCTAATCTTATATCTGTTAGGAAGAAAATAGGAGAAATAAGGCTTTGCATTGATTTTAGACACTTAAACAAAGTATCATTAAAGGAAAATTATCCCTTACCCAAAATGGATCATATCTTACAAAGGGTAGTTGGTTCTAGAAGAATTTATTTGCTGGATGACTTCTTAGGTTACAATCAAATATTGGTACATCCTGATGAGGTACTTTCATGTATTTGAAAATGCCTTTTGGTTTAATGAATGTTGGTGCCATATTTCAGAGAGCCATGGATATTTCATTTTCAGAAGAAATAGGTTACTTCATAGTGATTTACTTAGATGATATCACTGTCTATTCAAAAACAGATGAAGAACACGTAATGCACTTGAGAAAAGTCCTTGAAAAATGCAGAAAATTTGGAATATCCTTAAATCCAAAGAAAAAATTGTTTGGTCTCCAAGAAGGTAAACTTCTTGGACATATCATATCTAAAGAGGGAATAAGAATAGATCAAAAGAAGATCTATGGTATATTGCAAATCAACCATCTTAGAAACATCAAGTAACTTCAATCTTTCATTGGAAAGATTAATTTCTTCAGAAGGTTCATACCCAATCTAGCTGAACTCCTTAGAAACATGAAAAACATGCTTAAAAGAGGAGTTAAATGGACCTTAGAAGCAAAGAAATCATTTGAAATAGATAAAAAAGCACTTACCAAAACACCAATTTTCATTACTCCTGATTTTCCAAAGGATTTATTTATTTTTTCATTTGCATCAGAACACACAGTAGTTGTTGTCCTATTACAGAAAAACATGAATGGACAAGAGTAGCCAATTTCATTTTTTAGCAAGGCATTAAGAGATGCACCTTTGAAGTACAATATAATGGAAAAACAAGTCTTTTCCTTAGTCAAAGCCTTAAAAGACTTCAGACTTTACATTTTACACTCCCACATGATAGCATTTGTGCCTCATTCATTTGTAAAAGACATTTTGACCCAAGATCCAGATGGAAAAAGAGGAAAGTGGATAGCTGTGATTTTAGAATATGATTTGGAAATCAAACCCACTAAGCTCATAAAAGGTCAAGGACTAGCAAAACTTATGGTTGAATCCAACTTTCAAGCTCTTGATATAAACATGTTTAATGCATTATATGAACAAGAGGATTTGACAGCTCCAATTATTGAAGATCATTTTTTGAATTCATCTTGGTATACTGATATTTTGTATGTTTTGCTGAATTTAAATATCCCTCCTGTTTTGTATAAAACAAAGGCAAGATTTTCAAAGTTAAAAACTACAAATTACTGCATTTTGGATAAATGTTTATATTGAAAAAATGCTAGTGGATTATTGCTTAAATGTTTGCCTGAGAATGATGCAGAAAAGATCAAGCATGAGTTTCATGAAGGAGAATGTGGAGGCCGCCTCTACTGGAAGTCAACTGCTAATAAAATCCTTAGAGCTGGTTATTACTGGCCCATTCTCTTTCAAGATGTCCACAAAATGATTACTACCTGTCACAAATGCCAAATTTTTGAAGGCAAAAAAAATTTTCTTCCTTTACCTCTACAACCAATCACTGTTGAAGCTCCTTTTCAGCAGTGGGGTCTAGACTTCATTGGGGAAATCCATCCTGCCTCATCTTCCCAACATAGATGGATCCTCACAGCAACATATTATTTTACCAAGTGGATAGAAGCCATCCCATCTAAGAATGACACATATTCAATCATCATTTCATTCCTTGAAAACCATATATTATCTAGATTTCGTTGTCCTAGGAAGATCATAACTGACAATGCTGCTACATTTGGATCCAAAAAGATGGTGGAATTATATCATAGATATAAGATCATATTGGGTTATTCTACAAATTATTACCCTCAAGGTAATGGGTTGGCAGAATCATCAAATAAAAGTTTGGCAAACATTATCAAGAATTTGCTGGAAGACAACAAAAAATCATGGGACAATAAACTAGTACATGCATTATGGGCAGACAGATTGATAGTTAAGAAGTCAATTGGGATGTCTCCTTACCAGCTAGTTTATGGAACTGATGTAATATTTCCAACCGGTCTAGGAGTGCCAGTCATGAAGCTGATCCAAGAAGTACAGTCCGAAGATAATGATATGAAAAGAAGAATAAATCAGACTATACATCTACAACAAACCAAGGAGAAGGTATACGTCAGAGTACAAAAACTACAAGAAAATATCAAGAAGCTATTTGAAAAAAGAACCAAGGCAAGTGATTTTAAAATTGGCGATAAAGTTTTAAAATGGGATTCAAGGAGAGAAGATAAAGGTAAACATGGAAAATTTGATAATTTATGGCAAGGCCCTTATCTTATTCAATCTGCTATTGGGAACAATGCATTCTTTCTTCAAGAATTGGATGGAGTTGAATTTTTTGCAGGTCCTATCAATGGCAGGATGCTCAAACATTACTTCGGTTAGCTGATATTTTAGTTTCAGAGCTTTCTTGTTTCATTGTATATAACATTGCTTTTTGAATTTGAAAAAAGAGAAAAATAGAGAAACAATAGAAAAAAAGAGGGCAGAAATAAAACAAGAAAGGTACAACCCCATACCCAAAAAAGAGAAATATGAAACTGTGCAAGTTTAAATGCCACTATCAAAAAGAACAATGCTATTTAGTCATACAACCTAATAATGACTAGATAGATTTAAATTCGCTATTAATAGGTTACTGAATCAGATTAGCCAAAAAATTTAATATTGGCTTATTAGTAGATTAGATTAGGATAGAAAAAGTGGTTCAAACAAGCTTAAATCATGAACCTGTAAAGTATGATGAAGCATTGGTTCTAAAATGCTCAAAATCTGAGCCAAAGAAGAAGAGAACTAGTTCAAACATGCTTAAAATCTGAACCAAGAAAGAATAGAAAAGAACAGCTCCAAAAAGATCAAAATCAGAGCTAAAGGATGTCTTTTATTTTTCAAATCCTAAGATTTCACAGTTTTGTTTTAAGTTTTTTGTAAATAAATTCTATGTGTAGCTTGTACATATAGCCATAAACACCATAGAAAATCAGACAGTCTAATCCTGATTTGACTGTGTTTAAATTTTTGTTTTAGAAAATAGAGAATAAAATCTGCCAGACAGTTTAATCCTGGCAGATAGTAGCTTAGGTAGAGAATTTATGAGTTCAACTGCTTAATCTAAAATCATGGAAGAAATATGGGTAGATTTAGACTAGTTTCCTGCTTTCAATAAAATAATAAAATGTTGATGTCAAAAGTTTTGCAAGTCAAAATGCACCTTATGAAGAAAAGATGTTAGGAAAAGTAGGCTGTGTAGGTAGAATGATTGGGAGAAATTTATTTGTTGATATGACATACTGATCATCCTTTCTAAACAACATGATCAGAGAAGAAATGTTGTCAATGGATTAAGGCACAGGTCTGCATCCCAGAGATCAATTTTTGAAATTCTCGACACCTCCAAGGAGCTGCCATCCCCAAGTGGAGCCACTGTTAGCCATCAGTAAAAAATTTTCCGAGCAAATGATGGCTAAAACAGGTCTTAAAGCCTTCAAGAGATTATTTTCATAGAAAATTGCTCATTCTTGAAGCCTTCTGATGTTGCCTAAACTCAAAAAATAATCTTCACTGCTATTTCATTGAAAAAATCCACCAAGAAACCATGTTGATATCCAAAAAGATTGTTTTTATGCCTTTTTCCATCATTCTCTAAACCTATTTTCGCTCATTTTTTCCCTTATTCATCCTCCATTTCCCTTTGAAAATCCCTTTTTTCCTTCTCTTCACCCTTAATTTTTCTAAAAACCTTTCAAAATCCTTTTTAAACCCATAAAAATTCCTTTTGTGGTTTAAATTGCCAATTTTTCCTTATCGGAACTTGAAAAAACCCCAAAAAACCCTTAAAAACATATAAAAACCCACTTATTCCGCTTTTTATTAACAAAAAGGATTTAAGCCCCTCAGGGCTTAAAACCTTGGCCTTTTTCCGGTCATATGACCTAGCCCCATAACCGGGCGCTTAAAACCTTTCACTCCCAACCCCTCTTCCCTTAGCCCAGGTGCTTTGTTCTCCCATAGAACCGCGCTTGCCCCTTATCTCAAGCCCCCATCGCATTGGCATTTTCATTGAAAACCCACATTTTCTTTCATAAAACTCTCAGCCCGACTACATTTCCCTGACGAGATCTACATCATAGATCCATGGGATTCGACGGCCCTCGTTTAATCTGTCGATCGCCCCATTTCTGCCATTTCCTTTAAGACCCCTCTTCTCCACCTTAGGTCACCTTATCCCTCCATCAGACCCTGCATTTTCCTTCTTCTTTAAGCCCCCATCCCGTTACATATTTACCACGCCTTATCACTCCACAAAACCACTCCCACCATTGATCTTCCAAGATCAATGGCCACTGTCACTTCTCCTCTCCGGCCTCGATGTTCTTAACCCCCAGTTCTTTTTCCCCATAACACCGCACCTTCCCCTTTTCTCTTAGCCCTTGCCCCTTACCTTTTGATTTATCCATCCAATTTCTACACCAATCTCCACCGTTTATTTATTAAAATTTGATGATTCTCGTTAAATCCCGACACCCAACTCCTCTGGACCCACCATCCACTACCTAGCCACTCATCCAATCATTCACCGACACTTGGCTTCCACTAAATTCCATGCCTGAGCACCTTTTTCCATCGCACTCTTCTTCACACCGTTGGATCTGCCCCACCTCATCTGACGGTCGATATTGCGTTTCGCGTTAATCTTCCGTCTAGGGTTTAACCACTCGAATCCACATGAGACCACTGGTTTCGTAAGGGACGTGTGTTGCAAAACAATTGGATTGCGTTCATTTTACAATAAACCATTTACCGCCCGAATCGAACGTGAAAACCATTCTCGGTTTTCATAAAACCACTTTGCCTATATTCAAATTCGACCCTATTTTCACAGGTTTCTCACCCCTCCACCATAAAATCTCTTCTTCCTCCTACACGTCCACCTCCTCCGCTTCTGCTAGCCTCCAGAGCAGCATTTTCTGACCCCGTAGGATTTTATATAACGTGTTTTGTGGTTTTTTGTAGGTTTTTATGGTGGTTTTAAGGCTGAAGGCCCCCTATAGTCCATAAAAAGACAAGCACAAAAGGTGATGACCTTCACGGTCCAGACAGAGGCCAAATTTTGTGTAACTAGCTCCAAAAATAGAAGAAAAGAGATATCAATGCCTTAGAAATAAGCCACTTCGAGGTGGCAACCTCCAATACATTACATAAATGAACAATTCTTGGATGATACAATTTTAAAAAACTACTTTCTATATATAGGAGTCCATGGGGCCATAATGTAATCCTAGTGGGGCCACAATGTAATCCTAGCCGACCTAACAATACTAATTTAAGGGCACAATAATAACAATATGGGGGTTACAAGGGTACAATAATAACAATAAGGGGGTTAAACTAACAAAAATAAGGGACTATACTAGTAATATGGGGACCTAACATGCCCCTCTCCTTCAAAAAAGTTCTTTCCTCAACGCTTGAGTAGCTATGGGTGCTTCTCTATAAAATTCTCATCCTCCCATGTAGAATCTTTAGTTGGTAAGTTCTTCCACTTGATGAGATACTCTGAAATTGATCGATTCCGTAGCTATCGATTTCTTGTTTCTGTGACTGCTTCAGGTTCCAATATGATTTTTCCTTCCTCATCAAGTTCTGGCAATATTGTTTGAACTGGAAGATTTTCACCTATAACCTTCTTTAAGCATGAAACATGGAAAACTGGATGCACTCGCGAAGAAACAGGAAGCTCCAATTTGTATGCCATAGTACCAATCTTTTGCAACACCTTGTAAGGACCATAGTACTTTGGCGATAATTTATTATCCTTCTTAGCTTGCTTGAGGGACATTTGTTTGTATGGTTGTAGCCGTAAGAATACCCAATCTCCTACATCAAAACTTCTCTCGCTGCGATGTTGATCTGCCTATTGTTTCATTCGGTTTTGTGCCAAATTCAGGTTATCCTTTAAGAGTTGGAGAACTTATTGCTGATGCTCGATGTGATCTTCCACTGCTTGAACCTTCAAATTTTCTCTTAAAGATGATGTGATGGATGGTGGATGATATCCATAAAGTGCCATAAATGGGGTCATTTTTGCTGCAGTATGGAAGGAAGTGTTATACCACCATTCGGTGAGAGGTAACCACTTGACCCATTGTGTTTGTTTATCAGATACAAAACAACGAAGATATCCTTCCAAACATTTATTTACTATCTCAGTTTGACCATCAGATTGAGGATGATAAGATGAGCTATGAGCTAATTGAGTACCCAAACAAGAAAATAACTCCATCCAAAAAATTCCAGTAAAAATGGGATCTCTGTCGCTCACAATAACCCTTGGGCTTCCATGTAGCTTTTGAATTCTATCCATAAATGTAGTAGCAACTGTACTTGCTTTAAATGGATGAGATAATGCACAAAAGTGTGCATACTTGGTAAGTCTATCAACTACCACCATGATGACACTCTTTCCTTCGGACTTAAGTAAACCTATGATAAAATCCATTGAAATCTCCTCCCAACGTTGACTTGGAATGGATAAAGGTTGTAGAAGTCCCGGGGTCTTAATTGTTTCCACTTTATTCTGCTGGCAAACCAAACATTCCGCCACAAACTTTTGAATATCCGATTTAAGGCCATCCCAAAAAAATTCTTTCTTCACCCTGTGGTAAGTTTTTAAAAATCCTGAGTGTCCTCCTAAAGGAGAAGTGTGCAATTCCAGAAGAATATTTTGTTTTAGTTGGGAATTCTTACAAAGATATAAGCGATATTTGTACCATAAGGAATCATTTTCCAACTAAATGTATCAGATGTACTAGGATCTTGCTGCAACTTTTGAATGAGTGTCCATACATCTTTGTCCTTCTTCCATTCATTTCTTGCTTCGGTTATCCAATCTGGTTGGATAATAGAAATGGCACAAAGCAATGCTTCCACCTCTTCATTCTTTCTTGAGAGTGCATCTGCAACAACATTCAGCTTTCCTTTTTTGTAGATTATTTCAAAGTCGTAACCCAACATCTTCGTGACCCATTTTTGCTGTTCTTCTGACGATAGTCTTTGTTCCAAAAAGTGTTTAAGACTATCATGATCAGTTTTTACCTTGAAGTGTCTTCCCATTAGGTAAGTTCGCCATTTCTTTAGTGCATGTAGTATTGCTAACATTTCCTTCTCATAAATAGGTTTCTGTAAATACTTTCTTTTGATTGGACGACTTTCAAAAGCAATGGGTCTTCCTTCTTGCATTAAAACAGCACCAATTCCATTTCCTGAGGCATCACATTCCACAATAAAGGTTTTTGTGAAGTCTGGCGTAGCTAAGACTGGTGCTCAACACATTGCCTCTTTAAGATGTTCAAAGGCCTTAGTTGCTTCAGGAGTCCATGAAAATGCATCTTTCTTCAATAATGTTGTTAGAGGTGCTGCTATTCTCCCATAATTCTTAACAAACTTGCGATAATACCCTGTTAACCCGAGAAATCCTCGCAACTGTTTTATGGTTGTGGGGACTTTCCATTCCTTAATAGCTTTAATTTTGTTAGGGTCTATTTTAACACCCTCGTGAGATACAATATGACCCAGATATTCCACCTCTTGTACTCCAAAGAAACATTTGGATGTTTTTGCATATAATTGTTTCTCCTGCAATAGTTTGAGCACCCAGTCAACATGTTCAACATGATCCTTCCAAGACCTGCTATAGATTAGTATATCATCAAAAAATACTAGCACAAATTTTCTAAGGAAGGGTTTGAAAATGGAATTCATCAGCCCTTGAAATGTAGAAGGTGCATTGGTAAGGCCAAAAGGCATGACCAAAAATTCATAATGACCCTCATGAGTTCGAAATGTTGTTTTTGGAATATCTTCAGTCTTCATTCTAATTTGATGATATCCTAAACGAAGATCCGACTTGGTAAAATAAATTATTCCATGTAATTCATCCAATAATTCATCAATCACAAGAATGGGAAATTTATCTTTAATGGTGAGCTTATTGAGCTCCCTATAATTCGATCACATTCACCATGATCCATCCTTCTTGTGTGCCAATACTACAGAAGCGGAGAAAGAACTTTGACTAGGTTGAATTATACCCGCCTCTATATTTTCTACAATCATATGTTCAATTTCGCTCTTTTGGACATAAGGATATCTATAAGGCTTGATGTTTGGAAGAACACTTCCTAGAATCAAATGAATAGCATGATCATGATCACGAATATGTGGGAGTCCTTTAGGAGTTTCAAACACCTTGGAATTATTGTCCAAGTCTTGTTGTAGATCTGCATAAATAGATGATTTTGATGTTGGAACTTCTAGTGAACATAATTGTGCAATTACACCTCGTTGTTATTTCTTTAGAAGCTTTTTCATGACATTAGAGCTTATTATCTTTCCCAGCTTCCCCGCAATACCCTGTAATTCGACTTACTTTCCTTCTGAAAAAAATTCAAGAAAATTTCTTGAAAATTAAAAGCTACCGTCCCCAAATATTGTAACCATTGTACTCCTAGTATAACATTAGCACCTCCCATAGGAATGGAAAGCATTGGACTAGTAAATACATATTCCCCCATGGTTAGCTTGATATTATGGAATTTTCCAGAGCAATTTATAGTTTCTCCATTTGCAACCATCACTTGACATTCTGGTGCTAGGTATAGGAAACAATTCAATTCCTTGGCTACCTTACAATGGATAAAATTATGGGTGCTACCTGAATCAATCAACACCATTACCTTTTTCTTCTTGATATGTCCTTCAATATTGAGATTTTCAGGAGTGGTAATTCCTGCTAGTGCATTACATGATATGGTCGGATTCATTTCTTCCCCTTCTATGGCTGGTTCCTGGTGTATATCCTCTTCTTGTTCATTTTCTTCTTCCTCTTCACAATCTATGTAAAATTATTTCTTCTCAGCACACTTATGACCTTTAGTATATTTGCTATCAAAACTATAGCAAAGCCCTTTTGCTCTTTTTTCTTCCAATTTTTGTGCTGTCAACCTTGTAGGTTGTGGAAATCTAGGTGTAGCAATACTCCTTTCTTTATAGAAGTGAGCGGTAGGCTTCCTTGTCGCCATAATTTTACATTCAATTTTTCTTGCCAACTTGAATGCCTTCTCTAATGAATCAGGTTCCGAAACGAAAAATTCATGTTGTATGTTATCCTTTAAAGTTCCTATGAAGATATGAATCCTGTCTTCCTCTGGAATATCAGTTACCCTTATATTCAATTTTTGTAAGTCCTCAATGTGCTCCCCCACTAAGCCCTTTTGTTTGAGATTTATCAACTGGCTAAGGAAGGTGTTTCTCTTTGTATCCTCATAATGTGCTATCATTTCCTCTGTAAAAATTGACCAAGTGACAAATTTTTTATGGGAGCAAAGCCATCGATACCATACAAATGTATTTTGTTCTAAATGTAAATTTGCAATGCGTACCTTTTGTGTGTTTTGCACATTATGGAGATCAAAATATTGCTCCATCTGTAGTATCCATGTTACATGATCCTTTCCATCAAACTTCCTCATATCCATTTTTGGAATATGGTGGTTCTTACTGCCAACATTAGAGTTTATGAAATCATGATTAACATTTATTTTGTTCTTATCATGAGTTTCTTCTACTATATTTTGACCATTATGAAACATTTCTTGTATCAACTTTGTCAAACCTTCCATGTGTTCTTTTAGATCATTCTTCATGTTTTCCATGTTTTATTTCATGTCATCTGTTATTTCATAAATCTACCTCAGGCTGAAAGAAGGCAGAGTTCAGGGTAACATCAAACCACACTCAGTCTGGTAGCTAGCCCTACCAGAACAGGAGAGGGCTCTCTCCGGGTCAATCTCAGGAAAAATAATAAATAGGGCTTGAGATGACTTGAAATAATGCTAATTTTAGGATAGGTATATAATTGAAGGAGTTTGATTGTGTTTTTGGGGGTTTTTGTTGGATCAAAGGGAAAGGCAGTTTTGGGTGCGGGGATTAGGCCTAGTTTTTGCAGAGTTCTGATTGGGGCAAGGAAGGAAATTGTTTTGATGCTTTATATTGAATGAATGGAGGGATAAACTGGTTAGGAGCTGAATAGGGCAAGAGGGTCTCAAGATTCCTCCTCAAACAGATAAAAACATGAAAAATTAAACAAAACAAAAGGCAGAGTAGAGAAATCCAATGAACTCCACCTTTAACACTAATTTGTTTAATCTAAGAATAAAGGAGAGAGGAAATGATACACATAAACATCAGTGAACTTAAAGTTACATATAGAAACACACCATCAAAACACAGAGCCACATGGATCCCAAAAAGTGCTGCAAACCCTGGTCTATTCCTTTGCCAAAAGTGCAGAGATGAAATGTACAATGAAGTGCCAAGCAATCCCAAGTGTCCAACCCTGAAAATGACTGAGAAAATACATCATATAGACAAGCCTAACCCATTCCCATGCCTCTAGGGGTCCATATCATCATTATAGGAGCTGTTTCAAGCATATCTAAACTAGGAACTAGAAAATAGGCCATGAAACAACTTGCCTCTATATGCTAGGAAACTGATCCATTCACTTACATTTCACCTTTTGGTAAATGAATCTTCTAGAATGAGTAAAAATGTGCCAAAATTACATCATGGTCATGAAATTACATCAAGGTACATCAAGAGTTACATGAAAAAGTGAAACTGGCCAAAACTAGGCGAAATTCTGAGCAGCTGAGTGAAAAATAGGCCAAATTCCTCTATGCGTCGCACCCAAAATCTCTATGCGTAGCACAAGTTTGGAGCTGATTTTGAGGCCCTTCCTGAAGTCCAAATTGAGCGCAGGATAGTTCATTGGAAATACCTTCCTGTCTAATTTCCAACCCAAGTGGAATTTCTGGATTTGGTTGCCATTTTCCGCTCCAAAAGTTCAATCTCCCAATACTGCTTCTTGTGTGTGCAAAAGGTGGCAGAAAGGCCATTTTTAGGGTGTTTTTGACCCTTTAGGCTACCCAGAAATCAATTAAATCCTTAGGTAATCCATGAGAATGCATAAATTTTAATAAAAAAATCCATAAATGCAAAGTTTTCCCCCTGAAGAGCTGCCAATTATATGCGTGCGCCAAGTGGCGCTACACGTCGGGCAGGAAAATCTGTTTTGTGACCAAAAAATTCAAAATTGGCAAAAATTTTCCCAAATTTCTTGAAATTTGGGCTGAAGGTCCTTGATAAAGTGCTATTCTTATCCAAAGAAGCTTTGGCCAATATTTGGAGCCTATCATGCCATTTGCGACGCTTCAATGCCCTCTTTAGCCTTGCCTTCAGGATTTTGATCCTCGCTTTACAAACATGATTGCGCGCCCAATAGTGGTTCTTCATGTGTCTGAGTATGTTATTCTCCTTCTTTTACTTCTCCAACAACTTCTCAAGATTAATTTTGACCCTCTCGAGCTAGGTCTCTCTATCAGCCTCGATCTCTCGCTCAATAGGTGTCATCTCGATTGGGCTTCTTCGGGCAGCCTGCTGGTTCTCACGGATGTTTTGCAACTCCATGATCGTCTTTTGATCCTCGAACTGTTTGTTCCACTGCTTGAGATATTTTATGATCCACTGAGATCTCTGTAACTTTTCATTCAATGTATCGATCTCAGCTTTCTGCTCCTGAATGATCTCTCTCAATTTTGAGTTAGGAGAGCTCAAATCCTCGTCAATCAATACGAAATCAATATCCTAGCCTCCTGAAGGGCCCTCATCCTGCATGGGCCTCTTACCTTTGTCCTGTACTTGTACCTGTGCTGCTGATGACACCAACGAGACCCCTTCCACCCCGGGTGGAGATAGTACTTGTCGGGATGCTGCAAATAATACTCTCGTGCCTCTCTGATAAGTGACATACACTGGCACATTGATAGGCTCTGTCTCGGGACGTTCAAACCGATGTGAAGGTTCACCTAGCTCATGAAAAATCTCCGGAGGAGGATGAGGGGCTGTGAAGAAGTCACGGGAAATGAAATCTTCCCATGCAATGCCCTGCAATCCAACCTGATGTACCACAATGATCTTGATGAGTGCATAATGATAAATACTATTATGTTGCTGCTCGGGAGTCTTCTTCTGCACAAGAGTAGTCACCCTCTCTACGTTTCGGCACATGAAATATGGAATGTTCATCATCCTCACTCTCATGAAATGCATCAACAACCTGATTTGGTATGCATAGAGGCGTGAGAACCGACCCTCACAACTGAAGTATCTGATAATGAGTCTCATCAAAGGCACATAGGATTCCTTTAGAAACCGGAATGGGAATACCCTGCTGAGCTGCCTCACATAGCTAGGCCTGATGTATGGTTCATAATGCACTCTTTCCACCTGCTTTCTCTTGTTCCACTCTTCACCTACATTCGATATACCTGTTGCTTGAGAAATGGTTTCTAGTGTCAAGGTGAAGTTTACACCAGCAAGAGTTACCTGACCATCATGAAAATGTAAAACAAATAACCGAGCCAGCTCCTGATGATGCTGAATCCGAGCAATCATCTCACAGTACTGATAGCATTGTTGAGTCCCGAATTTTCATCTTTTCCATACACTTTTCCATACCTTTTTCACTCACCTAAACCTCCAAAATTGTCAATATCATGTGCAAAAGGGTATCTAACATGGTTTTTAATTATGTTTTTGTGTTTTCTATTTGATCTAGATTTTGTTCATTCAGCTGCGGAATCTTGCCACTTTCCGCAGTTGCTGCAACTTTCCGCAGCTATTTTGTGGAACTATATGCTACAGGTGTCTACAAGGGAAACGAGCCACATGGGCAGGCTAGGAATGACGTGGACATGGTTCGTGTCCTATTGGTTCAAGCAAACTCGTCCAAAGAAGCCGCGGTCAAATCCATCCACGTGGAAGTCAACTATGGAGTTTCATGTCGGCCGGAATCTGTTTCGTGGCACATAAACATCCATACGGCCGTTTCTAAGCTTGCGGAGGTTAAATCGACATCTGTGCAGAGCTCTGGAGTTGAATTCAAGCATCCACCTTCCGTAGATTCGCTTTCCAACACGGCCATACTTCTATATCCGTGGGCGTAGTGGTCTACGTGCTCTCTGCCATCATGAACTTTAGGAGACAGTTACAGTTTGTTGTTATATATAGAGCGTTTGCATACGCACATAAAGTTAGTTGTTAGTTGATAGTTGATGTTCGTGAATAAACTCTGTTATCTTTTAGTCTGCTTTGTAGTGATTACGCTGCCCTTGAGCCGTAACACTACCATTCTGTAATGAACTGCTTTTTAATGTGAGAAGACTCTGTTTTTCAACTTAATTCATGTTTGAGGATCATTACCAAGGCTGTGTAGAGGGCCCCTGCTCAGCTAAGGTTTTGTGTATTAGTGTACATTTTTCATTTCATTTCTTTTAAAAGTCATTGTATCATAATCCATCCATATGTTCATACTTTGTAGTTGTTTCATTTCTATTTATACATTTCCATAATTTCCATTTCATTTCTGTCTTACATGTTTTATGATTGTTAATCACTGATCAGTTTTCTTGTGCAGGTTTTAGGTAGACATCCCGGGCATTTTTATAGCATTTTGACTAATGACATGAAACTAACATTGTTCTGCTGCTAGTTTGCTTTTCATAGCTTTTGTTTAACTTCAGTCTTGCTTTGTACATTTCAGTTTTGCTTATCTGATTCGGTAGTTAAATTTAGATATATTAAGCTGCTCATAGCGTCTTCAGTTGCCTCCGAAAGCCACAGCTGGACTGATGGTGAGGGACTGCATTATGAAATGTGTAGTTTAGTATTAGTTTCTTTTATGCAAATTTAGATATATTAAATCATGCATGACATCTTCGGTTGCCTCCGAAAGCCACAGCTGGACTGATGGTGAGGGATTGAATCATGAGTGTATGGTTTAGTATTAGTTTACTTTCTGCAAATTAAATATCAGTTACACAAGTTGTTTATGATTACTTCCGAAAATCATAGCTGGTCTAATGATGAAGGGTCGGAAAATGAATTGATGTAATCTGATTTAGATTTATTTTGTTGCAATTTTGAATTTCCTTAAGCATAGTTCTTTTGTGTTTAGTTGGCAGCAAGAATAGTTTAGTTTTCATGCTCACTAGTTTACTGTTTTGATTTATTAGATTAGCAGCACCTTTTCATTTTCAGCAGCACTTTTACTTTCTTTCAAGTCTTGTCATTGTAAATTTCTCAATTTGCTTTTAAAGTTTCAAGTTGGTAAATCATTATAGGGGATATCACTTCCTTGAACAAATATAACCAAACTTGTTTTCATTTTAAGAATTTCCATTTCACCTTAGAAAAACCAAAAACGACAAAAAGTTAAGAAATAGGTTATCTTGCACATATAGTGCGCCGCACTTCATCAGCTTACGATTCCCGGATTGACAAATTAAATGCGGCAATTTAGGACACACTAAATTGACCAAACATTTTGGCGCCGTTGCCGGGGAAGTGTAACTAGGTAGCCAATTTCTTAAAAAAAAAAACATAAAATCACAAAAGAAGGGAAAACTTGATAACTTCTTGAAGTATGCTCTCCTCTTGCACCTAGTGTGATCTGGAGGATCAGAAAAGAGAGTTATTGGTTTAGTAATTTCTTAAGTATGCTCTCTTCTTGCACCTAGTGTGATCTGGAAGATCAGAAAGAGAATTATCAGCCCAACTTTTTAAAAAATAAAAAAAATGACATGCATAGAGCAAGAGATTCTAGGGGAAGGTTTATAGCTAAAGCCAAGAGTTCGATTTTCACAACTCCATCTTCTTCAAGGCATAGACCAGATTCACCACCATCTACCCCTAACCTTAAGATTTTTGGAAGTCAAGGAACAGCTGAATTAGAAGATTCTCCTATACCACCTACTAAAACCCACTTAGAAAACAAAGAGACTTTCTCTCATCCTTCCTTGGTAGAAGAACTAGAGGACTATAAGGACTCTAAAGAAACTATCATGGCAGAGGAGGTAATAAATAGAGGTGGAGGTAGAAGAGGAGGAGATAATGGAGATAACAATGGTGAAGGAAATGATGGTAGAAATAGGGACAATTTGCTTGGATTCCCTATAGTTGATGAGGAAACTCATGCAACAATGAAAAATATCTCACCATCTGTTCTTCCTAACTTTTATGGATTACGAAGTGAGGATCCTGAAACATTTCTGTTTGAGTTTGAAGTAGTGTGCCGAACTTATGACTATATGGAAGATTCTCAAAAACTCAAACTGTTTCCTTCAACATTGAAGGGATCTTCTTTGAAATGGTTCATGGGATTAGCCACTCAATCTATTAGGACTTGGAATGATATGAAACAAACATTTTTGGATAGATACTTGGACTATTGTATGCCCACCAATCACAAGGATGAGGTATTCAAAATGATGCAAAAAGAATATGAAAATTTGGAAGACTTAATTGAAAGATTTCAATACAACTTGAAAAGAGCAAAGATGAGCAACTTAGATAATGAAACCTTGAAAGCCCTCCTATTAAAAACCATTAGAGATGAATGGATAGACATTTTAAACATGATGGGGAAAGGAGACATTTCTCAACTTCCATTTCATGATATAACAGAACTATGTATCCATCTCTCAAGAGGAAAATATAAAACTGGAAAAGGGCCTAGGGATTCTTCTCTTATTAGGGCTAACAAATCTGCAACTGGATCAGTAAGTAGGGCAGAGATTGGTAATATGCTTGATGAGTTTAAAACTGATATCTTAGGGAGCCTTAGTGAACAACTAGACACCCTTAAAATCAAAAACAAGCAGAAAGCAGAAACAGATGCTTTAGCCATCTTTTGTCCGAAATGTAGAAAGAAACATGCTTTAAGGGAATGTCCCTTGGATGCAAAAGTTGTAGAAACATGTATGATTTGCTCAGAAAATCATGAGATCAGGGATTGTCCTTCAATCCCTGGACTCAAAGCTGTTTTTCAAGAAGATCCAAATTCAGTAGAATCTCTCTGTTTTGTCGCAAGGAGACCTTGGCAGGGACAACAATCTCAAGGGTTTAATAACCCTATGAATCTTCAAACCCCACCAAATTGGACTCCTTGGCAACAATCTTGGCCCCAACATCAAAATTCATATCAGCCATGGGTACAGGGGATGCAAAATCCTTATGGGAGATTTGCTCAATTTTATCAATATCCTCCATCTTTTCAAAATCAACAAGCTCCACAATTTCCAAGCCCAAATCCACAACATTCATTGCCATTTCCACAACAACAACCTTCTCAACAAAATACAAATCCTCAACTCATGCTCCCATACCAACAGAAGACAAATCAACTTCCAACTCAGCCATTGCCAAATCCTAACAATAAGAATCCTCAAACTACTTATATGGTAGAAGGACAACAATTTCCTACCTATATGATTTTTCCTCTCAACGATGTACAACTCAGATCTGGTAGAGTTTTAGAAAAACCTTCTATAGATATTCAAGAGCAAGATACCTCTGAGGAGGACTCTCTTCAAGTCAATAAGGGTTCCGAGGAAGAATCTCTTCAAAATTCAAAAATTCAAAAAGAAAAAGAAAAGCTAACATCCACAACTCCTATAGTTGAGCAACCTGTATCTTCATCTACACCTCCTTTTCCGGAAATACTACAAATTGATAAGGGGGTGGAAAAACAAATCTTGTTGCCTAACTATGACTTTCTAGATGAATTGAAGAATGTTTGTATCAAGATTCCATTGCTACAAGCCATTCGAGAAATTCCTATTCTAGCAAAAACCATAAAGGAGTTGAGTTTCAAAAGACCGGGAAGGAAGCTAAAGGACACAAGAAGAATCCACCTGGTAGGAAAGATTGCAGACATTATGATGGGAAAAATTACCATGCAGAAGTATGTAGATCCAGGAAGTCCAATTTTCAAGACACATATAAATGGGATAGAAGTTCCAAACACATTGATTGACTTAGGGGCTGCTATCAACATTATGAGTAGACAGACTATGGAACAGTTAAAACTTCCTAACCTTCTTTTTACACCTACTTTATTGCAACTTGCAGATCGATCGGTTATTAAACCGGATGGTGTATTAGAAGATATTTTAGTCTCCTTAGATTCTTGGGAATATCCAGTAGACTTTATGATTTTGACTCCCAAAAGTAATCTAGGAGGACATCCAATTATCTTAGGAAGACCTTGGCTGGCCACAGCTGATGCTTTTATTAGTTGTAGATCTAGAGACATGTACATTTCAAATGGTAATTCGACAAAGAAATTCAATTTGTATCCTCCAGCAAGAGCAATCACAGAAATAGGAGACAATGAATGGGTCGATGATGAGAACACTATACAACTTGTCTTTACCATTTCTGAAATTAGTGAGGATAGTCAAATTCTGAACACATTAGAAAATTTTGAGATAACTTCAGAATATGACCCCACACAATTTCAGTTGGAATCTGACATAGAATATTTATCATCAAGACAAATGTCTCTTTACTCTATGGAAGAGTTTGGTAATTTTGCTATTGATATTTTTCCAGAAAAGACATTGAATATCAACAAACATCTGGAGAAGTCACAACAAGAAGAACTAACCAGAATCTTGCAAAAAAATTCTACTGCATTTGCATGGGAGTATACTGACATGAAGGGTATTGATCCTAAGACTTGCATCCATCATATCTATATTGAGGAAAACAGTAGACCAATCAGACAACCTCAAAGAAGGATGAATCAAAATCTTAGGGAGATAGTGAAAGAAGAGCTCCAAAAACTACTCAATGTAAACTTCATTTATCCAATTTCAGATAGCCAATGGGTTTCTCCTTTGGTTATAGTACCTAAAAAGAATGGTAAATGGAGGGTATGCATTGATTACAGGGAATTGAACAAAGCAACTTTGAAGGATCACTTTCCTTTGCCTTTTATCGATCAGGTATTAGACACATTAGCAGGTAAAAAGTACTTTTCATTTTTGGATGGTTTAGTGGCTATAATCAAATTCAGGTAGCACCTGAAGATCAAGATAAGACCACATTTACTTGTCCATGGGGAACTTTTGCCTACCGAGTACTTCCTTTTGGGTTATGTAATGCACCGGCAACATTCCAAAGAGCAGTACTAGGAATTTTTTCTGATCTAATCCATGATTGTGTAGAGGTTTATATGGATGATTTTACAGTTTATGGTAATTCATTTGAAGAGGCATTAGAAAATTTGGAAAAAGTTCTCATAAGATGTAAAGAAACAAACATTTCATTAAGCCATGAAAAATGCTTTATGATGTTTACTAAAGGGATTGTTTTAGGACATCATATTTCAGGAGATGGAATTAAAGTTGATAGATCAAAAGTTGAAGTCATCTCCAAGTTGCCTATTCCAAATTGTCAAAGAGATGTTAGAAATTTTCTAGGATTTACTGGTTACTATAGAATATTTATAGAAAACTTCACTAAAATAGCATCTCCACTCTTCAAGTTGCTTACAAAAGACTGTGAATTTAAATGGGATCCTGATTGTCAATCCGCTTTTGAAACTTTGAAAACAAGAATATCTGAAGCACCTATCTTGAGAGGACCAAATTGAAAACTTCCTTTCCATATTTCTACAGATGCTTCAGATACAGCTCTTGGAGCTGTGTTGGGTCAAAAAGATTTAATTCCTTATGCCATTTATTACACCAGTAAAAATTTGACTCCCACAGAGTTGAATTATACTGTGACTGAAAAATAGTTCTTAGCTGTTGTTCATGCAATTAATAAGTTTAGACATTACATAACAGGCTATGAAACTTTTATTCATACTGACCATTCTGCAATTAGATATTTAATGAACAAACCTGTTACTAATGGCAGAGTGACAAGATGGCTTTTACTTTTGCAGGAATTCAATATTACTGTGTTGGATAGACCAGGAAAACAGAATACAGTAGCTGATTTCTTGTCTAGAATTCAAAATACTAAAGAAGATTCTCCTGTAGAAGATAAGTTTCCTGATGAATATTTGTTTGCAATAACTATTAAGACCCCTTGGTATGCAGATATTGCTAACTATTTGGTTACAGGGAAACTACCTTCACATTTATTTCCAAGAGAAAAACGAAAAATTATTCAGGAGAGTTCAAGATATTCATGGATTTCTAACGAATTGTTTAAAACGGGGCCAGATCTTGTGATCAGAAGATGTGTCAGGGAAGATGAAATGCCTGATATTCTTAAGGCATGTCATGATGAACCATGCGGCGGACACTTTGCGGACAAAAGGACGACCTATAAAATCCTTTCCTTGGGATATTATTGGCCTTCTCTCTTCAAAGATGCAAAACAATATGTCAAAAGGTGTGATAGCTGCCAAAGAGTAGGGAAACCTACCCTTTCAAATGAAATGCCATTGCAAACACGGGTACTCATTGAACCCTTTGAAAAATGGGCATTAGATTTCATTGGACCGATTAATCCACCATCGAAGCAAAAGAAGTATATATTGGTTTGCACTGATTATGTTACTAAATGGGTAGAAGCTAAAGCATTAGTATCTGCTACTGAAAATTCAGTTGTTCATTTTCTTTATGAGGATATTTTTACTCGCTTTAGTGTTCCAAGAGAAATTGTAACAGATCAGGGGAGCCAATTCACATCAAATTTGGTGGAGAAGTTGATGGAAGAATACAAAATCAAGCACAGAAGATCTACTCCTTACCATCCACAAGCAAATGGTCAAGTGGAGTCCACAAACAGAGTTCTTGAAAGTATCATCACCAAAACTGTTCATCTACATAGAAGAGATTGGGCAGAAAGGCTTCCAGAAGCCTTGTGGGCCTACAGAACTACATGGAGGAATACAACAGGACATTCTCCCTATGAACTTATTTATGGGAAAGAAGTCTTGCTCCCCATTGAGTTCCAAGTCAAGACCTTCAAGATAGCAGTTCAGTTGGGGATGGACTTATCAGAAGCCCAAAAGCATAGAATGGAGCGGTTGAATGAGCTAGATGAGATCAGACAAGAAGCAATTCTAAGAACTGATCTAGTTCAATATCAAAGAACTAAATGGCATGACAAATATATCAAAGAGAAGAAGTTTCAAGAAGGAGATTGGGCATTGTTATTTGACTCCAAGTTTAAAGATTTTCAGGGGAAATTTCAGACTCATTGGCTTGGGCCATATGAGATTGACAAGATCTTTAGCAATGGAGCTGTAAGAATCAAGACCATTGATGAGTTTCAAACTCCTCTTATTGTGAATGGCCATAGATTGAAAGTTTATCATAAGCCACTCTCTAAAGAGGATTTTTTCAAGTTGTTTCAAGAAAGTTCTGCAATCAGGCTGGTACAGAAGAATTCTTCTTCTCCACCAGCCTAGCTTTTGTTTTTCAAGTTAAAAAAAAAAAAAAAAAAAAAAAAAATTGGTATAAGCCTGAAAACCAATCATTGATTGGCAGTCTTATACAGAAAATATAGGGTGAAAATCAGGGACACCTGACACTCTATATTTTCCAAAAAAAATCTATCTTTCATTTCATTTCATTTCACCACCCACTCCATTTCATTCCACTTCATTTCATTTCATTTCATTTCATTTCACTTCATTCCACTTCATTTCATCCATTCCATCAATAAAAATCTTTTTTTTTATGACCATTTCCACCTGGTCATCTGTCATTTGTTCATTTCTATTCAACCAAGTAATAGCTGTGTCAGTTTCCGCAGCTGACATCTGTTTCCGCAGCTGACTCCAGTTTCCGCAGCCAGAAGCAGATTCCGCAGCTACTACTCTGTTTTCAAAGAGAATGTACAGTCGGTTGTTATTTCTATAATTATGAAATAAAATGCAGGAGAGAGGATCAATGGAACATTCAAGACACTAATGAAGATCAATCAGTTGAAGACCAAGGGAAAAAGCAAGGATTCCAAAGGTATGAATAAAGTTTATTTCAAATAGTATTGAAAAACACATTTTTATATAATTTTAAACTATGAGCTCTACCCATAACGCGCAATGATTATATTGACAGTCCCGTAACCTTCCACGATCTCCATGTTATCCTCTTGCATTTATTCACAAACGGTTTCATCATTAAAATTCCGATTCTCACTCATGTTCCAATATCCCACCGTAGATAATGAGACATATTTGAGTTGACAAAGGACTCTTACAAGCCGCATAACTTCATAATCATTGATT
This sequence comes from Pinus albicaulis, assembly GCA_034641835.2. Taxonomy (NCBI): domain Eukaryota; kingdom Viridiplantae; phylum Streptophyta; class Pinopsida; order Pinales; family Pinaceae; genus Pinus; species Pinus albicaulis. The sequence continues at coordinate 509,693,291 of CM076577.1, forward strand.
GAAACGTGTTCATATTTATTACACAGCCACCAAAATTCAAAACGCGGCCGAATGCATTATACTTTGTTAACCTCTTTGTCGTGTCTCTGTCATGTTTACAAAACCCCGCTCTACTCATTCTCACTCCCTGTTTCACTCCATTTAGTTCCTTTTGCTCATTCTCACTCCCGTATATCTACCCACAGTCTTACTCCATTCCGTTTATGGTGCTCATTTCCATTTTATGATAACATCCCCACAGTATTGTGCTCGATCCTGTGTATTCCATCGTTCCATTTCCACTTAAACCCTCACAGAGGCAAACTTGTGAAGCACAGAGAAGTGAAATGGGAAAATTATTAAGGGCAGACCCGGAAGGACCAAAGTTTATAGAGGGATTTCCGCAAGCAAAAGAAATGTTGACGAAAGCTAAATGGCTGCGTTTTATTCAGAAATTCAGGGGTTACCACAGAGAAGTTACAAAAGCGTTTGCAAGATCATTTGATGGCTCGGAAGCAGAAGTGGGAGACCTCAAGTTTTTGGTCAATGAAGCATCAATAGCAACAACCACATAGCTTCTTCAGGAAGGAGAACGTTGGTTCAAAAATAAAAGTATCGGTGATGAGGCATGGAGAACAATTCTACGAAATCAAGGTATGGATATCACTGTTTTTAAAAGAGGAATCCCTGTGCATGCAATAAAAGAAGAATGGGCCACTTTACTACTAATTTTTCAGAAATTTATTACATGTGAAGGCCGTTTCGGGTCTATGTACATGTACCATACTAGGCTATTGATGAATTTTCTTGAAAACCAAACTCTCAATCTCCCTTATTTTCTATTCAATAGCTTAAAGAAAATGGCTGTGACTGTTCAAAAACACTTAGGAGATGTAGAGCCTCATCTTTATCACCACGACCTTATAAAAATTCTGATTGAAAAGGAGCTAAAGGAAAGAAAAGATACATGGGAACAATTCCTAGTTAGAAACTTCTTTGAAGAACCTCAGGAAATTTCTGAAGGTAGTTCAATTAGAAGGAGTAGAAGAAAGAGAATGAATGTTGAAACCCAAATTGCTCCTACTCAGGAAATTCCCGCAGCTAGCACAGCAAAAAGAAGTAGAAGGAAAAGAACAATAGATGAAATCCAAAATACTTCTACTACTACTATGAAAAAAGCTGATAGGGAAGAGAGATTGGTAAAAAGGAAGAAGAAGGAAATCAAGGCTAAGAAGCCAATAATACCAAAAGGGAAAGAAACTATTGAGGCTGTACATAAAACTCCTTCTTCTGAAGAAGAAGATCACCAAATACTATCTGAAAGATTAGTTTATCTTCAAAAACAGTCATCTATATCCAAGAAGGCAGAGACAGGAAAACAAGAACAAAAGGGTAGTGTACCACAGCATGTGAGGAGAAGCAACAGGCTTAAGGGAAAATTGAGAAAAACACAAATTAAGGGTCCTCATTTCATTGATTTGGGTGAGGAGACATCTGAACAGTCTCCAACTGACCATAGTCCATTTCAGTCAGTTAGTGAACCTGACTCCTTTCACTCCCAATCAGACAATGAGCATACTCCATCTTATTCTCAGCAAAATATTGATGTAAGCCCTCCTCGTCTAGATTTTGAACATAATTCTCCTTTGCAGCATTTTGGGGACAGCCCAATGAAAAAGACACCGGAAGTAGATCCCAAGCAGCAGGAGGTATATGACTATATAGAATCCCTGGAAAAGGCAGCCACAGGTCCAAGTACCTCTTCCATTCAGCCTCATACATTGCAGGATGATTTAGTTCAGTCATTAAAACAGGAAATTTTTGAGCTTGAGCTTTTGAATCGGCATATCAAAAATGAAAATGAAATATTGAAAGAACAAGGCAAACTGGACAAGATCATCCATGATAATACTATGTTACATTTGGGTATTTGGCAAAAGAAGAATAAGAAATTAAAAAGGAAATGCCAAAAATTGAGCAGAGCACTTGTGAATATCAAATTTAGGTGCTTAATGAAGAAACCCAGAATCATGGCAGTACCAAAAGAAGAAGAGAAGTTAGATGTCTTGGCCTAGTATCAAGCATAAAGCTGAGCAAAACCTCAGAAATTTACAGTTGCATGAGACATGCAACACCTTCCGATGGTATGTTGAATAAAGGAATTTATCTTTTTCCATACACTTTTCCATATCTTTTTCACTCACCTAAACCTCCCAAAATTGTCAATATCATGTGCAAAAGGGTATCTAACATGGTTTTTAATTATGTGTTTGTGTTTTCTATTTGATTTAGATTTTTTTCATACAGCTGCGGAAACTTGCCACTTTCCGCAGCTGCTGCAACTTTCCGCAGCTATTTTGTGGAACTATATGCTACAGGTGTCTACAAAGGAAACGAGCCACATGGGCAGGCTAGGAATGACGAGGACATGGTTCGTGTCCTATTGGTTCAAGCAAACTCGTCCAAAGAAGCCGCGGTCAAAGCCGTCCACGTGGAAGTCAACTATGGAGTTTCATGTCGGCCGGACTCCGTTTCGTGGCAAATAAACATCCATACGGCCGTTTCTAAGCCTGCGGAGGTTAAATCGACATCTGTGCAGAGCTCTGGAGTTGAATTCAAGCATCCACCTTCCGTAGATTCGCTTTCCAACACGGCCATATTTCTATATCCGTGGGCGTAGTGGTCTACGTGCTCTCTGCCATCATGAACTTTAGGAGACAGTTACAGTTTATTGTTATATATAGAGCGTTTGCATACGCACATAAAGTTAGTTGTTAGTTGATAGTTGATGTTCGTGAATAAACTCTGTTATCTGTTAGTTTGCTTTGTAGTGATTACGCTGCCCTTGAGCCGTAACACTACCATTCTGTAATGAACTGCTTTTTAATGTGAGAAGACTTTGTTTTTCAACTTAATTCGTGTTTGAGGATCGTTACCAAAGCTGTGTAGAGGGCCCCTGCTCAGCTAAGGTTTTGTGTATTAGTGTACATTTCTCATTTCATTTCTTTTAAAAGTCATTGTATCATAATCCATCATATGTTCATACTTTGTAGTTGTTTCATTTTTGTTTATACATTTCCATAATTTCCATTTCATTTCTGTCTTACATGTTTTATGATTGTTAATCACTGATCAGTTTTCTTGTGCAGGTTTTAGGTAGACAGCCCGGGCATTTTTATAGCATTTTGACTAATGACATGAAACTAACATTGTTCTGCTGCTAGTTTGCTTTTCATAGCTTTTGTTTAACTTCAGTCTTACTTTGTACATTTCAGTTTTGCTTATCTGATTCAGTAGTTAAATTTAGATATATTAAGCTGCTCATAGCGTCTTCAGTTGCCTCCGAAAGCCACAGCTGGACTGATGGTGAGGGACTGCATTATGAAATGTGTAGTTTAGTATTAGTTTCTTTTCTGCAAGCTTAGATATATTAAGCTGCTCATAGCGTCTTCAGTTGCCTCCGAAAGCCACAGCTGGACTGATGGTGAGGGACTGCATTATGAAATGTGTAGTTTAGTATTAGTTTCTTTTATGCAAATTTAGATATATTAAATCATATATGACATCTTCAGTTGCCTCCGAAAGCCACAGCTGGACTGATGGCGAGGGATTGAATCATGAGTGTATGGTTTAGTATTAGTTTACTTTCTGCAAATTAAATATCAGTTACACAAGTTGTTTATGATTACTTCCGAAAATCATAGCTGGTCTAATGATGAAGGGTCAAAAAATGAATTGATGTAATCTGATTTAGATTTATTTTGTTGCAATTTTGAATTTCCTTAAGCATAGTTTCTTTTGTGTTTAGTTGGCAGCAAGAATAGTTTGGTTTTCATGTTCACTAGTTTATTGTTTTGATTTATTAGATTAGCAGCACCTTTTCATTTCAGCAGTACACTTTTACTTTCTTTCAAGTCTTGTCATTGTAATTTTCAATTTCCTTTTAAAGTTTCAAGTTGTAAATCATTATAGGGGATATCACTTCCTTGAACAAATATAACCAAACTTGTTTTCATTTTAAGAATTTCCATTTCACCTTAGAAAAACCAAAAACGACAAAAAGTTAAGAAATAGGTTATCTTGCACATATAGTGCGCCGCACTTCATCAGCTTACGATTCCCGGATTGACAAATTAAATGCAGCAATTTAGGACACACTAAATTGACCAAACAAGCATGACTGCTCTTGAAAACATGCCATGGCAAGTGGGTAGGCCTGCAACTGATTCAATGAGGTGGGCTCTTCTCTCACATGTTTGCCACCTTTTCGAGGCCTTCTTGGTGCATACATCCCAGTGGTAGAATCACTGTGTTGTTCATATGATGAATCTGTGTCTGTCATCATGTTACAAATCTATGCCAAGTGTATGTTGATCTGTATGAGGTGAAAATAGGAATTTGGTGTCTTTTGTTTCAATTGCCAAATGTGTGCCAAGTAGGAAAGGATTGTGGTAAATATGAATAGTGGGTATAGTGGAGCTTTGTCAAGTGAAAATTGAAGTGTGAGGACAGTCACTTGACTATTTGGGGATTTGGGATTTAGGAATTTTTGCAAATGATATGGGAGAAGGAGAGTGATAAGGAATGGTAGGGTTTAGGGATAAGGATAATAAGACTTTAGGAAGAAGTGATTTTTGGAATGTGAGGGAATAAGGGATTGATAATGATGATAGGATTACAGTGATGGGAAAGGAACCATAAGTGGGGAATGGAGTTGGATTATTTTGGCACCAAAGTTGTTTTTAAAACACCAATTTAAAACCCTAAAGAGAAGCTTTAACAAAATGATAGGGTTTATGTTTTTCGCCATTCAAACTCTTATAACCAACCTTGAGCCCACACCAAACTCAAGCTAATAGCAATTCAAAGTCATCACAAACTTACTCGGAGCATGGGAGTTTGAACCGATTTGACTTTGTGGAACAGTGGCAATTTTTTTTTGTGTGTGTCGGCCCTGTGCACTGCACACACAACCCAGTGTGCCGCGCCTCCCTTGTGCGCTACGCACGTTTTTTTTTTCAAAGGAAGGGGCGGCTCTATGTGCCGCGACTGCTATATGCATCGTGCCTTCTCCCAATGCGCCGCGCCTACACTTTCACCACAGTCTCGGCTTCGAACATAAGCTTTCGCTCCTCCAAAATTGACTTGGCTTCTCTCTTATCTTTGGCGTGCAAATGAAATTTGAATGTGGAAAATATCTTATATATCAATGCATTTTTATTTTTCATTTTGACCAACCCACTTTTTTTATGTTGCAGAACTTTGGCACTTTCACATTTTAATGTAAAATCTGTTTTTCTCTTCCACTTTGATTTTTTGAGCTGAATGACGAAATTTTTTGTCAATTTTTTGCAGGGATGGCTGACATGAAATTTGGCAAAGGTGAGTAGGGTTGCACCTGAAGATCTTCATAACTGAGAAAACTTTTAAAAATTACATGGAATTTATTACAAAAGACAAAATTGACGATTTTTCTTCAAAACAGAGTTTTGAAGAATAATCATGATCTAACATTATGATGATGAAATTTTTGAAATGAAAACTTATTTTAAACCTCCCTCATGTGCCTGCTGGCATTATTGGACACTTCGAAGACTAAATTTGTGAAACCATAAACCCAATGAGACTGAAAACCCTTAAACAGACTCTTTTCCCACCAAAAGACCAAACATTTTCTGTCATTGACTGTAAAATGATTTTAGCAGACTTTGATGAACAGACCTGAGCTAATAGGTACAAGACATGAGAAACATGAGTGAAAATACCCTTCCATCATATGATCCATGCTCCTAATGGAATTCAGATGACTGAACTGGATGAGACACCTAAAATAAAATGCAACAAAAGAGATTTTGACCTCTGACGGAGGGATAAAGAGACCAAATCTAACATCATCCATCTTAGCTTCCACTCCAGCTTCAATTTTATCCATCTTATCTTCCATGCCTTTCTTCAAAAATTCCATTTCATTTTTTTTTGCTCTTTGCGAGAGCGAAATTTGGTGCACTTGCTCTTGTAATTTTGATAGATCCTGTTGCAATTCTTCATCTTCATGAGTCATAGTAGAGCCTTCTGAAGGCTTAATGGGCATTGAATTATTTTTACGGGGCATATTTTAGAACCCAATACTAATATCTATTCTACAATATGCTCTTGGAATCAATTCAAATTGATTCTTCAAACAAGACTTATGCAATTCGGAAAAAAATACACACCTTTTTCTTGCTTTTGAGGAGCTCGATATTGAAATTAGATTATCTCTGTGATTGCAGCACTTAAATATTTGAATTTTGGTATTGACGTAGCACTCTGAATTCTCTTTCGAATTCCACATGTCTAACCTAATTTGGATTCTCCAAGAAAAAGTTGTATCCAATCTCCCACAATGACCTAATTATGGACTAGTTCAGTAGAGCGAACTTGTACTACTTGCCACGTGTTACTGTTTCATCCTTCAGCTCTAAAATTGATAGCCAAGAAAATATGGTCCGTGTAATTGCGACTAATTTTTATGGAACTCCAATCCGATTCTCAGAGAGAGAGTTATGAATATTTTCCCATGATCACCTCTTCGAGATGAAATTCGGGAGCCTGAAAAAGCACTACCTTCCACAGATCATATCTTCGAAATATTCCAAGCCAATATCTGAAATATTTTGACGAGTTTCCTCAGGATTTTGGCTTCGCACACTAAAAACTTCAGATTCTGAACCTTCGTATAAAAACAGTTATAGCGAAAATGCCACAATGACCTGTTTAGAGCAGCGAAACCCTAGAATCCAAAGCTCTGATACCAAATGTTGTGTAACCAGCTCAAAAAATAGAAGAAAAGAGATATCAATCCTAGGCCATAATTTAAAAGAGATATGCTGAAAGAAGGCTAGGTAAAAATTCCTTACTTGATATTAAACTGCTTTTTGTTTTCTTATATGTTTGCTTCTTTCATCACTTCTTAATTTTTCATACCATAAATCAACTTAAAGAGATCTATTGACATAGATGACTTGACCCATAGATCACTCTTGAAACTTGTTGTGCAATTAAATCCTTTATGACTCCATAGCCCAATGGATTGACACCTTTGATTACTTATCCTATCAGCTAAACCATTTTCAATCTACTCACAACTTTACCCTTCAAAAGACTTCCTTCATGTTAATGATATTCATCCCAACCAAACAAACAAAAACCCTTGTGCTTTATAACTAGCCTAATATCATATCATAAGTCTTAAATATCATATCTTTGAAAACACTTATAAAGAGAGATCCCTCTCTGAATCCAGGAGGGGTAGATCCTAGGAATCCAAAGTGGTTTTGATGTTAGCTCTGCAGCGTTTGTTCTTGCCAATCTTGCAAACTATAGAGACCTAACAGAATGTAAGTATATTTTGAGGCTGCTGATGCTTTGTTTTTTAATTGAAGAAATATAGGCTGAGATGAGAGATTTGAAGCAGTAAAAGACTCACTGGACTTGAATATTGTAACTGCTTTGAACATCAACTACAAAATCTGATTTATGGGATCCTGGTCTATGTCAATGGTGATGTTTTTCTTACTGTAAATTGTGTTTTTCTCATGTTTTCCATACTATCCACTTTCTCTAATAAAGAACAACAAATATAGATTAGGATTTACTTCTAAAGTACCATAAATCTCACTGATAAGCTTTATATTTATGTTTTCTTCTAATTGTTGCTTTGAGGATAATTCAATAGAGTATAATCAGTGAAGTGTGTGCTAAGCCCATGTTTTCTGAGTACAACTTGAGATATTGTCTTTGAAAGTTATTGATAAGTCTACTAAATAAATTTAAAATAGGGAAGTCTATGGTTAGCCCTGTCCTCTAGTTTATCTCCAACAGTAGCTTTGAAAAGTTCCCTAAGAGTATGTTGAAAGCAGGATAGGTTCAAAGTCCTTACTTGATCTTAAGCTACCCTTTGTTCTCTTATATGTTTTCTACTTTCTGAAAGTAATGTGTTAGATTGCTGGATTTTTGTCTAAAAAGTGTGCTTTATTAAAAGTTTTCCCAAAGAAGTCTATGGTTTGCCCTATCCTTTGGCTTGCTTCAAACAGTTTCTTTGAAAGGATTTTATTGTTTAGTGAAGTTAATAGATTCTTAAATGGTTATTAAATTTTCTTCTTTCACGACAATTTTAATGTTTCATACCACAAAATCTACCAAAAGAGATCTTTTAACATAGATGACTTACCCCATAGACCACTCTTGAAACCTATTTTCTAATTAAACCCTTTTTTGACTCCATAGCCCAATGGATTGACACTGTTTCTTAGATATCCTATCAGCTGAACCATTTTTTACCTACTTACACCTTTACCCTTCAAAATATTTCCTTCATTTTGATGATATTCATCCCAACCAAAACAAACAAAAACCCTTGTACTTCATAACTAGCCTAATATCATATCATAAGCCTTAAAGAAATATCTTTGAAAACATTTATATAGATAGATCCCTCTCTGAATCTAGGAGGGCTAGATCCTAAGATTCCAAAGTGGTTTTGATGTAGGCTCTGGAGCGTTTGTTCTTTCCAATCTTGCAAAATACAGAGGTCTAACAAGGGTAAGTTTAAGGTTAAGGGTAAAGTCAAGGTTAAGGTTATGTTAAGGGTAAGGTTAAGGTTAAGGTTTGGTTAACGTTAGGGTTAGGTTATAGTTAAGGTCAAGGTTAAGGCTAAGGGTAAGGGTAAGGTTAAGGTTAAGGTTAAGGTTATGTGTTTAGTTAGGTTAAGGTTAAGGTTAAGGTTTATGTTGAGGGTAACGTCAAGGTCAAGGTTAAGGTTACGTTAAGGGTAAAGTCAAGGTTAAGTTTTTAGTCAAGGTTAAGGTTAGGTTAAGGTTAGGGTTAGGTTATAGTTAAGGTCAAGTTTAGGGTTAAGGTTAAGGGTAAGGTTAAGGTTGCGGTTAAGGTTAAGTTCAATGTTAAGGTTAATGTTAAGGGTTTGGTCAAGGTGAGGATTAGGTTATAGTTAAGGTCAAGGTTAAGGTTAGGTTATAGTTAAGGTTAAGGTTAAGGTTATGGGAAGGTTAAGGTTAAGGTTAAGGTTAGGTTAAGGCTAAGGTTACGGGTTTAGTCAGGTTAAAGTTAAGGTTAACGTTAAGGGTAGGTTAAGGGTAAAGTCAAGGTTAAGGTTAAGGGTAAAGTTAAGGTTAAGGCAAAGGTTATGGGTAAGGTTAAGGTGTAGGTTAAGATAAGGTTAAGGGTAAGGTTAAGGTTAGGTTAAGGGTAAAGTTAAGGTTAAGGTTACATGTAAGGTTAAGGTTAAGGTGTAGGTGTAGGTTAGGATAAGGTTAAGGGTAAGGTTAAGGTTAGGTTAAGGTAAGGTTAAGGTTAAGGGTAAGGTTAAGTTAGGTTAAGGTAAGGTTAAGGTTACAATTATGGTTAGGGTAAGGTTAGGGTTAGGTTATAGTTAAGGTTAAATTTAAGGGTAAAGTTAAGGTCCAGGTTAGGGTTAGGTTATAGTTAAGGTTAAGGTTAGGTTAAGGGTAAAGTCAAGGTTAACCTAACCTTCACCTTAACCTTAACCATACCTTTACCTTAAGCTTAACCTAAACTTCCCATAACCTCTACCTTAACCTGACTCTAACCTTAACTTTCCCCTATCCTTAACCTTAACCTTAACCTTAACCTTAATGTTAACCTAACCTTAACCTTAACTTTACCCATAACCTTAACCTTACCCTTAACCTAACCTTAACCTTGACCATGACCAAACCCTTAACCTAACCTTAACCTTAGCCTAACCTAACCTTAACCTTAACCTTAACCTTATCTTAACCTCAACCCTGACTTTACCCTTAATGTAACCTTAAACTTAACCTTAAGGTCAAGGTCAAGGTTAAGGGTAAGGGTAAGGTTAGGGTTAGGTTATAGTTAACATTATGGATCGGGTAAGGTTAGTGTTAGGTTATAGTTAAGTTAAGGTTAGGTTAAAGTTAAGGTTAAGGTTATGGTTATGTAAAGTTTAAGGTTAAGGTTAAGTTTAAGGTTAAGGTTAAGATTAGGCTAAGGTTAAGGTTAATGTTAAAGTTAAAATTAAGCTTAAGGTTAAGGTTAAGGTTTTGGTCAAGGTTAGGGTTAGGTTATAGTTAAGGTTAAAGTTAGGTTAGGTTATAGCTAAAGTTAAGGTTAAGGTTAAGGTTAATTTTGGGTTATAGTGAAGGTTAAGGTTAAGACCCGTAACATTAATCTTGACATTCCCATTAACCATAACCTTAACTTTAACCCTAACCTTTACTTTACCCTTAACCTTAACCTTACTCTTAACTTGAAGCTTAACCTTAACCTTACTAAACATGTAACCTTAACCTCAACCTTAAACTTAACCTTAACTATAACCTAACCTTAACCTTGACCAAACCCTTAACCTTAATCTTGACCAAACCCTTAACCTTGACCAAACCCTTAACCTTAATCTTGACCAAACCCTTAACCTTAACCTTAACCTGACTAAATCCATAACCTTAACCTTAACATTAACTGTAACCTAAACCTAACCTTGACCAAACCCTTAACCTTGACCTTAACCTTAACCTTAACTTACCCCCTTAACCTTAACCTTAACCTTAACCATAACCCTAACCTTGACCAAATTCTTAACCTTAACCTTTGTTAGCCATCAGTAAAAAAATTTCATAACTGATGATGGCTAAAACAGGTCTTTTAGTCTTCAAGAAACAAGTTTTAAGAAAAATTGTGAGTTCTTGAAGCCTTGCTCTGTACCTTAGCTAAAGATCCTTTCCTCTGATAATATTCATTCAAGAATCGTTCAAAATCCTGCTGTTTCCAAAGAAAAAACTGTTTTCTAAGGCCCCCTGTCCATCATTTCATTTCCCCATCTCATCTTCATAACTTTTCCCATTTCACCAATTTTTACCTATTTTTACTCCTATCCTCTGTCATATTTTCCCCTAAAAAATCCCCTTTTTTCCTCATTTACCCTCCATTCCCTTAAAAAAACCTTTTTAAACCATAAAATCCCCTTTAAATTGGTTTAAAACACCCTTTTCACCTTACCCGAAACACTAAAAAACATCAAAAACCCATAAAATACTTTGAATGAAGCTTTTCCCCTCCTTTCGGGCTTTTAAGCCCCGTTGGCTTTAGCCTCTTTCCCTTTTTCTTCCATATACCCCGACCCTGGAAATAAGCGCTTAAAACTTGGCCCCTTCTAACATTCGCCCCTGGTCCTTTAAAATTTTCACAGGACCTACCCCTTTCTTTTATAATCCCCGCCTTTCTCCAAAATTCCTTTCCCTTCATAAAATCTTTACTTTGACTACTGGCACCCCCGATGCATCTTAACTGTTGATCTGGGAGTTTCGATGGCCATCAGGCTTTCCCCACTTCCCTGACTCCTCGTCTACCACCACCACCCCCAATAGATCTCAACTGTAGATCTTATAGATCTAATGAATATTGCTGCATTTCCCATCATTCCACCTCGCCAAAAAAATAAGCCTGCTCCACGACAACAGAGCCCACATCACCCGCTGGCCCACCTTCCACTTTCCTCCCACCATCCTATCCATTCTTGCCACATGTCCTCCACCATATGTTTCCTCCGCCCATCTTATCTCCCTTCGCGCTCATCGACAACCGTAGATATTCAGCCTAAAGATCTAATGGCCCCAAATCCTTTTCACCCCTGATCTCTCCAAACCTTCCCACCATGCATCTTGCACGTGAAATGGGTGGTTTCATGGATGGAATGTTTCATTCAATGGACCACATCGCGTCCATATGTGGAAAAAACCACAAACCGCTCATCTCCTGTGCGAAAACCACTTTTTGTTTTCTGCAAACCACTTTTAAATATTTGCACCCAATTCAAATTTTAACCCTGTTTCTTCATGTTTCTACCATGGGGAACCCTCTATTGCACATCCCCTCCCTCAATGCTCCTCCGACACTTCCCAGCCTCCAAAGCAATCTTACCCCAGCCCGTAGGTTTTTATTAATGTTTTTGTTTGTTTATGCAGGTTCAATGGCAGTTCTAAGGCCGAAAAGCCTTCCCACAGTCCATGAAGAGACAGGGTCGAAGGTGATAACCTTCGTGGCCCAAAAAAAGACAAAGAGGGACTAGCAGGGTTAATTCCATGTTTTTAACCAATGATTCATGAGCATTGGTCACACGATCAAGCCCTCCAGCGTGCCAAAGCCACCTGTACAACCAGCAATGAAGATAGAGATTAAAAGGTTAAAGGATAAAGGTTAAAGTCAAAAGCTTGAAGATTAAAAGACTTAATAAAGCAGATAAAGGATAAATACATAGTATAAAGATGAAAGATGATAAAGAAGGCCTAAAAATCATATCAAAGGCCTAAATCAGTGTTTAAAGCCACTAAATAGATATATCAGTAAGGAAAACCTCCAAATTCCACATCAGTGAGGCAATTAATCCTTAGAAATGTCACCTGCCATTTTATTTTCCTCAAAAGAATACAAATTCAATGCACAGTCAGAGATATTTTCCAAAGACAACTCAGAAGTAATTGCCAACCTACCAAAAGCCTCAAAAGTCAACAAAAGTGACTGAAGTAGATGAAAGTTAATGTAAAATCAATTAATAGAGTTAAGACATTGGATATCTTCTCCATTAGGCCTCCCAAAGGTCGAGAAGCATTTACTCTGTATTAATTGAATAGTTAGACCTTCCTTTCACTCCACCTCCTCAATTTACCTATATATATCATATGAGGAGCCTAGTATTGTTGTTGGTTGAATACTTATTGAATGTAAATAGTTATGGAGGCTGCTGAAGTTCTGTTAGTAATTGAAGAAAAATAGGTTGAGAAGAGAAGTTTGAAGTTGTAAAGACTTACTGGACTTGAAGATTGTAATTGGTTTGAACATCAAATATACAAGCTGATTTATGGGATCCTAGTCTATGTCAATGGTGATGTTTTTCTTACTGTAATTTTTGTTTTTCTTATGTTTTCATACTGTTCACTTTCTTTGATAAAGAACATCAAATATAGATTAGGATTTACTTCTAAAGTACCCTGAATCTCATTGATAAGCATTATCTTTATGTTTTCTTCTAACTGTGTTTTGAGGATAATTCAATAGAGTATAACCAGTGAAGTGTTGGTAAGCCCATGTTTCCTGAGTACAAATTGAGATATTGTATATGAAAGTTCTTGAAAATTATGCTAAGTAAAGTCGAACTAGAGAAGTCTATGGTTAGCCATATCCTCTAGTTTATCTCCAACAGTTTCTTTGAAAAGTTCCCTTAAGAGTATGTTGAAAGCAGACTAGGTTAAAAGTCCTTACTTGATCTTAAGCTATTCTTTGTTTATCTTAAATGATTTCTTTTGAGAGTGTGCTGAAAGCAGGATAGGTTAAAAGTCCTTACTTGATCTTACGCTGCCCTTTTTTTCTTATATGTTTTCCTCTTTTACCACACTTCTTAATGTTCCATACCACAAAATAAATCTAAAGAGATCCTTTGATATAGATTACTTTCCCCATGGACCACTCTTGATACTTGTTGTGCAATTAAATCCTTTTGTGACTCCATAGCCCAATGGATTGATACTGTCTCTTACCTATCCTGTTAGCTGAACCATTCTTTCAACCTGCTCACACCTTTACCCTTCAAATGACTTCCTTCATTTTGATGATATCCTACCCAACCAAAACAAACAAAACCTTTGTACTTTATAACTAACCTAATATCATAAAATAAGCATAAAAAAATATCTTTTGAAAACAATTATATAGAGAGATCCCTCTCTGAATCCAGGAGGGCTAGATCCTAGGATTCCAAAGTGGTTCAGATGTAGGCCCTGCAGTGTTTATTCTTGCCAATATTGCAAACTACGGGGACCCTAACAGAGTGGCGACCATACTAGGGAATATTGAGTAATAGATAACTTCACAAGTCAATGAACCCCTATTCATAAATGAGAAAAGTGTCACCAAGAATGGTTATTATTGATTTTTGATGGTGAACAACAACCAAACCTTAAAAATAAGTAAAAATCCTTCACTTAGCGACTCCACAACTCCCAAAAGACCAAATGACTCCACTGGTAGAAGAATTTGAATTGGTTGACAAGATACAGTGACCTATTTTCTAATTTACAAACATGGATTCAAGTAAAAACCCGAAGGAAAAACTATTGGCCATGATGGAAAAAATGATGTACATGTTTAAAAAGAGAATGGATAGGTATGAGGCTAATTTAAATATTGATAATCTAGAGCAGCGCATGCTTTTTCTAGATCAAGAAAAAACTCAACCACTACAAGACCGAGATAATGAGCAAGACATGTATGATGATCAAGACTTTATAGAAGATGATGAGGAAGGTTGTCAAGAAATTCCTGATTTCCTACCTATAACTTGTGTTTTACTGTTAAGAGAGCTTTATGAACAAAATGAAAATACTAATAGTGACCAGTTCTTTGAGCAAACAAGTAGCCTCCTAGGAAACAAAGAACTTGAAATAGAAAAAAATCAACACATATAGGGACTCTACCTTTATGTTATAACTCATTTCAGATTTTAAGAGGAGAGTGACATCCTGACAATGTAGAAGAAACAACTCATGAACCTTGTATTCAAATTGAGTATCATAACAATCATGAGGAGTTGCTTGAAACAGAAGTAGATCAGGAAATAGTAGAAGATCCTCAAGTTTTCTCTACAAGCATAAGTATTGATTGACTAGAAGAGGCTCAGGAATACATCTAGCCTCAAAACCAGTTAACACAAGAGAAAGAGGATTGTTGTACTTCTTTTTATGCTGAAAGAGAAATCCCTCCTTTGACTGAAGGAGAAATTGATCAAATACTAAAAAAGCAGCTAGCCTCCAAACCTTCATTTCAACAAGATAATCATCAACAAGTGCCTATCCCATATAACAACACAATGGCACTCAAGATAAAGAGGATAGTAGGGAAATTAATGATAAATCCGAAACTAGTCCTCTATGGAGTATGGGTTTTGATGGTTCATGTAGTAAAACTAGTGCAGATGTAGGAATGTGGCTTTAGAATATAGAAAACAATAATGTTGAAGGCCAGTCATATAAATTGAGTTTCCAAAGCACAAGTAACATAGTAGAGTATGAGGCACTCCTTTTAGGCCTGCATTTATTGAAAAAAATAAGGGCCAAAAGAATAACAGTTCATGGGAAAGCAGAATTGGTCATTAGGCAAGTGAATGAGGAATGCATTGTTAAAAATCCCAGACTTAGAGCCTATAAGGATGATGCCATGGACTTGTTAAAATAATTTTAAGAATTCCAACTTACCCTTGTCCCTAAAAACCAAAACATTCTTGCCAATGGATTAGCCCTTGTTGGTAGTACATGTCTGAGACCTTGTGAAAGAAAACAATACATAATTCAAGAAAAATTCAGACCAGCTGTCCCAAACAACGAGAAGTACTAGCAAGTCTTTGGGGGAGAAAAAGAAATAGAATAATATCCTATTGAGGATATATCATCTTTTCAAAAGAAACCTTCTCCCATCGCTGATATCAATCTATCATCCAAAGAACCTAAATTTACATAAGAAGCAAGCATAGATTTAGAGAAAGAAGAAATTTCACTGCTTGTTGATTTGCAGGTGAAGGATGATGATGCTTCCAAGGAACATACTAAAGATGTAGTCCTCAAAGCTAATGTATTAGAGGCAGAAAATCTACCAATCATGGAGAGCCAAAAAGAAGAGAGTTCTCATCTTTTCTTTGTTGATCCTATGGAAGAATGTATGGAGGTCCTAATTGGCTCAAATTCTCAACCTTAAAGTTAAAGTTAATGTTAAGGTTAGGTTAAGGTTAAGGTTAAGGTTAGATTAATATTATGGTTAAGGTTATGGTTAGGTCAAGTTTAAGGGTTTAGTTAGGTTAATGTTAAGGCTAAGGGTTTGGTGAAGGTTAAGGGTAAAGTTAAGGTCAAGGGTAGGGTTAGGTTATAGTTAAGGTTAGGTTAAGGTTAAATTCAAGGTTAAGGTTGAGGTGAAGTTTAAGGGTAAGTTTAACGTTCGATTAAGGTTAAGGTTAAGGGTAAAGTCAAGGTTAATGTTAGGTTATGGGTAAGGTTAAGGTTAAGGGTAAGGTTAAGGTTAGGTTAAGGTTAAGGTTATGGTTAAGCTTACGCTAAGGGTAAAATTAAGGTTAAGGGCTTGGTTAATGTTAAAGTTAAGGTTAAGGTTAGGGTTAAGGGTAAATTCAAGGTTAAGGTCAAGGTTAGGTTAAGGTCAAGGTTATGTTTAAGTTAAGGTTAAGGTTAAGGTTTGGTTAAGGTTAGGGTTAGGTTATAGTTAAAGTTAAGGTTAAGATTAGGTTAAGGGTAAAGTTAAGGTTAAGGTTAAGGTAAATGTAAGCTTAGGGTAAAGGTTAAGGTTAAGGTTAAGGTCAAGATAAGGTTAAAGGTAAGGTTAAGGGTAAAGGTTAAGGTTAGGTTATAGTTAATATTAATGTAACCTTAAACATAAACTTAACCTTAACGTAACCTTAACCATAACCATAACCTGAACCTTAACCTTCCCATTACCATAACCCTAACCTTAACATAACCTTAACCTTAACCTTACCCTTAACCTTATCTTAACATTACCTTACCCTTAACCTTTCTAATCCACTAACCTTAACCTTAACCTAACCTTAACCTTACCCTTAACTTGACCTTAACCTGACCTTAACTTTACCCTTAACCTAACCTTAACCTTAACCTTAACCTAACCCTAACCTTAACTATAACCTTAACATTAACCTTAACCTTAACATTAACCTAATATTAACCTTAACCTAACCGTAACCGTAACCTTAACCTTAACCTTAACCTTAACCTTAACCTTAACCTTAGCCTTAACCTGAAAATTAGCCTAACCATATCCTTAACCTTAACCTTAACCTAACCCTAATATTAACTTTACCATTAACCTAACCTTAACCTTAACCTTAACCTAACCCTCATCTTAACTTTACCTTTAACCTAACCTTAACCTTAACCTCAACCTTATCTTAACCTTAAGATAAGGTTAAGGGTAAGGTTAAGGTTAAGGTTAGGTTAAGGGTATAGTTAAGGTTAAGGTTAAGGTTAGAGTAAGGTTAGGGTTAGGTAAGAGTTGAGATTAAGGTTAAGGTTGGTTAAGGTTAAGGTTAAGGTTAAGTTTAAGGTTAAGATAAGGTTAAGTTAACGTTAAGGACCTTACCATTAACCTTATCTTAAAATTAACCTTAACCTTAACCTTAAACTTAACCTTGACCTTAAATATAACCTAACCTTAACCTTAGCAAAACCCTTAACCTTAACCATAACCTTAACCTTAACCTTCCCATTACCATAACCTTAACCTTAACCTTACCCTTAACGTTATCTTAACATTAACTTAACCTTAACCTTCCCAATCCCTTAACCTTAACCTAACCTTAACCTTACCCTTAACCTAACTTTAACCTTGACTTTACCCTTAATTTAACCTTAACCTTAACTTTAACCTTACTAAACTCGTACCCTTAACCTTAGCTTAACCTTAACCTTTACTTAACCTTAACGGTTAGGTTAAGGTTAACGTTATGGGTAGGTTAAGGTTAACCTTGACTTTACCCTTAACCTACCATTAACCTTAACTATAACCTAACCATAAACTTGACCCTAACCTTAACCTTAACCTTAACTTTACCCTTATCTTAACCTTAACCTAACCTTAACCTTGACTTTACCATTAACCTAACCTTTACCTTAACCTAACGTAACCTTAACTTTGACCTTAAACTTAACCTTAACCTTAACTATAACCTAACACTAACCTTACCCTAACCATAACCTTAAATATAACCTAACCCTAACTTTAACCATACCCTTAACCTTATCTTAACCTTAACCTTCACTATAACCTAAACTTAACCTTAACCTTACCCTAACCTTAACCTTGACCTTAACTTTAACCTTAACCTGACTAAACCCGTAACCTTAACCTTAACTTAACCTAACTTTAACCTTAACCTTAACCTTAACCATAACCCTAACCTTGAACAAACCCTTATCCTTAACCTTAACTTGACTAAACCCATAACCTTAACCTTAACCTTAACCTAACTAAACCCATAACCTTAACCTTAACCTTAACCTAACTATAACATTACCCTTAACCAAGCGTAACCTTAACCTTAACCTTGACCTTAACCTTAACCTTAAGCATACCTTTACCTTAACCTTAACCATAACCTTAACCTAACTAAACCCGTAACCCTAAGACTTAACCTTACTCTTAACCTTCACCTTAACCTTAACCTTGACTTTACTCTTAACCTAACCTTAACCTTAACTATAACCTAGCCCTAACCTTACCTTAACCATAACCTCAACTTGACCTTAACCTGACCTTAAACTGGCCTTAAGTTTACCCTTAACCTAACCTTAACCTTAACCTTAACCTAACCCTAACCTTAACTTTACCATTAACATTAACCTTAAACTTAACCTTAACCTTAACGTTAACCTAATCTTAACCTTAAACTAACCGTAACCTTAACCTTAAGCTTAGCCTTAACCTGAACATTAGCCTAACCATAACCTTAATCTAACCCTAACCTTAACTTTACCCTTAACCTAACCTTAACCTTAACCTAACCCTAACCTTAACTTTACCCTTAACCTAACCTTAACCATAACCTTAACCTTATCTTAACCTTAAGATAAGGTTAAGGTTAAGGTTAAGCTTACGTTAAGGGTAAATTCAAGGTTAAGTTTAGGTTAAGGGTATAGTTAAGGTTAAGGTTAAGGGTAAGGTTAGGGTTAGGTTAAAGTTAAGATTAAGTTTAAGGTGAAGGTTAAGGTTGGTTAAGGTTAAGGTTAAGGTTAAGGTTAGGTTAAGCTTAATATAAGGTTAAGGTTAAGGTTAAGGTTAAGGTTAAGGTTAAGGACCTTACCATTAACCTTATCTTAATCTTAACCTTAACCTTCACCTTAAACTTAACCTTGACCTTAAATATAACCTAGCCTTAACCTTAACCAAACCCTTAACCTCAACCTCAACCTTAACCATAACCTTAACCTTAACCTTCCCATTTCCATAACCTTAACCTTAACCTTACCCTTAACATTATCTTAGCATTACCTTAACCTTAACCTTCTCAATCCCTTAACCTTAACCTTAACCTATCCTTAACCTTACCCTTAACCTAACTTTAACCTTGACTTTACACTTAACGTAACCTTAACCTTAACTTTAACCTTACTAAACCCGTACCCTTAACATTATCTTAACCTTAACCTTTACTTAACCTTAAGGGTTAGGTTAAGGTTAAGGTTATGGGAAGGTTAAGCTTAACCTTGACTTTACCCTTAACCTACCATTAACCTTAACTATAACCTAACCCTAAACTTGACCTTAACTTTACCCTTAACCTTGACCTTAACCTTGACTTTGACCTTAACCTTAACCTAACCTTAACATAACTTTAACCATAACCATAACCTTAACCTAACCTTAAACTTAACTTTACAATTAACATAACCCTAACCTTGAGCAAACCCTTAACCTTACCCTTAACCTTAACCTAACTAAACCCGTAACCTTAACCTTACCCTAATCTTAACTTTAACCTAACCTTAACCTTGAATTTATCCTTAACCTAACCTTAACCTTAACCATAACCCTAACCTTGACCAAACCCTTATCCTTAACTTTAACTTGACTAAACCCATAACCTTAACCTTAAACTTAACCTAACTAAACCCATAACCTTAACCTTAACCTTAACCTAACCTTAACCTTAACATTAACCTAACTATAACCTTACCCTTAAGCAAGCTTAACCTTTACCTTGACCTTGACCTTAACGTTAACCTTAACCTTACCTTAACCTTGACCTTACCCTTAACCTTAATCTTAAGTTTAACCCTAAACTTGACTTTACCCTTAACTTAACCGTAACCTTCCCATAAACATAACCTTAACCTTAACCATAAACTTAACCTTACTAAACCTGTAACCTTAATCGTAACCTTAACCTTATCCTTAACCTTAACTACAACCTAAACCTAAACTTGGCCAAACCCTTAACCTTAACCTTGACTAAACCCTTAACCTTAACCTTGACCTGACTAAACCTGTAACCTTAACCTTAACAATAACCTAACCCTAACCTTGATCAAACCCTTAATATTAACCTTAACCTTAACCTTAACCTTAACTAAAACCAAAACCCTAACCTTGACTAAATTCTTAACCTTAACCTTAACCTAAACCTTAACCCTAACCTTAACCTTAACCTTAACCTTAACTATAACATGACCCTAACCTTGATCAAACCCTTAACATTAACTTTACACTTAACCTAACCTTAACCTTAACTATAACCTAACCCTAATGTTGAACAAACCCTTAACCTTAACCTTAACCTGACTAAACCCGTAACCTTAAACCTAACCTTACATTAACCTTAACCTTTCCTTTACCTAACTTTAACCTTAACCTTCACCCAACCTTAACCCTAACCTTACCCTAACCTTACCCCTAACCCAAACCTTTAGCCTTAACCTAACCTTAACCAAATGCTTAACCTTAGCCTTAATCTTAGCCTTAACCTTCACCTTAACGTTAACCTTAACATAACTAAACCCGTAACCCTTAACCTTAACCTTACCCTTAACCTTCACCTTAACCTTAAACTTGACTTTACCCTTAACCTAAAATTAACCTCAAATATAACCTAACCCTAACCTTGACATTAACTTTACCCTTAACCTTGACCTTAACCTTAACCTTAACCTTGACCTTGACCTTAACCAAACCTTATCTTAACTTTATCCTAACTTTAACTTTAACTATAGCCTAACCCTCACCTTAACCTAACCTTAACCTTGACTTTAACCTAACCTTAACCTTCCCCTAACCTTAACCTTAACTTTACCCTAAACCGAACCTTAACCTTAACTTTAACCTTAACCTTAACCTTAACCAAACCTTTAACCTTGACTTTAACCTTAACTGTAACCTTAACCTAACTAAACTTGTAACCTTAACCTTGACGTTATCCTTATCTAACCTTAACCTTAATCTTAACCTAACCCTAACCTTAATCAAACCCTTAACCTTAAATATAACCTAACTCTAACCTTGACCTTAATTTTACACTTAACCTTGAATTTAACCTTAACCTAACCTTAACCTTAACTTTACCCTTAAAATAATCTTAACCTTAACCTAACCTTAACCTTGACTTTACCCTTAACCTAACCTTAACCTGGACCTTAACTATAACCTAACTGTAACCTTGACCAAACCTTAACCTTAACCTTAAGCTAATCCTAACCTTAACCTAACCGTAACCTTAACCTAGCCTTAACCTTAACCATAACCTTAGCCTTAACTTGAACATTAGCCTAACCATAACCTTAACCTTAACCTTAAGCTAACCCTAACCTTAACTTTACCCTGAATCTAACCTTAACCTTAACCTTATCTTAACCTTAACCTTTTCCTTAGCCTAACCATAACCTTAACCTTAACCTTAACCTAACCCTAACCTTAACTTTTCCCTGAACCTAACCTTAACCTTAAACTTAACCTAACCCTAATATTAAATTTACCCTTAACCTAACTTTAACCTTAACCTGACTAAACCAGTAACCTTAACCTTACATTAACCTAACTTTAACATTAACCTTCCCCTAACCTTAACCTTAACCTTAACCTTACCCTAACCATAACCTTAACTTTACCTATAACGTTACCCTTAACCTAACCTTAACCTTGACCTTGACCAAACCCTTAACCTTAAGGGTAAGGTTAGGTTCAGGGTAAAGTAAAAGTTGAGGGTAAGGGTAAGGTTAAGGTCAAGGTCAAGGTCAAGGTTAAGGTTAAGGTTAGGTTAAGGATAAAGTTAAGGTTAAGGTGAAGGTTAAGGATAAGTTTAAGGTTAAGGTTACAGGTTTAGTCAGGTTAAGGTTAAGGTTATAAGTTTGGTAACGGTTAGGGTTAGGTTATAGTGAAGGTTAAGGTTAATTTAAGGGTAAAGTCAAGGTTAAGGTTAGGGTAAGGTCAAGGTTAAGGGTAAGTTCAAGGTTAAGGTTACGTTAAGGGTAAATTCAATGTTAAAGTTACGTTAAAGGTAAAGTCAAGGTTAAGGTTATGGTTCAGGTTAGGGAAAGGCTAAGGTTAAATTTAAGGTTAAGGTCAAGGGTTTGGTCAAGGTTAGGGTTAGGTCATAGTTAAGGTTAAGGTTAAGGTGAAGGTTAAAGGTAAGGTGAAGGTTAAGGTTACGGGTTTAGTCAGTTTAAGGTTTAAGTGAAGGGTTTAGTCAAGTTTAGGGTTAGGTTAAGGTCAAGGGTAAAGTTAAGGTTAAGGTTAGGTTAAGGGTAAAGTTAAGGTTAAGGTTAGGTTAAGGTTAGGGTAAGGTTAAGTGTTAAGTTTAACTTAATCGTAACCTTAACCTTAACCTGACTAAACCCGTAACCTTTACCTAACCTTAACCTTAACCTAACCTTAACCTTAACCTTAACCTTCCCATAACCATAACCTTAACCTTAACCTTGACTTTAGCCTTAACCATAACCTTCACCTTACCCCATTAACCTTAACATTAACCTTAACCATAACCTTTACCTTAACCTTCCCATAACATTAACCTTAACTTTAACCTTAACCTTAAGCTTAAACTAACCTTAACATTAACCTTGACCTTAAACTTAACCTTCACACTTAACCTTACCTTAACCTTAACCAAACATTAACCTTTACCTAACCTTAACCTTAACTTATCCTTTAACTTAACTATATCCTAACCATAACTTTGGTAAGGTCAAGGTTATGGTTAAGGTTATGGTTATGGGAAGGTTAAGGTTAAGGTCATGGTTAAGGTTAAGGTTAAGGTTAGGGGTTTGGTTAAGGTTAGGTTTAGGTTATAGTTAATGTCAAGGTTAAGGTTAGTTTATGGCTAAGGTTAAGGTTATAGGTTTAGTTAGGCTAAGGTTAAGGTTCAGGGTAAAGTAAAGGTTAAGGTTAAGGTTAGGTTTAATGTTCAGGTTAAGGTTAATTTAGGTTAAGGTTAAGGTTAAGGTTAGGGTTAATGTTCAGGTTAAGGTTAAGGTTACCAGAAGGTTAAGGTTAAGGTTAAGGTTAAGGTTATGTTAAGGTTAAGGATGAAGGTTAAGGTTACGAGTCTTAACCTTAACCTTAACCTTAACCTTCACCGTTAACCTTAACCTTAACCTTAACCTTCATTATAACCGAACCTTAACCTAGACCTTAACTATGACCTAACCTTGACCTTAACCTTAACCTTACCTTTACATTAACCTTAACCTTTTCCTTACCCTTAACCTTAGCCTTAACCTTACCTTTACATTAACCTTAACCTTTACCTTAACCTTAGCCTTAACCTTAACCTAACCTTGACCTTAATCGTACTCTTAACCTTAACCTTAACCTTAACTTAACCTAACCTTAACTATAACCTAACCGTAACCTTGACCAAACCTTTAACCTTAACCATATCTTAACCTTAACCTAACCTTGACCTTAACCTTAACATTAACCTAACTATAACCTTACCCTTGACCTTAACTATAACCTATCCCTAATCTTCACCAAACCCTTAACATTAACCTTATCCTAACCATAACCTTGACCAAACTCTTAACATTAACCTTAACCTTAACCTTAACCTAATCTTAACCTTAACTTAACCGTAACCTTAACCTAACCTTAACCTTAGCCTAGCCATAACCTTAACCTTAACCTAACCCTAACCTTAAATTTACCCTTAACCTAACCTTAACCTTAACCTTAACCTAATGCTAACCTTAACTTTACCCTTAACCTTAACCTTAACCTAATCTTAACCTTAAGGTAATCATAACCTTAACCTTAACCTTGGCTTTAACCTAAAAATTAGCCTGACGATAACCTTAACCTTAACCTAACCCTAACCTTAACTTTACCCTTAACCTAACCTTAACTTTACCCTTATCTTAACCTTAAGATAAGTTTAAGCTTAAGGTTAAACTTACGTTAAGGGTAAAGTCAAGGTTAAGGTTAGGTTAGGGTTAATATAAGGTTAAGGTTAAGGTTAAGGTTAAGTTAAGGGTATAGTTAAGGTTAAGGTTAAGCGTAAGGTTAGGGTAGGGTTAGGGTTAAGTTATATTTAAGATTAAGGTTAAGGTTAGGTTAAGGGTATAGTTAAGGTTAAGTTTAAGGGTAGGGTTAGGGTAAGGTTAGGGTTAGGTTATATTCAAGATTAAGGTTAAGGTTGGTTAAGGTTAAGATAAGGTTAAGGTTAAGGTTAAGGCTAAGGTTAGAGTTAAGGTTAACATTAAGGGCCTTACCCTTAACCTTATCTTAACCTTAACTTTAACCTTACCCTTAACCTAACTTTAACCTTAACCTTAACCTCAATGTAATCTTAACCTTACCCTTAACCTAACCTTAACCTTAACCTTAACCTAACTTTGACCTTGAATTTACCCTTAATGTAACCTTAACCCTAACTTTAACCTTACTGAACCTGTACCCGTAACCTTATCTTAACCTTAACCTTTACTTAACCTTAAGGGTTAGGTTAAGGTTAAGTTTTTGGGAAGGTTAAGGTTAGCCTTGACTTTAACCTTAACCTACAATTAACCTTAAATATAACCTAAACCTAAACTTGACATTAACTTTACCCTTAACCTTGACCTTGACCTTAACCTAACTTTAACCTTAACCTTAACCATAACCGTAACCTTAACCTAACCTTAAACTTAACTTTACAATTAACCTAACTCTAACCTTGAGAAAACACTTAACCCTAACCTTAACCTTACCCTTAACCATAACTTAACTAAAATCGTAACCTTAACCTTACCCTAATCTTAACCTTAACCTAACCTTAACCTCAACTTTCACCTTAACCTAACCTTGACCTTAACCTTAACCTAACCTTAACCTTAACCAATCATAACCTTAAAATTCCTTAAAATTAACCTTAACCTTAACTATAACCTAACCATAACATTACCCTAACCATAACCTTAACTATAACCTAACCCTAAACTTAACCTTATCCTTAACCTTATCTTAACCTTAACCTTAACCTTCACCTTAACCTTAACCTGACTAAACCGCTAACCTTAACCTTACCTTAACCTAACTTTAACCTTAACTTTAACCTTAACCATAACCCTAACCTTTACCAAACCCTTATCCTTAAACTTAAATTGACTAAACCTATAACCTTAACCTTAACCTAACTAAACCCATAACCTTAACCTTAACCTTAACCTAAATTTAACCTTAACCTTAACCTAACTATAACCTTACCCTTGACCAAGCTTAAACTTAACCTTAACCTTGACCTTGACCTTAACCTTAACCTTACCCTTACCCTTCACCTTAACCTTGACCATAATCTTAACCTGACTAAATCCGTAACCCTAAACCTTAACCTTACCCTTAACCTTCACCTTAACCTTGACATTACCCTTAACCTAACCTTAACATTAAATATAGCCTAACCCTAACCTTGACCTTAACTTTACTGTTAACCTTGACCTTAACCTTAACCTTGACCTTGACCTTAACCTAATCTTAACCTTAACCTTATCTTTACCCTTAATCTAATGGTAACCTTAACCTTAACCATAACCATAACCTTAACCTTTACTTTACCCTTAACCATAACCTTACCTTAACCTAACCTTAACCTTAACTTTTCCTTAACCTTCACTTTACCCTTGACCTAAACTCGTCAAGGCCAAGGTTAAGGTTAACATAGGTTAAGGTAAGGTTATGGTTAGGTTAAGGTTAAGGTTAAGATAATGTTAAGGTTAAGGTTAGGTTAAGGTTAACCTTAAACTTAACCTTCCCCTAACCCTAACCTAAACCTTAACCCTAACCTTAACCTTAACCTAACCTTAACCTTGACTTTACCCTTAACCTTAACCTTAACCTTACTAAACATGTAACCTTACCCTTAGCCATAACCTAAACTTAAACTTGACCTTAACTATAACCTAAACGTAACCTTCACCAAACCCCTAACCTAACTTAACCTTAACCTTATCTATAACTGTAACCGTAACCTGACTAAACTCGTAACCTTTACCTAAAATTAACGTTAACCTAACCTTAACCTTAACCTTAACCTTCCCATAAACATAACCTTAACTTTAACCTTACCCTTAACCTTAACCTTAACCTTAACCTTGACCTTACTCGATTAACCTTAAACTTAACCTTAACCATAACCTTAACCTTAACCTTCCCATAACATTAACCTTAACCTTACCTTAACTTTAAACTAACCTTAACCTTGACCTTAAATTTAACCTTCACCATTAACCTTACCTTAACCTTAACCAAACCTTAACCTTTACCTAACCTTAACCCTAACCTAACCTTAACTATATCCTAACCATAACCTTGGTAAGGTCAAGGTTAAGGTTAAGATTATGGTTATGGGAAGGTTAAGGTTAAGGTCATGGTTAAGGTTAAGGTTAACGTTAGGGGTTTGGTTAAGGTTAGGTTTAGGTTATAGTTAAGGTCATGGCTAAGGTTAAGTTTACAGGTTTAGTCGGGTTTAGGTTAAGGTTAAGGGTAAGGTCAATGTTAAGGTTAGGTTAAGGGTAAGGTTAGGGTTAAGGTTCAGGTTAAGGTTAAGATTAAGGGTTTGGTTAAGGTTAAGTTTAACGTTAAGGTTAGTTTAAGGGTTTATTTAAGGTTAAGGTTAAGGTTAACGTTAGGGGTTTGGTTAAATTTAGGTTTAGGTTATAGTTAAGGTCAAGGTTAAGGTTAGGTTATGGCTAAGGTTAAGGTTATAGGTTTAGTCAGGTTAAGGTTAAGGTTAAGGGTAAAGTCAAGGTTAAGGTTTGGTTAAGGTTAAGGTTAGGGTTAAGGTTCAAGTTAAGGTCAAGGTTAGGGTTAGGGGAAGGTTAAGCTTATGTTGAGGTTAAGCGTGAAGGTTAAGGTTATGCATCTTAACCTTAACCTTAACCTTCACCATTAACCTTAACCTTAACCTTAACCTTAACTTTACCTTGACCTTAACCGTACCCTTAACCTTGACCTTAACCTTAACCTAACCCTAACCTTGACCTTAACCTTAACTTAACCTTAACCTTCACCATTAACCTTAACCTTAACCTTAACCTTAACTTTACCTTGACCTTAACCGTACCCTTAACCTTGACCTTAACCTTAACCTAACCCTAACCTTGACCTTAACCTTAACTATAACCTAACCCTAACCTTGACCAAACCCTTAACAGTAACCATATATTCATCTTAACCTAACCTTAACCTTAACCATAACCTTAACCTAACTATAACTTTACCCTTAACCTTAACCTTGACCTTAACTATAACCTAACCCTAACCTTGACCAAACCCCTAACATTAACCTTAACCTAACCCTAACCTTAACCAAACCCTTAACATTAACCTTAACCTTAACCTAATCTTAACCTTAACTTAACTGTAACCTTAACCTAACTTTAACCTTAACCTTAACCTTAGCCTAACCATAACCTTAACCTTTACCTTAACCTAACCCTAACCTTAACTTTACCATTAACGTAACCTTAATCTTAACCTAACCCTAACCTTAAATTTAACCTTAACATTAACCTTAACCTTAACCTAATCTTAACCTTAACCTAGCCGTAACCTTAACCTTAACCTTAGCCTTAGCCTTAACTTGAACATTAGCCTAAGAATAACCTTAAGCTTAACCTTAGCCTTAGCCTTAACTTGAACATTAGCCTAAGAATAACCTTAACCTTAACCTTAGCCTTAGCCTTAACTTGAACATTAGCCTAAGAATAACCTTAACCTTAACCTTAACCTAACCCTAACCTTAACTTTACCCTTAAGCTAACCTTAACCTTGACCTTAATCTAACCCTAAACTTAACTTTACCCTTAACCTAACCTTAACTTTAATATTAACCTTATCTTAACCTTAAGATAAGCTTAAGGGTATGGTTAAGGTTAAGCTTAAGCTTACGTTAAGGGTAAAGTCAAGGTTAAGGTTAAATTAAGGTTAAGATAAGGTTAAGGTTAAGGTTAAGGTTAGGTTAAGGGTATAGTTAAGGTTAAGGTTAAGGTAAGGTTAGGGTTAGGTTATAGTTAAGATTAAGGTTAAGGTGAAGGTTAAGGTTCGTTAAGGTTAAGGTTAAGATTAAGGTTAGGTTAAGGTTAAGATAAGGTTAAGGTTAACGTTAACGTTAAGGACATTACGGTTAACCTTATCTTAACCTTAACCTTAACCTTAATGAAACCCTTAACCTTAAACTTAACCTTAACCATAACATTAACCTTAACCTTCCCATTACCATAACCTTAACCTTAACCTAACCTTAACATTAACCTTACGCTTAACCTTATCTTAACATTACCTTAACCTTAACCTTCCCAATCCCTTAACCTCGACCTTAACCTAACCTTAACTTACCCTTAACCTAACTTTAACCTTGAATTTACCCTTAAATGTAACCTTACCTTTACTTAACCTTAAGGGTTAGGTTAAGGTTAAGGTTATTGGAAGGTTAAGTTAACCTTGACTTTACCCTTAACCTACCATTAATCTTAACTATAACCTAACCCTAAAATTGACCTTAAATTTACCCTTAACCTTAACTTTACCCTTAACCTTAACCTAACCTTAACTTTAGCTTTACAATTAACCTAACCCTAACCTTGAGCAAACCCTTAACCTTAACCTTAACCTTACCCTTAACCTTAACCCAACTAAACCCGTAACCTTAACCTGACCCTAATCTTAACCTTAACCTAACCTTAACCTTGACTTTACCCTTAACCTAACATTAACCTTAACATAACATAACCTTAGCCTTGACCTTAACCTTAACCTTAACTATAACCTAACCCTAAACTTACTCTAACCATAACCTTAACTATAACCTAACCCTAAACTTAACCTTACCCTTAACCTTCACTATAACCTAACCTTAACCTTAACCTTAACCTTACTAAACCTGTAACCTTAACCTTAACTTTAACTTTAACTTTACCCTTAACCTTGACCTTACCCTTAACCTTCACTATAACCTAACCTTAACCTTAACCTTAACTTTAACCTTAACCCTAACCTTAACCTTAACCTAACCTTAACCTTTAACCTTAACCTAACCTTAACCATAACCTTAACCTTAACCTCACCCCTTTAACCATATCCTTAACCTCGACCTTAACTTTAATGTGACTAAACCCGTAAACTTAACCTTACCTTAACTAACTTTAACCTTAACCTTAACCTTAACCTAACTATAACCTTACCCTTAATCTTAACCTTGACCTTAACTATAACCTAACCCTAACCTTGACCAAACCCTTAACATTAACCTCAACCTTAAACTTTACTTAACCTTAACCTTGACCTTAACCTTAACCTTAACCTTAACCTTAACTTAACCTTAACCTTACCTTAACTTAACATAACCTTAACCTTAACCTTACCCTTAACCTTAAACTTAACCTTGACCTTAACTATAACCTAACCCTAACCGTGACCAAACCCTTAACATTAACCTTACCCTAATCTTAACCTTAACCTAACATTAACCTTGAATTTACCCTTAAAATTAACCTTCACCTTAACCTTGACTTTAACCTTAACCTTAACCTTAACCAAACCCTTAACATTAACCTTAACTTAACCTTAACCTTAACCTTAACCTAACTTTAACCTTGACCTTAACTATAACCTAACTTTATCCTTGACCAAACCCTTAACCTAGCCTTAACATTGACTTTACCTTTAACCTAACCTTAACCTTAACCTAACCTTAACCTTAACTTTACCTTAACCTTGACTTTACCCTTAACCTAACCTTAACCTTAACCTAACTATAACCTTAACCTAACTTAACATTAACCTTGACCTTGACCTTAACCTTAACCTAACTTTAACCTAACTTAACATAACCTTAAGGGTTTAGTTAGGTTAAGTTTAACGTTAAGGAAAGGTAAAGCGTAAGGTTAAGGTTAAGACCTATAATGGTTTAGGTTAAGGTTATAGTTAAGGTTAAGGTTAAGGTTAAGGTTATGATTAAGGTTAAGGTTAAGGTTAGGTAAAGTTTAATGTTAAGGGTAGGTTATAGAGAAGCTTAAGGTTAATACCCGTAACCTTAAACCTTAACCTTAACCTAACTATAACCTTACCTTAACCTAACCTTAACCTTAATATTAACCTTAACCTAACTAACCCTTAACTGTAACCGTAACCTTACCCTTAACCTTAACCTTACCCTTAATGTAACCTACCCTTAAGGTTAACCTTAACCTTCCCATAACCATAACATTAACCTTAACTATAACCTAACCCTAACCTTGACCTTAACCTTCACCTAACCTTAACCTTCAATTTACCCTTAACCTAATCTTAACCTTAACCTAACCTTAACCTTGAATTTACCCTTAACCTAACCTTAACCTTGACCTTAACTATAACCAAACCCTAACCTTGACCAAACCTTAACCTTAACCTTAAGCTAATTTTAACCTTAACCTAACCGTAACCTTAACCTAACCTTTTCCTTAGCCTAACCATAACCTTAAGCTTAAATTTACGCTAACCCTATCCTAACCCTAACCTTTACTTTACCCTTAACCTTACCTTAACCTTAACCTTAACATAACCCTAATCTTAACTTTACCCTTAACCTAACCTTAACCTTAACCTTAACCTTATCTTAACATTAACCTTACCCAAACCTTAACCTTAACCTTAACGTTAACCTGACTGAACCTGTAACCGTAACCTTACATTAACCTAACTTTAGCATTAACCTTGACCTTAACCTAACCTTAACCTTAACATTAGCCTAACATTACCCTAACCATAATGTTAACTTTACCTATAACCTTACCCTTAACCTAACCTTAACCTTGACCTTAACCAAACCCTTAACCTAACCTTAACCTTAACCTTAAGGTTAAGGTTAAGGGTAAGGTTAGATTCACAGTAAAGTTAAGGTTGAGGGTAAGGGTAAGGTTAAGGTTAAGGTTAATGTCAAGTTCAAGGTTAGGTTAAGGTTAAAGTTAAGGTTATGGTGAAGGTTAAGGGTAAGTTTAAGGTTAAGGTTACGGGTTTAGTCAGGTTAAGGTTAATGGTTTGGTAACAGTTAGAGTTAGGTTATAGTGAAGGCTAAAGTTAAGTTAAGGGTAAAGTCAAGGTTAAGGTTAGGGTAAGGTCAAGGTTAAGGGTAAAGTCAAGGTTAAGGTTACGTTAAGGGTAAATTCAAGGTTAAGTTTAGGGGAAGGTTAAGGTTAAAGTTAAGGTTAAGGTTAAGGGTTTGTTCAAGGTTAGGGTTAGGTGATAGTTAAGGTTAAGGTGAAGGTTAAGGGTAAGGTGATGGTTAAGGTTACGAGTTTCATCAGGTTAAGGTTAAAGTTAATGGTTTGGTCAAGGTTAGGGTTAGGTTAAGGTCAAGGGTAAAGTTAAGGTTAAGGTTAGGTTAAGGGTAAAGTTAAGGTTAAGGTTAGGTTAAGGCTAAGGTTAAGGTTAGGGTAAGGTTAAGGGTTAAGCTTAACTTAACATTAACCTTAACCGTAACCTTAACCTTAACCTTGACCTTAACCTAACTAAACCCGTAACCTTTACCTTAACTTAACCTTAACCTAAGCTTAACCTTAACCTTCCCATAACCATAACCTTAACCTTAACCTTGACCTTACCCTTAACCTTGACCTTAACCATAACCTTAACCTTAACCTTACGATAACATTAACCTTAACCTTAACCTTAACCTTAAACTAACCTTAACCTTGAACTTGACCTTAAACTTAACCTTCACCCTTAACCTTAACCTTGACCTTAAACATAAAGTTCACCCTTAACCTTACCTTAACCAAACCTTAACCTTTACCTAACCTTAACCTTAACCTAACCTTGACCTTAATATATCCTAAGCATAACCTTGGTAAGGTCAAGGTTAAGGTTAAGGTTATGGTTATGGGAAGGTTAAGGTTAAGGTCATGGTTAAGGTTAAGGTTAAGGTTAGGGGTTTGGTTAAGGTTAGGTTTAGGTTATAGTTAAGGTCAAGGTTAAGGATAGGTTATGGCTAAGGTTAAGGTTACAAGTTTATTCAGGTTAAGGTTAAGGTTAAGGGTAAAGTCAAGGTTAAGGTTAGGGTTAATGTTTAGGTTAAGGTTAAGGTTATGTTAACGTTAAGGGTGAAGGTTAAGGTTTTGGTCTTAACATTAACATTAACCTTAACCTTAACATTGACCATTAACCTTAACCTTAACCTTCACCTTCACTATAACCTAACCTTAACCTCCACCTTCACTATAACCTAACCTTGACCTTAACCTTAACCTCACCTTTACATTAACCTTTACCTTAACCTTACCCTTACCCTTAACCTTAACCTAACCTTAAATTAACCTAACCTTGACCTTGACCTTAACCTTAACTTAACCTAACCATAATCTTAACCTTAACTATAACCTAACCCTAACCTTGACCAAACCCTTAACCTTAACAGTATCTTAACCTTAACCTAACCTTAACCTTAACCTAACTATAACCTTAACCTTTGTTGGTGTCCCATGTTTTGATAGTTTGGAAAATCAAAAGACAAGGCAACATCAGAACCAATCTTTAGAGTTACAGGATCTAGTCCTCCTGTTCTCAGAGAGGGATCTCTCAAGGTTTGTTTGCAAGGGTTTATCTTGTGTGCTTTGAGTATTGGTTTTAGACTAGTTATTAAGTGGTGTGTTTATTTGTTTTATATGGGACTCGAAACATAGCATTGCTTGCTAATAGGTAGGCATAGGACAACAAAATATCTGTTTCATTGGGAAAATGGAGTCAAAAAGGTCATAACACACTTATCAAAGGATATGGGATATCAAAGGGCAAATCTATCTTGGCCACATGATCCTTTTGTTTTTGGAATGGGATGAACATTAATGATTTGGAAAGAGAAATTTAATTCTCAACAAAGGGAATTTGAAAGCATAATTTGAAATAATAAAGGGTTCTT
Organism: Pinus albicaulis; assembly: GCA_034641835.2. Classification (NCBI taxonomy): domain Eukaryota; kingdom Viridiplantae; phylum Streptophyta; class Pinopsida; order Pinales; family Pinaceae; genus Pinus; species Pinus albicaulis. The sequence goes on from CM076577.1 coordinate 509,726,241, forward strand.
TGATAGACAGGGCTAACCATAAATTCTACAAATCACACCTTTAAGCAAACAATGATTTCGAAACAGCATTCAAAGTAAAACCTAAGATTCGAGGAACACCCTATTTCCTCAAAGATTTTATTCTGAAGGAATTTAGAAAAAATATAATATTTACTGATAATCACAGTCATAGAAGAGGGAACACCTAAAAACATCTATGATCATAATTATAATGACCTTTAAGCCAACTGTTTAAGTGAGAACAAAGGGCGAGATCAAAACAGGCCTCTCTGACTCACTGTAATCAAAGAAATTCAAAGGGAGACTTCAATAACAGTTTTTAAGTGGCAGCAGACAAGCAGGGAGAACCATAAATCATGTTGAAACCAACTGTTCAAACTATTAAGGAAATAAACAAGCATGAAGACTAAAGAGAAACATTAAAGCCTCTAAACTACTTCAGCAGCAGAAAACATTAAACAGTGAAGGGTGAACAGGTCTAAGGTGCTTCCAAGAGTCATTTCTTAGCCTAAAACTTTCAGCCTACTATAGTAAAAAATCATGGAACATAATGAAAATAGGGGAAAAAACATAAAACTGTTCAGAATACTTCAACAACAACCAAGCTCATGGATCCAATGATAGAGCCTTCTCAGGAACAAGCATGCAACAACACCATCAAGACTTCAAAGACTCCAGTTTCTTCTTCAACTTCAACGAACTATGTATTTATTTCATAGGGTTTCAGTATTACAACTTGTGATCAAACAAAAACTAATCAACCAACAACTTATCATCTTCTACAGAAGTATTTATAGAAGGATGAGGAGGTGATATCTGATAAAAGATCTCCTAAGGTAATTAATACAGATTCAGGACTTCTTGGCCTTTTTGAGGGGCTCGATGAAGAATTTTATAGGTGTTTCTCTGTATTAACTGTTTTACAATTAATATCAAAGCTTGATGGGAGCTTTATTGACTTTGAGGCTCTGCATAATGTCGAGTAATTTTGTAGATATTTGTTGCATTAGTTTCCTGTGGCAGAATTAACTTCTTGGCAGCACTGGAGGCAGATATTTCTTTAAGCAATAAATTTGGCCTCTGTTTGAAAGGTTTGAGGCAACAGGTGGCTCTGTGGTAGCTGAGGAATCAATTCACCTCAGAATGTAGAGGTGGCAGTCTTTTCTGCCTGTCAAACACTTATAATTTCTCCTGACTATGTTTTAACTCTGGGAATTAGGCTTTTGATAAGAATTCTCAGTCGTATTTCCCATATCTGTCTTCAATATTCTGTGTTTCTGTGCTATATTTTCAAAACTGATACTCTTGTAAATTGTGTTTAAAACGTAGTGTCTTGTCAATGTGCAGAGCCGGGAAGGGCTTTTAAGGACATCAATTCTCCATAGAGCATCGACGAACAATGAAAGTAGAGCCCGGTGGAATGTTTCCCTTTAATAGTTCAAAGGTGTGGAAAACGTCTTTCCCAACCTTCGGCCCTTCTTCGTTAAACAGTGGGAAATCATAAAAACATCTGCAAAACATAAAAAATAGTTAAGAAATCCTGCAAAAATAGGTTAAACTACTTCAGAAGGCAGAAGAGGAGCATAGTCGTTGGATCGGGACACGTGGAAGGTCCAGATCTAATCGGGGACTCCCAATTGGCAGGAGGTGGAAAAGGGTGCGATGAGAAATCTTCGATGCGATTGCGCGATCGGGAGGGCAGAAGCAATTAGACGATGACTGTTGGATCTGAGGATCAGATCAATGGTGGAGAATGCATCGGGGAGTCACAATCGGAGGGGAAAAAAAAACACATGCAATTAAACTTTGCGATGCGATTGAAATCGCCGATGTGATGGAGCGCTGGCCATTTGATCGACTGTTGATCAACGACAGAGATGAACCGGGAGAAAACCTTTGTAATATATGAAAAAACAAAGTTTTTTTTCAGCTTCGGGGGCAGAGAAAGTGCATAGAATGAATAGGTGCCCGACTGTGGGGCCTTTAATTATATGGAGGATAATATGCCCGGGGCGTATTTGAAACAAGGGCCAATTGCAATCAGAACTTCGGAGGAAATCAAAACAAATGGTGCGCTGAGTTTTTGCGATGCAATTTGGGATTTTAAACACAAAAAGGCTATCGCATCGGAACTTTTGAATGATGGCAAAAGACTAGCACACTTTGAATTTGTGCGATGTGATTAGCGCTGAAAGGCTTTGGCGTTTGGTTTTGACGCATGGGCATGTGAGGGGAAGTGGTTAGGACTTAGCCCAAGGGGCTTAGGTCCATAGTAATAAAACTTGTTTTTTATGAAAAATTTTCAAGGTTTTAAATGGATTTGGCGGTCTCGGCACAGTTCAAAAAGAAGTTTTAAACCATGTAAGGAGGATTTTCATGAATGGAAGGAGAAACTTATGAAAAGTAGAGGAAATAATATGGAGAAAAGGGGAAGAAAATGAAGGTTAGTTATGAGTGGGAGAAGGGGGAAAAATGATGGTTTTTTCAATAGTTTCTTACATGAAATCAATAGAAATAATGGGAACAGCAATGAGGATTTTGGACATAGGCATGAGGCCTATAAGGAGTCTCTAAGAGCCAACAATTTTTAGTGATAAAATTTGTTCCTTGGAGGCTCAAAAATTCTTAGCCACCTTTTGGTATAACAATTATTATAGGTGGCTAACAGTGGCTCCACTTGGGGATGGCGCCTTGTCGAAGGCATCAAGAATTTCAGACCTTGCTTTTTCTGGGAGGTTGATCAGTTGCCTCATCCATTGGGTTGCCTTTCTTTGATTGAATGACCTTCTTTGGCTCTGGAAATGCTAACAGCCATTGAAAACAATGGATTTTTCATCAACAAGCTATCTACCTACCCAATCCTACTGATCTAACATTTTTTCTTTCTAGAGTGCACTTGGATTGGCAAACTCTCCTTCAACATTTTATTCTTTTTGAAAGAAAAAAATCTAATCTAGTTTTACTTGTTATTTCTCCATGGATTCAGATTAAACAGTTGAATCCATATAATTATCTACCTAATCTACGATATGTTTGGGATTAAACTATCCAATCAGATTGTATTCTCTAAATTCTACAACAGAACTTTAAAAAAAAAACATCCAAGTCAAGATTAAGCAGTTTGACTTGCTGTGATCTATGGCATAAGAACAAGCTGCACATAGAATTTTTTTTGAAGAAAATTAAATCAAAATTGGAGGGCTTAAGATCTAAAAATTCAAGCACTCCCTTCACTCTTTTACAGCCCTGTTTTGACTCAGAATTTTGAAACAGATTTGAGTCATCTCTCTTTTGGAAACTTAGGTTCAGATTTTGATCATGTTTGAACCTTTAATTTCTATCCTAATCTACCTACTGATAAGCCAAGATTAAACAGTTTGGCAAATCAATTTCATTATCCTATCAGCAGGAAATTTTAAAGCTAATTAGTCAAAATTGAACAGTTTGACTAACTATAAGTGTGTTTTGAGGAGTGGTATTTTAAGCTTGCACAATTTCAGAATTTATTTTCTTTTTTGGCATGGGGCTGTGCCTTTCTTGTTTTCACAATCCGCCCTCTTTTCTTTCTTTTGTATGTTTTTTTATTTTTGGTTTTTCTTTTAAATTCAATGGTTAGAATATGATATTTACAATGAAAAAATAAAATCCTTTGAAACTTAATATTCTTGGCAGAAGTAATGCTTGAGCATCCTGCCATTGACAGGACCTCCATACAGATCTTCTCCATTCAATTCTTTCAAGAAAAATGTATTGTGACCCCTCTCAGCATGAATAATATAGGGCCCTTTCCACAAGTTCTCAAACTTGCCATGTTTTCCCTTCTCTTCTCTTCTTGAATCCCATTTAAGAATAACATTTCCAACTTGGAAATTGTTTGCCTTAGTCCTTTTATCAAATTGCTTCTTCATATTCTCTTGCACTAACTATGTTCTTTCATAGACTTCCTCCCTAGTTTGCTGTAAATGGATTGTCTGGTTGTTTCTTCTCTACATATCATTGTCTTCAATCTGCACTTCTTGAAGGAGTTTCATGACTGGCACTCCCAATGAGGTTGGAAAGACTGCATCCATGCCATAAACTAACTGATAGGGGGACATGTTTATTTATTTCTTTGTGGTCAACCTATCAGCCCATAAGGCATGAACCAGTTTATTGTGCCATGATTTCTGATTTTTCTCCAATAGCTTTTTAATGATATTGATGAGGCTTTTGTTGGAGGATTCAGCTAATCTGTTCCCTTGGGGATAGTAATCAGTGGAATGGCCCAAGGTTATGTGGTATTTGTGACAGAAATCAACCATCTTCTTAGATTTAAAAACAACATCATTATCTGTTATGATTTTTCTGGGACAACCAAATCTGGATAGGATATTTGTTTCAAGGAACTTGATAATGACAGAGTCATTAGCATTCCTCGATGGTATAGCTTCTATCCATTTGGTAAAGAATTCAGTGGTTGTGAGGATCCATTTATGCTGAGTTGAGGAGGATGGGTGAATTTCCCCAATGAATTCTAAACCCCATTGTTAAAAAGGTGCCTCAACTCTGATAGGATGTAAAGGTAAGGGAAGGATTTTTCCCTTGCCATCAAAGATTTGACATTTATGGCAAGACATGATGAGCTTTTGAGTGTCTGGGAAAAGGGTAGGCCAATAGTAACTAGATCTAAGAATTTTGTTTGCTATGGCCTTCCAGTAGAGGTGTCCTCCACATTCTCCATCATGCATTTCATGCATGATTTTTCCTGCATCATCTTCAAGTAAACATTTAAGAAAAATTCCAACAGCATTTTTCCAATATAATACTCCATCTAATATGCAAAAACTCAAAGCTTTTTGTTTTATAAATCTAGCTTTAGTTTTAGACAAAGAAGGAGGGGCATTTAGATATAAAAGCACATAAATAATGTCAGCATACCAAGGAGAATTTAGAAATGTTTCTTCAATAAAAGGAGCATCAAATTCTTCTATTTCTTCCAACACATCTACCATATTGATGTCTAGTGCTTGGAAGTTAGACTCAGCCATAAGTTTTGCTAATCCTTGCCCTTTAACTAGTTTGGTGGGCCTAATTTTTAAGTCATATTCAAGAATAGTTGCAATCCATTTTCCCCTTTTACCATCAGGGTCTTGACTTAGAATGTCCTTGACAACAGTATGTGGAACAAAAGAAATTATGTGAGAGTGTAAAATATAGACCCTAAAGTCTTTCAATGCTTTCACTAATGCTAAGGCTTGCTTCTCCATGATGTTGTATTTGAGAGGAGCATCTCTTAAGGCCCTACTAAAGAAATATATTGGCTGTTCTTGCCCCAAATCATTCTTTTGAAGTAAAATTGCAGCTATTGTATGTTCATATGAAAAGGAAAGATGTAAAAATATTTGGTAAAATTCAGACTAATCAGGACTGGTTTTTGGGTAAGAGCTTGTTTGACCAGTTTGAATGATTTTTTAGCGAGTAAAGTCCATTTTACACCCACATATTTTTTAAGCATGTTTGTAATGTTTTTTAATAGCTCGAAAAGGTTGGGGATGAATCTCCTTAGAAAATTAATCTTTCCAATGAAAGGTTGTAATTCTTTGAGGCTTCTTGGATGACTGATCTGCAGTATGCCATCTATCCTTGTAGGGTCTATTTTGATTCCCTCTTCCGAAATTATGTGGCCAAGAATTTTACCTTCTTGGAGACCAAAGAGTGTTTTCTTGGGATTCAAGGACAAGCCAAATTTCCTACATTTCTCAAAAACTTTTCTTAAGTGAATCAGATGTTCTTCGTCAGTTTTTGAAAAAACGGTTATGTCGTCAAGGTAAATAATTATGAAATAGCCAATATCTTCAGAAAAGGCTATGTCCATGGCCCTTTGAAAAGTGGCCCTTGCATTCATTAACCCGAAAGGCATTTTGACATACATAAAGGTGCCCCAAGGTGTGGTAAAAGCAGTTTTGATTTGATCAGTTGGGAGCACTAACACCTAGTTGTAACCTGAGAACCCATCTAAGAGCGATATCATTTTAGACCCAACTACCTTCTGAAGTATATGGTCCATCTTAGGCAAAGGGTAGTTTTCTTTTAGGGATGCTTTGTTTAAGTTTCTGAAGTCAATACATAGCCTGATCTCCCCTGTCTTTTTCCTAACAGAAACTAAGTTTGATACCCATTCTGAAAACCTAACAGGTACTATAATGCCAGCATCATGCATCTTTTCAATTTTATATTTAACTAATGGTAATAAAAGTGGGTTTATTCTCCTTAGTTTTTGTTTGAAGGGCTTTTGATTTTCCTTCAGGGGAATCTTGTGCTGAATGATGCTGGTATCATAAGATCTCAGATCTATGTATGCCCAGGCAAAAACATCTTTAAACTCCTTAAACAGGTCAATGTATCGAGATTTCACATGAGTTGAAAGAGTGCTAGACAATTTAATCATTTTGGGTTCTGTTAGGGAACCTATGTTGTGTTCTTCTACGTTTGTTTCTACAGGCTCCATTTTTTGTTCTTTGACTACATCATTAAAGTCAAAAAGGTGTTCTAAAGGTGGGAGACCTCTTGGAATTGAACCGTTCTTAAATTCTAAAACTCCAGGTCTTTTTGGTCCATGTCGTCAATTAACTCTGCTTCAAACAGACTCTTGTAATGATTTATATTAGCAGAGTGTGTTATTTCAGCTTCTGGGATTTCTTCGATATATAAAAAGTTTTCCTTATGGCTAGTTTCTGATATTGGTATACTAAAATCATTTTCTGATTTGAAGAAATTATCTATGTGTTTGTCAGAGTCAAACACCTGCCAGTGATCTTCGTTATCAGGTACAACAAGCCTGTGTTTTACTTTTACGATAAGCTGTTCATTTATTTTAGGTGTTTGACAGTTACTGGCATTGAAAGCGAGTTCATTTTCCAAATGATTAAATGCTCTAGGAATGAAAATAAGTTCGTATTTTTCAAAGGTTTTCAATAAATCGAGGGCAGCATTCCGATATTCCCTAAGCCTCGGATTTCTGGCTGAGTATTCTCCTTTGATTTGTTTTATGAATCTCCTAAGATTGATATCTTCTGGGCTTGTAGTTTTTTAAGTAATTGTAAGCCTAGGAGAAGTGCTTCATACTTGGCAATATTATTAGTGCATGGGAAATCCAATTTATATGAAAAAGTCTAATTTGTATTTTGAATCCACACACCTGCCCCTGCACTTTTCTTATTACAAGATCCGTCAAAGTTTATCGTCCAAAGTATGTCATTCCTATTTTCATTTTCTTGTCGTTGTTGATTGGTAGTGTTTCGAATTTGACTGAGGGGAAGATTGGATTGTTTTGGTGAACTGATTGGGTCTATGTTCTCTTTATCTTGTTGAGTAATTTTATCTTCATTACATAAGATAAAGGAATCTAAACTTGACTGAATGGAGTATATTGGATAGTTTTTTGGTTTGTATATGTTGCTTACCATGTAATTCATGTGAGATTCCCTGTAGAGCCTCCTGTTTTGGTTAAAAACAGGGATGGTGGCATAAGACATGTCCATTTGAAGGCTTCCCTAAAGTTTGGCTCCCCAAGATCTTGATAAGAGCATGCCATACTTAGGGGGAATGTCAGCTACAACTATATCCATAACTAGACTCTTAGCAGGAATTTGAGCTAAAGTAACACACAAATATTTGATTAAACCTAAACATTTGACTCAGCTTGAGTTGAAAGAATAAAAATCTTTGTATGGTTTAGTAATCTTTAAGCCTAAGCTCTCCATTACCACCTTGGGCATCAGATTGTGTGAAGCTCCCGAATCTAACATGGCATTGTGTAAGATTTTCTCATGTATGTTCAAGGTAACATAGAAGGGAGGGACGGCCCCTTCTTGATATTTTCCTTTAACTTCTGGACCAAACAACAACTCAGGTTTGTCATCTGTCAAGTTTAAAGTGTCTGTATCACTTCCTAAATTCAAAGCTTTCAAAACTTGGTTTTTGTACACCTCTTGGGTTACTAGTTCAGCTAGGGGGATGGTGATTTTTATTTTGGCAATTTCTCCCTCAAGGCTGAAAGGAATAATTGACTTGTTTGTATTTACATATGTTTTTTCAGCAACTTTGATTTGTTGAATCTTGTTTGGAATGGTAATTGGGATAGTTTTATTAGTACCACTAGCTGAAGTGCTAGGGGTACTCTGTTCAACATTTGGCTGGACACCTTTGTCTTTGTTTAAGTCTGGTTTTTTGGCCAAAATGTTGGTTTTTTCTACTGTCCTCTTGGGCTGGTTTTCTGCGTTTTTCTTGACAAAAGTGCTAGTGTTCTTACCTTTCAAATTATCTATACTTCCCTTGCTCCTAAGGTCATACTGTTTATGTACTTCCATGATTACATTTTCAAACCCTAATCTATAGTCATAAGAGTCTTCATGGGTGTTTGTACTTTGATCAGAGAAGAAACCTTGTTCTTCCTTCGTGAGGAAAATGTCATCCCCACTGTCTGATCCAATCAAGTTTACATGAGCTCCTTCCAACCTTTCCAACTCCCTATCTTCCTCATATTGATCTACATAATTTTGTTGGAAGGGAGGTCTAATTTGTTGGTCACTTTCATTCTATTTGTCTTGATTGTTTTCTCTTCTATAATTCCGATTTCTATTTCGAGGAGCAGTTTGATTTTGATTTGCTTGTGCTTTCTTAATTATGCTCGTCTCCTTCATCATTTCTTCCAACATCCTCTCCATTTTTGAGCTTGAAGTAGAAGGAGTGGACTCTTCTGTAAAATACACTCTCTTCTCAGTTTTCATTCTTTCTCTCTTCTTCATTAAGTTGACTTCCACAGAAAGAGCACCCCTTTGCATATCTTCAAGAATTGTAAAATCTCTCTCTCTTAGCGAATAGGTCATGTCAGAGTCAAACCCTTCAGTGAACTTGTTTAAAGCTGAGCCCTGTGGAGGTTTTAGTTCTAGGGAAAGGACATTATACACACTATTAAATCTAGTGCAATAAGCTTGCACACTTTCCCCGAGGTTTCTATGGAGATTTTTGTAATCAGAAAGGACTTGGAGAGGATTCTTCTTCACTTCCCATTTGTTTAAGAATGTTTGATGAAAGCCTTGGAGATCATTAATGCTATGAGGGGCTAAACCTTTAAACCATTTTATTACTTCTCCCCCTAAGCTCTGAGAAAATAACCTAAGCTTGATATAATCATCATCAATTTCATTTCTGTCAAAGTAGTCATTCATTTTATCTACATGTTGTGATGCAGTTGTAGCATTGTTAGCATCATACAATGGAATTTTGGACTGATAGTCCTGTGGAAGATTGACTAGTGGCATAGGAAGGACCAAGGAAGCATACCATGCTGCCATGATATGTGGTGGGGGTGGATTCACAAGAGGGGGAGTGGGTTGAAGTGGAGTGGTTTGGACAGTAGATGTTGGATGAACATATGTGGATGTACTGGGGATAGATTGTTGAGCTGACCTTGGATGAGAGACACCTAAATTTGGAAGGAAATGTAAATAAGGTGGTGTGGTTTCTCTACTACCAGGTTTTTTACTTTGTTCTGGGGATGAAAGTGAAGACTCAGAGTCTATATGAATTATATCATCAAGCGACCTAGTTCTAAAAGGATTCCTTAAGTCGACTTGTGATTGGTGTAGAGCTGCAATATTTTCAGGGACTGAATTTGCTCTCAAGGGTGGTCTGAAAACAGTTAAAAATTTAATCTTAGGGGACTCCCTAAGTATACTTTCAGGGTTGTCAACTACTTCCGGTGGGTTTGGGTCAGTGTGGGCTCTAGTATGAATCTTTCTAGGAGCCACTATGCTATGTTTTTTAGACCTCGTTTAAAAGAAAATTTTAACCAAATATGACAATCTTAAGAGGCTAACTGATATTTTTAAAAGAAAGAAACCTTAATATTAAAGTCTCCTAACCGAGTTTTTATGATGTTTATAAAGACTTGGGATCTTCCCAATGGAGTCTTAAGGTCTGTTTTTAGGATTTTGGAGTCGCCAGGTCAAAATTTTTAGCTCTTTTGGAGGTAAAAGGTTTTATGGTCCACCACCAGGTTTATTATGAAGCCAAACTGAATTTTTTTCTGGGTTTTTCTGAGTTATTTTGGTCTTATAGGTTAAGAGAGTGTTCTAAGTCTGATTTTTCACTTAGCTAAGGTGTTCAAATAAACAGAGTTGCTCTTATGGCTTGGTAACTGGTTCCTTCAAGGTTTGATAAGGTTTAACGAGAATCCTAAGGGTTACTTAGTTTGTCACTAATTCAAAAGATCCTATCATTATTACCATTGCTTGGTAGTGCTTGAAAAAGGTTACTTATGTTATACTTAGACAGTGAGTGTTTTGTTTTACAGATTTTACTCAGTGTCCCACCGTGATCGCCATTATGTTGGTGTCCCATGTTTTGATAGTTTGGAAAATCAAAAGACAAGGCAACATCAGAACCAATCTTTAGAGTTATAGGATCTAGTCCTCCTGTTCTCAGAGAGGGATCTCTCAAATGTTTGTTTGCAAAAGTTTATCTTGTGTGCTTTGAGTATTGATTTTAGACTAGTTATTAAGTGCAGGTGTTTATTTGTTTGATTGTTTGGTTGGAATGATACAACAGAACATGAAGGGCCTAGGAAAGATATATAGGACAGAAAAATATCTGTTTCATTGGGCAAATGGAGTCAAAAAGGTCATAACACACTTATAAAAGGATATCGGATATCAAAGGGAAAATATAACTTGGCCACAGGATCCTTTTTTTTTTGGAATGGGATGAACATTAATGATTTTGAAAGAGAAACTGAATTCTCAACTAAGGGAATTTGAAAGCATAATTTGAAACAATAAAGGGTTCTTTGATAGACAGGGCTAACCATAAATTCTACAAATCACACCTTTAAGCAAACAATGATTTCAAAACAACTTTCAAAGTAAAATCTAAGATTCGGGGAACACCCTATTTCCTCAAAGATTTTAGTCTGAAGGAATTTAGAAAACATATAATATTTACTGATAATCACAGTCATAGAAGAGGGAACACCTAAAAACATCTATGATCATAATTATAATGACCTTTAAGCCAATTGTTTAAGTGAGAACAAAGGGCGAGATCAAAACAGGCCTCTCTGACTCACTGTAAGCAAATAACTTCAAAGGGAGACTTCAATAACAGTTTTTAAGTGGCAGCAAACAAGCAGGAAGAACCATAAATCATGTTGAAACCAAATGTTCAAACTATTAAGGAAATAAACAAGCATGAAGACTAAAGAGAAATATTAAAGCCTCTAAACTACTTCAGCAGCAGAAAACATTAAACAGTGAAGGGTGAACAGGTCTAAGGTGCTTCCAAGAGTCATTTCTTAGCCTAAAAATTTCATCCTACTGTAGTAAGAAATCATGGAACATAATTAAAACAGGGGAAAAAACATAAAACAGTTCAGAATAATTCACCAACAGCCAAGCTCATGGATCCAATGATAGAGCCTTCTCAGGAACAAGGATGCAACAACATCATCATGACTTCAAAGACTCCAGTTTCTTCTTCAACTTCAATAGAATATGTATTTATTTCAGAGGGTTTCAATATTACAACTTGTGATCAAACAACAACTAATCAACCAACAACTTCTCATCTTCTACAGAAGTATTTATAGAAGGATGAAGAGGTGAGATCGGATAAAAGATCTACTAAGGTAATTAATACAGATTCAGGACTTCTTGGCCTTTTGAGGGGCTAGATGAAGAAATTTACAGGTGTTTCTCTGTATTAAATGTTTTACAATTAATATCAAAGCTTGATGGGAGCTTTGTTGACTTTGAGGCTCTGCATAATGTGGAGTAATTCTGCAGATATTTGTTGCATTAGTTTCCTGTGGCAGAATTAACTTCTTGGCATTGCTGGAGGTAGATATTTCTTTAAGCAATAACTTCAGCCTCTGTTTGAAAGGTTTGAGGCAACAGGTGGCTCTGTGGTAGCTAAGGAATCAATTCGCCTCAGAATGCAGCGGTGGCGGTCTTTTCTGCGTGTCAAACACTTATAATTTCTCCTGACTGTGTTTTATCTCTTGGAATTAGACTTTTGATAAGAATTCTTAGCCGTAATTCCCATATCTGTCTTCAATCTTCTGTTCTTCTGTGTTGTGTCTTCAAAACTGATACTCTTTTAAATTGCATTTAAAATGCAGTGTCTTGTCAATGTGCAGAGCCGCGCAGGGCTTTCAAAGGCATCAATGCCCCATAGAGCATCGACGAAAAATGATACTAGAGCCCGGAGGAATGGTTCCCTTTAATATTTCAAAGGTGTGGAAAACGTCTTTCCCAACCTTCAGCCCTTCTTCGTTAAACAGTGGGAAATCATAAAAACATCTGCAAAAAAAAAAAATAGTTAAGAAATCCGGTGAAAATAGGTTAAACTGGTTCAGAAGGCGGGAGAGGAGCGTAGCCGTTGGATCGGGACACGTGGATGGTCCAGATATAATTGGGGAATCGCAATCGGCGGGAGGTGGAAAAGGGTGCGATGAGAAATCTCCGATGTGATTGCGCGATCAGGAGGGCAGAAGCGATTAGACGATGACCGTTGGATCTGAGGATTATATCAACGATGGAGAATGCATCGGGGAGTCGCAATCAGAGGGGCAAACAAAACACATGTGATTAAAATTTCGATGCGATGGAGCACTACCCGTTTGATCGGCTATCGATCAACGACAGAGATGAACTGGGAGCAAACCTTTGTAATATATGAAAAAACAAAATTTTGAAGTAAAACAAAGGTTTTTTTCGGCTTTGGGGGTGGAAAAAGTGCATAGAATGAATAAGCGCCCGACTGTGGGGCCTTTAATTATATGGATGATAATATGCCTGGGGCATATTTGAAAAAAGGTCCAATCACAATCGAAACTTCGGAGGACATCAAAACAAATGGTGCGCTGAGTTTTTCCGATGCGATTTGGGATTTTAAACACAAAAAGGCTATCACATCAGAACTTTTGAATGATGGCAAAAGACTAGCGCACTTTGAATCTGTGCGATGTGATTAGCGCCGAAAGGCTTTGGCATTTGGTTTTTATGCATGGGAATGTGGGGGGAAGTGGTTAGGACTTAGCCAAAGGGGCATAGGTCCATACTAATAAAACTTGTTTTTTATGAAAAAATTTCAAGGTTTTAAATGGATTTAGGTGTCTCGGCATAGTTCAAAAAGAATTTTTAAACCATGTAAGGAGGATTTTCATGAATGGAAGGAGAAACTTATGAAAAGTAGAGGAAATAATATGGAGAAAATGGGAAGCAAATGAAGGTTAGTTATGAGTGGGAGAAGGGGGAAAAATGATGGTTTTTTCAGCAGTTTCCTACATGAAATTAGCAGAATTAATGGGAACAACAATGAGGATTTTGGATAGAGGCATGAGGCCTATAAGGAGTCTCTAAGAGCCAACAATTTTTAGTGATAAAATTTGTTCCTTGGAGGCTCAAAAATTCTTAGCCACCTTTTGGTATAACAATTATTATAGGTGGCTAACACCCTTAACCTTAACCTTGACCTTAACTATAACCTAGCCCTAACCTTGACCAAACCCTTAACATTAAACTTAACCTAACCCTAACCTTGACCAAACCATTAACCTAACCTTAACCTTCACCTAACCTTAACATTAACCTAACGTAACCTTAACCTTAACCTTATCCTTAACTATAACCTAACCCTAACCTTACCCTAACCAGAACCTTAACTATAACCTAACCCTAACCTTAACTTTACCCTTAAACTTATCTTAACCTTAACCTTCACTATAACCTAACCTTAAACTTAACCTTAACCTTAGCCTTACCCTAACCTTAACCTTAACCTTCCCATAACCTTAACTTTAACCTTAACCATAACCTAACCTTAACCTTAACCTTAATAAACTTGTAACCTTAACCTTAACCTTAACTTTACCCTTAACCTTGACCTTACTCTTAACCTTCACTATAACCTAACATTAACCTTAACCTTAACTTTAACTTAACCCTAAGATTAACTTTAACCTAACCTTAACCTTTAATCTTACCCTAACCTTAACCTTAACCTTACCCCCTTAACCATAACCTGAAACTTAACCTTAACCTTAACCTGACTAAACCCGTAAACTTAACCTTACCTTAACCTGACTTTAACCTTAACATTAACCTTAACCTAAACCTAACTATAACCTTACACTTAACCTTAACCTTGACCTTAACTATAACCTAACCCTAACCTTGACCGAACCCTTAAAATTAACCTTAACCTTAACCTTGACCTTAACCTTAACCTTAACTGTAACCTTAAGCTCACCTAACCTTAACCTTAACCTTACCCTTAACCTTAAACTTAACCTTGACCTTAACTAAAGCCTAACCCTAACCTTGAAAAAACCCTTAAACTTAACCTTACCCTAATCTTAACCTTAACCTAACCTTAACCTTGACTTTACCCTTAACCTTAACCTTCACCTTAACCTTGACTTTACCCTTAACCTTAACCTTAACCTTAACATTAACCTTAAATAAACCCTTAACATTAACCTTAACTTAACTTTAACCTAACCTTAACCTTAACCTAACCTTAACCATGACTTTACCCTTAACCTAACCTTAACCTTAACCTTAACGTTAACCTTATGTTAACCTTAACCTTACCCTAACTATAACCTTACCTTAACCTAACTTAACATTAACCTTGACCTTTACATTAACCTTAACCTAAATTAACCTAAATTTAACCTAACTTAGCATAACCTTAAGGGTTTAGTCAGGTTAAGGTTAAGGTTAAGGTTATAGTTAAGGTCAAGGTTAAGGTTAAGGTTAGGTAAAGGTTAATGTTAAGGGTATGTTATTGTGAAGGTTAAGGTTAAGACCTATAACTTTAACCTTAACCTTAACCTAACCTTAAAATTAACCTTATCTTAACCTTAACTTTACTATAACCTTACCTTAACCTAACCTTAACCTTAATATTAACATTAACCTAACAAACCCTTAACTGTAACCTTAACCTTAACCTAACCTTAACCTTTACCTTACCCTTAACCTTAACCTTACGCTTAACCTAACCTACCCTTAAGGTTAACCTTAACCTTCCCATAACCATAACCTTAACCTTAACCTTAACTATACCCTAACCCTAACCTTGAACAAACCTTTAACCTTAACTTTAACCTTAACCATAACCATAACCTTAACCTTCCCATAACCATAACCTTAACCTCAACCTTGACCTTACCCTGAACTCAACCTTAACCTTAACCTAAACTTAACCTCATCTTAACCTTAACCTAACCTTAAAATTAACTTTAAGGCTAGGTTAAGGTTAAGGTTATTATCTAGGTGGATATCGGTGGCCACCCACCTATTCCTTTTGGACCAGCACCATCAATTCTTGCAGCTTTTCACATTCAGCACAACTTACTATTTTTAGCAGGTTTTCGAGTCCTCCACTCCCGGAGCCGTTTTGGGGCCTTAATGATCTAGGTGGATATTGATGGCCACCCACCCATTCCATTTGAACCCCCAACATAATTTCTTTCAGTTTTCAAGTTGCAACAAAACTTACTATTTTTAGCAGTTTTTCAGGTCCTGAACTTTCGGAGCCGTTTTGAGGCCCTAAACGACGTTTTTTGGGAAAATGGAGAGCAACATGGGTCCATGGACCGATTTTTCTTGTTCAAAAGTTTTACTCCATAGAAAGATCTTTCTAACGAGCTATTGAGCGCGTCAAACAGAGATCGGATGCCAAAGTTATGTCCCTAGGAAGTTGAACCACCAATTTACCCAAATGGGGCCCATAGTTTTGACGCTTCATATCCTAGGGTTAGGTTTTTGGAAGTTTATAGTTCTCCATTGTTTCTCAATAATAAATAGGCCCTTGAGCCTCACTGTAACATAGTTCATAGGTCTGTAGCCATCACATCTCTTCTCAGAGATTCGCTACCAGCACCCTAGCTATTTTATTTCCATTATGGCTGTAAGCATATTTCTGTTATTTGATATTAATGAAATGAATCATTATTTCCGCTGCATATCTATGTTCATGGTTATTTCTGTATTCTATTGTGTTTCTGCATAAATCTGGATTAGGTTACGTTAAGGGTAATTTCAAGGTTAAGGTTAAGGTTATGGTTATGGGAATGTTAAGGTTAAGGTTAAGGTTAAGGGTTTGGTCAATGTTAAGTTTAAGTTTAAGGGTAAGGTTAAGGTTACGAGTTTAGTCAGGTTAAGGTTAAGATTAAGGATAAGGTTACAGATAAGTTTAAGGTCAATGTTAAGGTTACGTTAAGGGTAAAGTCAAGGTTAAGGTTATGTTAAGGGTTTGGTCAAGGTTAAGGTTAGGTTAAAGGTAGGGTTAGGTTATAGTTAAGTTCAAGGTTAAGTTTAAGGTTAAGGTTAACATTATGTTAAGGTTAAGGTTAGGTTAAGGCTAATATAAGGTTAAGGTTAAGGTTAAGGTTAGGTTAAAGTTAAAGCCAAGGTTAAGGTAAAGGTTAACCTTAATGTTAAGGGTAAGGTTAAGGTCAAGGTTAAGGTTACGTTAAGGGTAAATTCAAGGTTAAGATTACGTTAAAGGTTTGGTCAAGGTAACCTTAACCTTACCCTTAACCGTTAACCTTAACTTTAACCTTAACCTTAACCTTAACCTAACCTTACATTTAACCTCATCTTAACCTTAACCTTAACCTTACCCTTAACTGTAACCTTAACCTTAACTTTACCATTAACCTTAACCTTCAACTTATCTTTCCCATAACCTTAACCTTAACATTACCTTAACCTTGAATTTACACTTAACGTAACCTTAACCTTGACCTTAACCTTAACCTTAACCTTAACCTGACTAAACCCATAACCTTAATCTAACCTTACCCTTAACCTTAAGGTTAAGGTTAATGTTAAGGGTTTGGTCAAGGTTAAGGTTTGGTTATAATTAAGGTCAAGGTTAAGGTTAGGTTAATGTTAAGCTTACAGATTTAGTCAGGTTAAGGTTAAGGTTACGGTTATGGTTAAGTTTAAAGTCAACTATAAAATTAAGGTTAGGGTTAGGTTATGGTTATGGTTAAGATTAAGGTTAAGGTTAACCTTAACCTTACCCTTAACCTTCACCTTAACCTTAACCATGAATTTACCCTTAACCTAACCTTAACCTTAACTATAACCTAACAATAACCTTGATCTTAACTTTACCCTTAACCTTAACATTGACCTTGACCTTAACCTAGCCTTAACCTTAACCTTAACCTTAAAATTAACCTTATCTTACCCTTAACCTAACCTTAACCTTAACTATAACCTAACCCTCACCTTAATCTAACCTTAACCTTAACCTAACCTTAACCTTCTCCTAACCTTAACCCTAACCTTAACCTTAATTTTACACTTAACCTAACCTTAACCTTAAATTTAACCTTAGCTTAACATAACCTTATCCTTAACCTTAACCAAATCCTTAACCTTGACTTTAACCTTAACTGTAACCTTAACCTTAACCTGAATAAACCTGTAACCGTAACCTTAATCTTGACCTTATCCTAACCTAACCCTAACCTTAACCTTAACCTAACCCTAACCTTCACCAAAGCCTTAACCTTAACCTAACCCTAACCTTCACCAAAGCCTTAACCTTAACTATAACCTAACCCTAACCTTGACCTTAACTTTACCCCTAACCTTGAACTTAACCTTTACCTAACCTTAACCTAACCCTAAACTTGACCAAACCCTTAACATTAACCTTAACCTTAACGTTTACCTAACCTTAACATTAGCGTAACCTTAAGGGTTTGGTCAACGTTAGGGTTAGGTTATATTTAAGGTCAAGGTTAAGGTTAGGTTAAGGTTAAGGTTAAGGTTAAGGTTAGGTTAAGGGTAAATTAAGGTTAAGGTTAAAGTTAAGGTTAAGTTAAGGTTAATGTTATGGGTTTGGTTAAGGTTAAGGTTAAGGTTTGGTTAGGTTAAGGTTAAGGTAAAGGTTAAGGGTTTGGGAAGGTTAATGTTAACCTTAACTATAAACTTAACCTAACTAAACCCAAAACCTTAACCTTAACCGTACCTTGACCATAACTATAACCTAACCCTAACCATGACCAAGCCCTTAACCTTACCCTTAACATTAACCTTACTAAACCCATAACCTTTACTTTAACCTTAACCTGACTAAAGTCGTAACCTTAACCTTATCCTTAACCTTAATCTAACCTTAAAATTGACTTAAGGTTAAGGGTAACCAATCCCCTAACCTTAACCTTAACCTTAAGCTTCACTTTACCCTTAACCTTATCTTAACCTTAACCTTACCTTTACCTTAACCTAAAATTAATCTTGAACTTGACCTTAACCTTAACCATAACCTTAACCTTAACCTTAACCTTAACTGTAACCTTAACCTTAAAGTTGACATGAACATTAACCTTAACCCTAGCCTTACCCTAACCATAACCTTAACCTTACCCTAACCTTACCCTATCCATAACCTTAACTTTACCCTTAACCTAACCTTACCCTTACCCTTAACCTTAACCTTAACCCTAACCTATAACCTAACCCTAAACTTGACCAACATTTACCCTTAAGTTCAAGGTTAAGATTAGGTTAAGGTTAAGGTAAGGTTAAGGTTAAGGTTAAGGTTATGGTTATGGGAAGGTTAAGGTTAAGGTTAGGTTAAGGGTTTGGTCAAGGTTAGGCTTAGGTTATAGTGACGGTTAAGGTTAAGTTAAGGGTAAAGTCAAGGTCAAGGTTAAGGTTAAGGTTATGCTAAGGTTAAGGTTAAGGTTAAGGTTAAGGTTAAGGGTAAGGTTAGGGTTAAGGTTAGGGTAAGGTTAAGATTAGGTTAAGGGTAACGTTAAGGGTAATGTTAAGGGTAAGGTTAAGGTTAAGGGTAAATTCAAGGTTAAGGTTACGTTAAGGGTAAATTCAAGGTTAAGGTTAGGTTT
This sequence comes from Pinus albicaulis, assembly GCA_034641835.2. Classification (NCBI taxonomy): domain Eukaryota; kingdom Viridiplantae; phylum Streptophyta; class Pinopsida; order Pinales; family Pinaceae; genus Pinus; species Pinus albicaulis. The sequence goes on from CM076577.1 coordinate 509,745,157, forward strand.
AGGTTATAGTTAAGGTCAAGGTTAAGGTTAGGGTTAAGGTTAAGGTTAGTGTTGAGGTTAAGGTTAAGGTTAAGGTTATAGTTAGGTTAAGGTTAGGTTAAGGTTAAGGGTTTGGTTAAGGTTAGGGTTAGGTTATATTGAAGGTTGAGTTTATGTTAAGGCTAAATTCAAGGTTAAGGTTAGGGTAAGGTCAAGGTTAAGGTTATAACCCTAACCTTAACCTTAACCTTAACCTTAACCTTAACCTTAACATTAACTTTAACTACAAGCTAACCCTAACCTTGACCAAGCCTTAAACTTAACATTAACGTAGCCTTAACCTTGACATAAACTATAACCTAACCCTAACCTTAACCTTACCCTTAACCTTCACCTTAACCTTAAATTTACCCTTAACCTTAACTTTACCCTTAACGTTAACCGTAACCTTAACTTTACCCTTAACCTTAACTTAACCTAACCTTAACCTTAACCTTAACTATAACCTAACCCTAACCTTGACCATACCCTTAACCTTAACCTTATCTTAACCTTAACGTAACCTTAACCTTAACCTAACTATAACCTTACTCTTAACCTTAACCTAGACCTTAACTATAACCTAACACTAACCTTGACCAAACCTTTCACATTAACCTTAACCGTAACCTTTACTTAACCTTAACCTTGATGTAATATTCTTAATTTAGCTTCAGCTAATAGGAATATTAATTTTTTCTTTTGAAGTCTAGATGCATGAATAATTGAGCGAGGAGGCTCCTAATTTGCTCAAGTATGAATAAAAATCCCTCTTAATGTGAAAGGGGATCATGTAATAACTAGTTCAAGCATCCACATGTGTGAACAAGGCCTAAACTATGTGGACAAGGTCAAGTTTGACCAATTCAACATGATTTATTCTCAAAGTAGTGGATTTTAAATAAATTCAGCTCAATGTGAATGGAGATCAATCCAGCTAGATAAAATTAAGGCACCTTGAGTGTGAAAAGGGATAGAGCATGAAGAATTAGTCAAGGTTGACCAAGTCAACAAATATGTCTAGATACATTGCACCATCTTGATGGACATCACAGTTTTTGTGGAGAAGCCTTTGCATGGAAGCAACCTCATAGTGGGTGGGACCCTTGGTGAGGAAACTCATCAATTATATAATGAAGGAGATGGAAGGCATATGGATATTGGAGATTATATTTTCATGATTTTTTCTTAGACTTCCTGCATACTTAGTTTTTTAGCTAAGTTGTTGCACTACTTAGTGCAAGGGTTTGCCCCGGTGGGGGTTCCTTACTCTTTCTTAGAGATCTTGCTTGAGAAATTTAAGAGGAGGTTTCTGATCTGAATTTTCCACTACCTGGTGTTGGGACAAGAACCTAACTTCAGAAAAAATGCAGTCCCTTCAAAAAATTTTGTTATTTCTTAAGGTGTGTAGTGGAAGGGGTGAAAACCCCATTTGGAGGAGCTAGTTTCCCAAGATGAGGATCACCCTTTCTTTGGGAAATATAGAGGAAGAATATATAGCCATTTCTTTGCATGCTCAGCCATATTATGTAGATATTCAGCCATACAACATTATTCAGCCACAAATTTGCAGCAACTTTTTCTTGTATATCTTTTCTGTTAAGAAACCCTTGCTGGGTCTCCTTGGATTTGTGTAAAAGAGATTAGATATTTTTTTTTGTACATAATTGAGTATTATAATAATATTATCAGATATATTTCTCTATTTTCTGAGTTAACCTACAGTCACTGGTGCAACTACTCCGACATTTTGTAGTCTTGGGGTTTTGGCAATTTCTAGATGTTTTGAGCATGGGAGGCCTATTTAACTATGCTAAAGGCATTTGTTTCTGAAAATATTTTTCATACATATCCTATATTTCCTATTATAAGAGAAAAAACCATTATTTTTCACTTTTATAACTCAGATATTCAGAAAATAATGTTTTGGGGTCAAAACTACTGCTTTTCCCCACTTGGTGACATTGTAAAAAGGCATAGTTGTTGTTGTGATATTTTTATGAAAGCTATGTTTTTAAATACATTATATCAGATGATCACTTTCTATTCTCCATATTTGGAATACCTTAAGGTATTCTTATTGTTGTAGAAAATTCCATATTTGGAACATTACAGTGGTATCGAAGCAACAATCTTGGCTCAACCTGTGAGCTCAAGCATTACGGAGTCTTCTCATGGGGAGAAGGAGATTTGCAGAATAAATTGGAGCAAACCCTTGTTATCTGTTGAAAAGAGGTTCTCAAAACTTCTCTTTTCAAATCTGCAAGGCAAAGGTAAGGGCATCAAAGAAATGAGGAGGGAAACACATGAAGATCCTTCACATAGATATATACAGGAGGAAGATTCTAAGTCCTCATCTTTTGGATATGATCACTCAGCCATATCATCATATATACCATGTTCTATCAACAATTTCTTCATGAAGAGGAAGAAAGGGGATGTGCCAAAGAAAGATACTCTTGGTGATTATTTGCAGGAATATGAAGCTCAATCTGAGGAGTTCAAAGATCACTTGAATTTCCAAGGGTTTTTCTAGATGAAGGAGGAAAAGAGAACAAGGAGAAAGAAGCAGAGTGAGGGTAGATTCTTTCTATCCATTTTTTATGGCTCACCTCTATGTCCAGCTAGGGCTTGGGTGAAGGAGCTAGACACCTTTGTGTAGCAACATCAAGTTTCAGAATTTGAAGCCATCAAAATAGCAGCGCTACATTTTGAGGGTAAGGCCTATGCTTGGTGTTTGTTTGAATAATTTTCCTTAAATAATGAAAATACATATACTTATGCAACGTTCATTAAAATATTTGTAGAGAGGTTTGATGATATTACATGTGAAACATCTTCTATTACAATTATCAAACCACATCAAACCGAAATTTTTCATGAGTTGGGAGGGTTTATATATCCAAATCCATTTAGTATGAAGAGGAGGTGAGCTTGTTTGATTCTTTTCCAAGGGGAAGAGCTCCTTTGGATGAAGGGCTTCCCTCTCAAAAGGAAGACATGAAGATTCTTTCTTCAAAAGAGGACCAATATCTAAGGTCTCTTGTTGAAGGTAAGAAAACTTCAACTAATGAAGAAGAGGAAGGAGAGGCAGGACAAGATAACGCAGTCATAACAAGGGCACCTCAAACACCACATGAAGAAAAGGATGGAGCACTTGCTCCATCGAAAAACTCTTGCACTCTTGCAAGGAGTTCCAAAAGATCTCACACATAGAGCTCTTGGAAAAACACATGAGCAACATGTACCTTCATTGCCAAATATTGAGATCTTGAATATAGGAGGAGGAAGAGAGGAAGAATAGCATCATGAGATGAAGAGCATGTACCCTTCTCTATCTCAAAGTTTGAAAGAGCAAAGAAGGCAAGAGGACCTATGCAACTGTTAGCCACCTATAAATTCTAATATACCAAATGATGGCTAAATTTGTTTTCAAGCCTTCAAGAGACATATTTCCTTTGAAAATATATCATCCCTGAATTATTATGTTTTTCCTATCCTGGAGATTCATCTTCACTATTGTTTCCATCTTAAAACCATTCTAATTCACCAAATAAAGTTGTTCCAAAGGCCTCTAAAACTACCTATTTTCACTTTTCCCCCCCATTTTCATAAAGCCTTCTTTCCATCTTTTAACCCTCCATTTAGCCCCTAAAAGCCTTAAATACCCTTTAAACCTTCAAAGATTCATATACAGGTTTTAAAAACCCTTTTCTTTCTCTCTATCAAAAACCTAAAAAACCTTAGAGCCGTTCAAAAATCCTCAAAAAATCATGCTTTTCCATCTAGGCCTTAAGCCCTTTGCGGCCTTGGCCCTTAGCCCTTCTTCGCATATGACCCGGTGCCCAGGACCAGGTGCTAAGCCCCATCACTCATCGCAATCGGATTTTCTTTCCCTAGTCATTCCTTTACTCTTCTAAACTTCTGATGCGATAAGCGCCTTTTCTTCCACCTTCAGTCCTTCCATTTTTCCATAGAACGACGTCTTTGCCTTATGATTGGACCCCGCCATCGCAATTGCAAAATTTTGATTCCCTTTGTTCTTTTCCCCTTCTCCTCTGATCCTCTGATTTAATCTCGACTGTCAAATCCACAAGAATCGATGGCCGAGATTCAATCACACTCTTCCCATAAGCCCTTCAACATCACGCTCGCCGACTAATCATGATCATTGATCTCTCTTCCGATCCAATGGCCAGCATCCCATCGCATCACCAATTTTCTTTCCGTCCATCATCACTCGAATCATATCACCGATGAGATCACAGTCATCCATTCCCCTCATCTAACGGCTCGCATTGACCTCAGAAATGGACCCCGCCTCCTTTGGCCCGTGCATCTAGCCTTATATCGTGCTTCTCCCACACCGTTGGATCCGTAGTCGATGATCCAATGAACCATGATCCGTATCGCGTAATTTTTTCCCCTCCCCAGCACTGTGCAACTTTTTTGCAATAAAAGTGGTATTCAAAATCCACTTGTCAATCACTCTATGGAATCGCGTTCCAAACACAAAATACTACCTCCCCCCATTTTGTTACACAAAAACCATCCCCGTTTTTCCGCCATACTACTGCCCTCTGTAATGTTACCTTCAGTTTTAATCCCAGTCGTCAATCTCTGAGATCAAACAACCCATATTATATTGTGATCTCTTACATTTTCCTTTCATCCCTATCCCGAAACACTTCATCGAGAGATCTCCACCATAGATCATCCTAATCTAATGGTCCACGTCTCTCGTCGCACCCAAACCTCCATTGGACCTGGTTAGATGCTCTGCCAGGGTTTTCCTCCATTTTTCCACTGCATTTACCACCTCCTCACTACTCCTTTGCCACCCCAGAGCATTTTCAAGTAGTCTAAACCCGCAGGATTTCATAACATGTTTTGGTGTGTTTGCAAGTTCTTCATGGCCGATGAAGAATAGAAGTGTTACAGTCGCAAGAGTGACACAAAGGTTCAGATAGCAATATTAGGACCTAGAATCAATGTCAAGGGGACCAAAACAAAAGGGAAATTATGTGACAGTCGATGAGTCACAGATATAAACCCTCAGTAGACCCTTTAGCTCAGCGAAATCTGCCACCTGTACACAGAACACTCATAAATGTTGAAGATCATGTATCTAGTGGTAGAAGAAAAAGGCATATAAGATTAGTATAACCTTGAGAGCATCAGTGAAAAATCATTTCAAGCAATCAACAAATTTAAAGCATAAACAGAGCTAAAACAGGTTGAATTACAAAGGAACAGAGCAATTATTGGTGCAAAAGTTAACTGACACAGACATATCCCATCTCCATGCTCACAAACCTGCCAAGCAGTTATTACACCAAAGAAGCTACTACAAGTTGTCAGAAGAAGTTATTTAGAAGTATGGGAGTCCTCATAGCCCATTCTTGCAGTTAAATCACACTAGAGGAGATAACAGTACCACTGCAGATAGTATTTCCTCCTAAAGGACACTTTGTGGGGTGATTTCTGTCATGTCAAAAGGGCCTCAACAAGCAACGAGGTCACTAAGTCTATCTGGGATTTAATGTTATATTTATGAATTAGGATGGAGTATTCGAATACACCCCTCCTATCTCTAATGATCATTAAAACCTTATTTACCTACTTTTCCATTTTTTTTCCTATAAAGACTCTTTGGAGTCTTATTGTAAAAGGTTGGATTTGGTGATTTCAAGAGTAATACATAGATTGTTGCTTTGAAGAAGCATTGGTGTTCTGAAGGAGTGTGGAAGTCTCTGTTTTCTTTTTTGAATGAAGGAGGCTAGACCATTGGATCCCTGAGCCTAGTTTTGGTGATGTAATCTCTTATTGTTAATGTTATTCCTGTTTATCACTTTGTTCCATTATGCTTTGACTTACAGTAGGATAAAAAGTTTAGGCAGAGAAATGTATCTTAGAAGAACCTCTAACCTGTTTATCCTTCACTGTTTATATGTTTTCTATTACTGAACGTGATAGGGTAGTTTCAAAGCTCTCTTGAATATTCAGCTTGTTTTATTTCAGAAATGGTTAATTTAGTTGTGCTAAAGACTGTTTAGGTGTTCCCTCTTTCTTTGCCACTGAATGTTGTATCTGAAATCTCCCTTTGATTATTAATGCTTACAGTTTGACAGAGAGGCCTGTTTCAATCATACCCCTATTCCTTACTGTAATTATTGTGTTAAAGGTCCCTATAATTGTAGTCCTAGATGTCTAAGACGTTCCCTCTTCTTTGAATGCAATTGTATATCTTTGTTGATTAAGCTCTCAATAGTGAACTTGTAGGAGGAAATAGGGTGTTCCCCGAATCCTATAATTCATTTAGAAGGTGTTAGTCTACATTTCTCCTCTTCTTTGAGTGTTTATATTGATTAAGTCCAAAACAGTGAGCTTACTAGAGGAAATAGGGCATTCCCCGAATCCTTTAAGTCATTGTGAAAGGGTTTAGCTTTCTTTTCACTCTTAGTCCTTAATGTTCATCCCATTTCACCTATATTATTCAATAGATCCTTGACCGAGTTAGATTTTCCCTATGGTTTCCTTTCCTTCTCAATCAGAACTATTTGGACTTTCACATGACTCCATTGCCCAATGGCTTGTATATTCCCATCCTTTGTCTATACTACATGAAACATATTTCTCCAACCAAACAAAAAAAACAAAACTACACTTCATAACTAGCCTAAAATCAACTTCCAAACCATTCAAGACACATCCTTAGAAACATATTGAGAGATCCCTCTCTGAGACTAGGAGGGCTAGATCTTAGAGCTCTAAAGCTTGGTTTGCATGTTGCCTTGTCACTTGGCATGCCAATCTGCCAAATCATAGGACCCCAACATAATGGCGATCACGGTGGGACCTTCTGAAGAAGGCATTAAACATACATATCTCTGAACATTCATAAGTCCCTGTATTAAAAGAACACCCTGTGGAATTATCCCACCGCTCACCCCAACATAATGGCGATCACGATGGGACCTATTAAGTACATAATAGTCTAGAAAACTCTTGTAGACTTAGTAAGTCCTTAAATAACCACATAAGACTCAGAAAACCCAAAAAAATTCAGATTGGCCTTCATAATAAACATTGGTGGTGGACCATAGAATATTTTACCTCCATAAGAGATAAATATTTCCACCTGGCGACTCCACTGGCCTCCATTAGGCCTATTACTTCACTATTCCTTGTAAAATCCCCCAGGAATGCATTGAGCAAACCCAATCATGTTTTTGGTGGATAACAAAGTTCAAAATCTTCCACCTGGCGACTCCACAATCCCAAAATACCTAATGACTCCACTAGTAGAAGACTCTGAACTAGTTGAATAAACATAGTTACCTCTTTTCTAATTTACAAGCATGATTCCAAGGATACAAAGCAGATATGTCCCAATGAGTATGGACCATATCCCTGGATTCCCACACAAAATGCCTGAAATAAATTGGTTGAAATACCTACCTATCTTTCAGGATGAAAATGTTGATGACCCCTTGTTACATCTCATCAAGTTTCATATACATGTGTGGAGGTTAAAATTTGAATGGCATGAGGACTATCTTATGAAAATGTTCATGGAAACATTAGAAAGTAATGCAAGGAGTTGGTATGAATGGTCAGAACCTAAGAGCTTGTTTTCTTTAAAAGACATGCACCAAGTATTATACGAGAATTATAAAGAAAACTCTCCATCCTTATCATGGGATTGTTGTGATAAATCTCAAAAAATCATAGAATACCTGTTAGATATTGATGAGGATTTGGTTAATATGCATCCTGAAGATATGTTAACATCCATTCAAAAATTTCGTTTGCATCCTAACTATCACAAGAACCTAGATGTATCAGTTGAGGAAGAAATCAATCAAGGAATAAAGGAAATTTCTCAAGATATCCCTGCCAACACAAATACTAATTCATCATCCCTTTTATCTGAGGCCCAAGAATACATCCAGCCTCAAATTCAGTCTTCACAAAAAGCAGAGAGCTGCTACACTTCTATTCAAAGAAACACAAGAACACCTCCTCCTTTGACAGAAGAGGAAATTGACCAAATCATAAAAAAACAGCCAGCCCTCAAATATTCATTAGAAAAAAATACCTCTGCTCATCTACCTACTGAACATTGTTGTCTTGAAGCAGAAAACAAACTTATAGATCAGCTCAAAGAAAATCCAACTCATAACCCAATATGCTTGATTGGTGAAATTGTTTTCTCTAATGATTTTCCAATTTTTGATCAATCTGATGATGATCATGAGCTCCATATAGAAAATAATCATGCAGGGCAACAAATGGTGGATTGGTGTCATGAATTTGGTTATCATCAACTTGAAAGCAGTAATCGAGCAATGCTGCCCATCAGAAACAACTTTCACATAATTTGGAGTCAACAATCTATCAGTTGTGACGATGAGGTTGAGAAGAAAGAGGAGTTTCTTGAGCACGATGAATATAAGGAATCTTATCCTGAAAATATTGAGGTAATAGAAGATACCCCTGCTCAAGAATATGATGATCTCTTCTAGAGTACAGTCTACTAAACCAGACCTTACCAAGACTACAATAGGAAAACCCTACAATATATGATGAGTCCTCCAGTTCAGATGATAACGAATATGAGGAAGTTTTTATTTCTCAAGAAAATCCTTATCTCAATCCAGTGAAGAAAGAAGAGATAATCCTGGTTGAAACATATCTTCCAAAAATTCACAACCAGGTATTATTTCAAGATCCCTATGCTCATTTCTTGAAAATATTTGAGGAAGGGATAAAGGTTTCTAGTAGCAAGGTGTTATCAGAAGCAAGAAGATTTTTTAGCACTGCTGCTAAGAAATAAAAGGAATGGGAGTGGCCATGTTTGTCCAACCTGCCCAAAGATATGAGGAAGGGCCAATCATGGAATCATTTACTAGATTGGTTGTACTGGAAAAGAGAGTTCATCCGCTAAACATGTAAATATTCAAAGTTAGATTAGGGTAGGTAGGAATGTAAATAAAGCTCAACTCTTGAGCATGTAGTTAGTATTTTTTTTTTATTTCTCTGAAGAGGAAAAATGGAAAGAAAAATACAAAAACAATAGAAAAAAAAGAAGAGGGCAAAAATAAAACAAGAAAGGTATAGCCCCATACCAAAAAGAAAGGAAAATATGAAAGGGTGAAAACTCAAATGCTACTATTTTAAGGAGCACTACTGTCCAATCATACAAGCCTAATCATGATTGGGCAGATTTATATTTATTGATGATAGGATAGTGAAGAAGATTTTCCAAATTGTTTAATCTTGGCTTATCAATAGAACAGATTAGGATAGAAGAAAGAGAACTGGTTCTAACATGCTCAAAACTTGAACCAGCAAAGAAAACGAAAACAGCTCTAACAAGATCAAAACCTGAGATGAAAGGAAAAAAGGGTGACTCTTAAAAGCTCAAAATCTGAGTCACAAAAGGAAGGAGGGATGCTTTAAATTTCCAGAATTTCAAGCCCTCACAATTTTGTTTCAATTTTCTGCAAATTTTTAGTTCATGTGCAGCTTGTCTTTATGCCATGGACCCGTAACAAACCAGACATTCTAATCCTAGTTTGGCTGTGTTTAAATTTCTGTTTTAGAATGTAGAGAATGAAATCTGTCAGACAATTTAATCCTGGAAAATAGTAGTTTAGGTAGAGAATTAAGATTCCAACTGTTTAATCTGGACTCTTGGAAGAAATAAGGGTAGCATTAGATAGGTTTATTTTTCTGTTTTCAGAATAATATGTAAAGAGATGCCAGTCGAAGTGCACTCAAAGGAAGAAAATGTTAGGACAAGTAGCTTGGGGTAGGTAGAGATGTTTGTTTCAAAGAAGTTTCATGTTGTAGGTCACTAAAGGAACTACCAAATTGCAAAAAGTACCAGCAAGAAAGTAAAGAAAATTTTCCCAATGGATGAGGCACTGAACTGCTGAAAGCTAGAGATTACTGAGGTTCTTGACAGCTAAAGGGAAAGTTGTCCTCCTTAGGTGGAGCCACTGTTAGCCACCTATAAATTATGATATACCAAATGATGGCTAAATTTGTTTTCAATCCTTCAAGAGATATATTTCCTTTGAAAATATATCATCCTTGAAGTTTTATGTTTGTCCTATCCTGGAGATTCATCTTCACTATTGTTTCCATCTTAAAACCATGCTAATCCACCAAATAAAGTTGTTCCAAAGGCCTCTAAAAGTACCTATTTTCACTTTTCCCCCCAATTTTCATAAAGCCTTCTTTTCGCCCATGCATCTAGCCTTATATCGCGCTTCTCCTGCACCGTCGGATCTATAGTCGATGATACAATGGCCCACGATCCGTATCGTGTAATTTTTTCCCCTCCCCAGCACCGCACAACTTTTACGCGATAAAATTGGTATTAAAAATCGACGTGTCTATCACTCTATGGAATCACGTTCCAAATGAAAATACTGCCTCCCCCCATTTCGCTACGCGCAAACCATCCCCGGTTTTCCACTATACTGTTGCCCTCTACAACGTTGCCTTTGGTTTTAATCCCATCTGTCAATCTCTGAGATCGAACGGCCTGTATTATATTATGATCTCTTGCATTTTCCTTTCATCCCTCTCCCGAAATGCTTCATCGAGAGATCTCCACTATAGATTGTCCTGATCTAACGGTCCACATCTCTTGTCGCACCCAAACCTCCATTGGACCTGGTCAGTTGCTCTACCAGGGTTTTCCTCCATTTTTCCACTACATTCACCACCTCCTCACTGCTCCTCTGCCACCCCAGAGCCTCTGCAAGTAGTATAAACCAAGCTCGCAGGATTTCATAACATGTTTTGGTGTGTTTCCAAGTTTTTCATGGTTGATGAAGAATAGACGTGTTACAGTCACGAAAGTGACACAGAGGTTCATATAGCAATCTTAGGACCAGGAATCAACGTCAAGGGAACCAAAAAAAAGGGAAATTATGTGACAGTCGATCAGTCACAGACATAAACCCTCATTAGACCCTCCAGCTCAGCGAAATCCGCCACTTGTACACAGAACACTCAGAAATGGTGAAGATAACATATATAGTGGTAGAAGACAAAGGCATAGAAGATTAGTACAACCTTGAGAGCATCAGTGCAAAAGAAGTTAGAGAAATCAGCAAAGTTAAAGCATAAACAGAGCTAAAACAAGTTGAATTACAAAGGAACAGAGCAGTTATTGGTGCAGAAGTTGACTGACACAGACATAGCCCATCTCCATGCTCAAAAACCCGCCAAGCAGTTATTACATTAAAGAATCTACTACAAAGTATCAGAAGTAGTTATTTAGAAGTATGGGAATCCTCGTAGCCCATTCTTCCACTTAACTCACACTAGAGGAGATGATCACCCCTCCTACTTATGATGATCATTAAAACCTTATTTACCTACTTTCCCATTTTTTTTTCCAATAAATAATCTTTTGAGTCTCATTGTAAAAGGTTGGCATTTGGTGATTTCAAGAGTCATACATAGATTGCTGCTTTGAAGAAGCATTAGTGTTCTGAAGGAGTGTGGAAGTCTCTGTTTTCTCTATTGAATGAAGGAGGCTAGACCATTGGATCCCTGAGCCTGGTTTTGGTGAAGTAATCTCTTATTGTTAATTCTATTCCATTTTATCACTTTGTTCCTTTATGCTTTGACTTACAGTAGGATAAAAAGTTTAGGCAGAGAAATGTATCTTAGAAGCACCTATGACCTATTTACCCTTCACTGTTTATATGTTTTCTGCTATTGAACGTGATAGGGTAGTTTGAAAGCTCTCTTGAATATTCAGTTTGTTTTATTTCAGAAATGGTTAATTCAGTTGTGCTAAATACTGTTTAGGCGTTCCCTCTTTCTTTGTCACTGAATGTTGTATCTGAAATCTCCATTTGATTATTAATGCTTGTAGTTTGACAGAGAGGTTTGTTTCAATGATACCCCTTGTTCCTTACTATAATTATTGTGTTAAAGGTCCCTATAATTGCATTCCTAGATGTATAAGGCATTCCCTCTTCTTTGAATGCAATTGTATGTCTTTGTTGATTAAGCTCTCAACAGTGAACTTGTAGGAGGAAATAGGGCATTCCCCGAATCCTATAATTCATTTAGAAGGTGTTAGTTTGCATTTCTCCTCTTCTTTGAGTGTTTATATTGATTAAGTCCAAAACAGTGAGCTTACTGGAGGAAATAGGGCGTTCCCCGAATCCTTTAAGTCATTGTGAAAGGGTTTAGTTTTTTTTTCACTCTTAGTCCTTAATGTTCATCCCATTTCACCTATATTATTCAACAAATCCTTGACCGAGCTAGATTTTCCCTCTGGTTTCCCTTCCTTCTCAATCAGAACTATTTGGACTTTCACATGACTCCATTGCCCAATGGCTTTTAGATTCCCATGCTTTGTATATACTGCATGAAACATATTTTTCCAACCAAACAAAACAAAGAAACCTGCACTTCATAACTAGCCTAAAATCAACTTCCAAACCATTCAAGACACATCCTTAGAAACATATTGAGAGATCCCTCTCTGAGACTAGGAGGGCTAGATCCTAGAGCTCTAAAGCTTGGTTTTCATGTTGCCTTGTCACTTGGCATGCCAATCTGCCAAATCACAGGACCCCAAAAGCAACAAAGGTAGGGGAAAATTTGTCCACCTACATTCACATCATACTCTATTCCTTGATGCCTCTTTGCAAGGAGGCATTTCAGCAAGAAGACCTCTTGATTAGAGGGAACTAAAGTGTTCTCTCAACTATATGTAACAAAAACATATTTTTTTAGAGAGGGAACCTTGGAAGGAGCCACTACAGTGCTGAAAATCATTGATGGAAGGCTAGGAAAATTTCTGAATTGACCTTGATTTCTTCCATTCATATATTTTCGTTGGAGGGAATAGATTCAGAAATTTGTGCTAATATGAGCATAGTATCAAGAGGCTACTCTATATATTTGGGGCAACAAAGGATACTCCAATATATAATGAAGATTTCTGAATGTAACAAAAAAATAATTTCATTCTTGTATGTAGGAGCAAAATTGTGGAAGTTTTTGAGAGAGAGAACCTTTCAAGGGGAGGGTGACTTTCCTAAAATTCAATCTTGTCTTGAGAAAGATCATATGAAAGGAAGGCATAAAAATAAAGTTTGGAATACTCCAACAAGTGAATTTTACATCAAGCATGTCAAGGAGGAGAGCCATCATATGAAAAATGCATCATTTCATATTTCTATAGCGTTGTCAATTTTGGGAAGCCTAGACCCTTATTGGGAGTCCCAACTCTTGATGGAATATTCTAAGGACCTATTCACATGTAAGGTTCTTGATGGGCAAGAAATGGATGAAAATTATAAGTTAGTTAATGGAATCATTTATGTTCATGATCAGATGTACTTAACCAAAGATTCCAAACTCAAGAATAAACTACTTGATACAACTTATGAGGTCTTGCTTTCAAATCCCGCTAGCTTCATTAAAACATATCATACTATCTTAGATGGATTCATGTGGGAAAATTTCAAGGAGGAGATGCACTCCCATATGAGTAAGTGCATGAATCATTTGCTAGTTGAGGAGGAACATAGCTCTTGGGAAGAGTTATCATTATCACCTCCTTATTCATTGAGTGTGAGAGGGAGCTCATCCATAAGCTACCTTGCTGATTTTAAACAAGTGTATGACAAACATTTTATTGCTGAATCTCATTATGTATTTATTATATACTTGTATCTTTTTAACACTCATGTGTGGGTCTTGGCTCCAAGAGGGGGCACTTTTTCTAATGGGATTCATGAGCCACTTTGGGCCGTGAACAATGGTGATGTTGGCCATTGTTTGGGAGATCTTGGAGAGTTGATGTACTCCTCATGGTGTGATTCATCAACACCAACCATCATACACCTTCTCCAAGCATGCAATAAGGACGGGGAAACAAACAAGTGTTGGGGAGAACGCTTGTCATATCATATTCTATGGCAGTTAGGAGGAAAATTGCGCTGGTTGCACATGACGAACCATTTTCCTTCTCCCTTATTGTATATGTCAGCTAGCATGATATTAATTATGATCCCACACGCTGAATATGTTCTTATTATTGTTGGGAACATGTTTGGAGGAGAGACACATTTTTTGGGTGTGTCTTTAGGGGAAGAGAGTCCCTAATTTTTCTGAACTACATGTTCCAAGGGAGCATGAAAAACTATATGGCCACCATTGCATCCCACTTGTTTCTTTATGATGTGGACCATATGTTTGGGTGGAGCACTTGGGGCATGCCTCTCATGAGCAATTGGGAGGATATTTTCTATGAATTACAAATCTGGGAGGTGATTCATTTTATTTGGATGATAGCATGGAGGAGGGAGGCCTCCATTGATGATGAGATTCCCCATGATTTTTATCACTTATATCTTGAGAAGTTCATGGATCAGCAATAAGGTTTCCATAACAACCTTCCATTCTTTCATGATGAGAGCCATTGGGTTTATTCACCAAAGGAAAACTTGCACACTTGGGAGGAGCCAGTGGGAGATGGAATTTTTGAAGAAATTCTGAAGCAATAGAGGAGACTATGGGATGAGAGGGCCACAAGAAGAAGAGGGGAGATTTTGCAGCACCCTTGCAGTTGCTTGAGGACAAGCAACATTTGGGAGGGGGACATTGTAATATTCCTAATTTAGCTTCAGCTAATAGGAATATTAATTTTTTATTTTGAAATCTAGATGCATGAATAATTGAGCAAGGAGGCTCCTAATTTGCTCAAGTATGGATAAAAATCCCTCCTAATGTGAAAGTGGATCATGTAATAACTAGTTCAAGCATCCACATGTGTGAAAAAGGTCTAAAATATGTGGACAAGGTCAATTTTGACCAAGTCAACATGATTTATTCTCAAAGTAGTGGATTCTAAATAAAGCCAAATCAATGTGAATAGAGATCAATCCAGCTAGATAAAATGAAGGAACCTTGAGTGTGAAAAGGGACAGAGCATGAAGAATTAGTCAAGGTTGACCAAGTCAAAAAATTTGTCTAGTTATATTGCCCCATCTTGATGGACAACACAGTTTTTGTGGAGGAGCCTTTGCATGGAAGCAACCTCATAGTGGGTGGGACCCTTGGTGAGGAAGCTCATCAATTATATAATGAAGGAGATGGCAAGAATATGGATATTGGAGATTATATTTTCATGAGGTCTACTTATAATTCCTACATGCTTAGTTTTTTAGCTAAATTGCAGCACTGCTTAGTGCAAGGGTTTGCCTGGGTGGGGATTCCCTAGTCTTTCTTGGAGATATTGCTTGAGAAATATAAGAGGAGGTTTCTAATCTTAATTTTCCACTACCTGGTGTTGGTCCAAGCACCTAACTTCAGAAAAAATGCAGTACCTTCAGAAAATTGCGTTATTTCTTAAGGTGTGCAGTGGAAGGGGTGAAAACCCCATTTGGAGGACCTAGTTTCCCAAGAGGAGGATCAACCTTTCTTTGGGAAAGCTAGAGGAATCATCTACAGCCATTTATTTTCATGTTCAGCCATATTATGTAGATATTCAGCCATACAACATTATTCAGCCACATATTTGCAGCAAATTTTTCTTGTATATATTTTCTATCAAGAAATCGTTGTCGAGTCTCCTTAGATCTGTGTAAAAGAGATTAGATATTTGTTTTTGTAAATCATTGAGTATTATAATAATATTATCATATATATTTCTCTATTTTCTGATTTAATTTCTCTTTAGACTGCACATTCACTGGTGCAGCTACTCCAACATTTTGTAGTCTTGGGGTTTCGGCAATTTCTAGCTGTTTTGAGCATGGGAGGCCTATTTAACTATGCTAAAGGAATTTTTTTCTAAAAATATTTTGAATTCATGTCCTATATTTACTATTATAAGAGACACATCCATTATTTTTCACTATTATAACTCATATATTCAGAAAATAATGTTTTGGGGTCAAAACTACTGCTTTTCCCCACTTGGTGACATTGTACAAAGGCATAGTTGTTGTTGTGATTGTTTTATGAAAGATATGTGTTTAAATACATTATATAAGATGATAAATTACTTTTCTCAAACTTTTTAATACCTTAAGGTATTCTTATTTTTGTAGAAAATTCCAAATTTGGAACATTACACTTGACCTTCCCATAACCTTAACCTTAACTTTAACCATAATCTAGCCTTAACCTTGACCTTAACTATAACCTAACCCTAACCATACCCTAACCATAACCTTAAATTTACCCTTAACCTAATCTTAACCTAACCTTAACGTTAGCCTTACCCTAACCTTACCCTAACCTTAACCTTAGCTTTACATTTCACCTTAACCTTAACCTTAACTATAACCTAAGTTTAGGTTAAGGTCAAGGTTAATGTTAAGGGTAGGGTTAGGTTATAGTTAAGGTTAAGTTAAGGTTAATGTTAGATTAAGGTTAATTTAAGGTCAAATTCAAGGCTAAGGTTACGGTTAAGGTGAAGGTTAAGGTTATAGTTAAGTTAAGGTTAAGGTTATGGTTAAGGTTAGGTTAAGGATAAAGTTAATGTTAGGTTTAGGTTAAGGTTAATGTTAATGTTAAGGTTAAGGGTAAAGATAAGGTTAAGGTTAAGGTTAAGGTTAAGGTTAGAATCAAGGTTAAGGTTAAGGGTAAGGTTCTAGTTAGGTTAAGGTTAAGGTTAAGGTAAAGGTTAGGTTAGGTTAAGGGTAAAGTTGAAGTTAAGGTTAAGGTTAAGGGTAAAGTTAAGGTTAAGGTTAAAGTTTGGTCAAGGTTAGGGTTAGGTTATAGTTAAGGTTAGGTTAAGCTTAAGGTTAATATTTTGGTCAAGGTTAAGGTTAAGGGTAAGGTTAGGGTAAAGGTTAGGGAAAGGTTAAGGTTATGTTAATGTTACGGTTATATTGAAGGTTAAGGTTAAGACCCGTAACCTTAACCTAACCTTTTCCTTAACTATAACCTAACCCTAACCTTAACCTTAACCTTAACCGTAACCTAACCTTAACCTTATCTTAACCTTAACCTTCACTATAACCTAACCTTAACCTTGACCTTAACCCAAACCATAACCCTAACCTTGACCAAACCCTTAACCTTAACCTTAACCTGAACCTTTGGGCTCTAACCTTGACCTTAACCTTGACTTTACCCTTAACCTAACCTTAACCTTGACCTTAAATATAACCTAACCCTAACCTTGAAAAAGCCCTTAACCATAACCTTAAACTAACCTTAACATTGACTTTAAGGGTAAGGGTAAGGTTACAGGTTTAGTTAGGTTAAGGTTAAGGTTAGGTTAAGGGTAAGATAACATTTAGGTTAAGGTTAAGGTTAGGTTAAGGTTAAATTTAAGGGTTTGGTCGAGGTTAGGGTTAGGTTAAGATTAAGATTAGGTTAAGGGTAAAGTTAAGGTTAAGGTTAAGGTTAAAATCTGGTCAAGGATAGGGTTAGGTTATAGTTAAAGTTAAGGTTATGGTTAGGTTAATGTTAAGGTTAAGGTCAAGGTAAAGGTCAAGGTTAAAGTAAAGGTAAGGTTAAGGTTAAGGTCAAGGTTAGGTTATAGTTAAGGTCAAGGTTAAGGTTAGGTTATAGTGAAGGTTAAGGTTAAGGTTAAGGGTAAGGTTAATTTAAGACCCATAACCTTAACATTAACCTTACGAAACCCGTAACCTTCACCTTAACCTTAACCTTGACTTTACCCTTAACCTAACCTTAACCTTAACTATAACCTAACCTTAAGGTTAAAGTTAAGGTTAAGGTTAGGTTAAGGTTAATGTTAAGTTAGGTTAAGGTAAGGTTAAGGTTACGGTTAGGTCAAGGTTATGGGTTTAGTCAGGTAAAGGTTAAAGTTAAGGGTTTGGTCAAGGTTACGGTTAGGTTATGGTTAAGGGTAAAATTAAGGTTAAGGTTAGGTTAAGGTTAGGGTTAGGTTATAGTTAAGGTTAAGGGTAAAGTTAAGGTTATAGGTTAAGGTTAAGGTTATGGGTTTAGTCAGGTTAAGGTTACAGTTAAGGTTACGGTTTTAGTCAAGTTAAGGTTAAGTTTAAGGGTAAGGGTAAAGTTAAGGGGGGTAAGGTTAAGGTTAAGGTTAAGGTTAAGGGTAAGGTAAATGTCAAGGGTAAGGTCAAGGTCAAGGTTAAGGTTAAGGGTGTATGGTTAAGGTTAAGGTTAAGGGTAAGGTCAAGGTTAAGGTTACAGTTATGGTTATGGGAAGGTTAAGGTTAAGGTTAAAGTTAAGGGTTTTGTTAAGGTTATGGTTAGGTTATAGTGAAGGTCAAGATTAAGTTTAAGGTTAAGGTTAAGGTTAAGGTTATGGGAAGGTTAAGGTTAAGGTTAACAGGTCAAGTTTAGGTTAAGGGAAAGTCAAGGTCAAGGTTAGGGTTAGGTTAAGTTTAAAATAAGGTTAAGGTTAAGGGTAAGGTTAAGGTTAAGGTTAGGGTAAAGTTAAATTTCAGGTTAAGTTAAGGTTTGGTTAAGGTTAAGGTTAAGGTTAAGGTCAATGTTAGGGTTAGATTAAGTTAAGGTGAAGGTTAAGGTTAAGGTTCAAGTTAAGGGTAAGGTTATGGTTAGGTTAAGGTTAATGTTAAGGTTAGGTTAAGGTTACGATAAGGTTAAGGTTAAGGTTAAGGTTTAGGTTAAGGTCAAGGTTAAGGTTAGGGTTAAGGTTAAGGTTAGGTTAATGTTAAGGTTAAGGGTTTGCTCAAAGTTAACCTAACCTAAATGTTAGGGTTAGCTTATGGGTAAGGATAAGGTTAGGTTAGGGTAAATTCAAGGTTAAGGATAAGGTTAGGGTTAGGTTATAGTTAAGGTCAAGGTTAGGTTTAAGGTTAAGGTTAAGGTTAAGGTTAAGGGTAAGTTTAAGGTCAACGTTAGGCTTATGTTATAGTTAAGGTTAAGGTTAGGTTAAGGGTAAAGTCAAGGTTAAGGTTACGGGTTTAGTAAGGTTAATGTTAAGGTCAAGGTTAGGTTAAGGTTAAGGGTGAAGGTTAAGGATACAGATCTTAATCTTAACCTTACCCTTAACCTTCACCCTTAACCTTAACCTTAACCTTAACCTTCACCATAACTTAACCTTAACCGTGACCTTAACTATAACATAAACTTATCCTTAACCTTAACTTGACCTAACATTAACTTTACCTTAACCATAAAATTAACCTTAACCTTAACCTTAACCTTCACTTTAGTCATAACCTTACCTGTAACCTTCACCTTAACCTTAACCTTGAATTTACCCTTAACCCAATCTTAACATTAACCTTGACTTTACCCTTAACGTAACCTTAACCTTGACCTTAACCTTAACCATAACCTTAAATTTACCCTTAACGTTACCCTCAACCCTTAAAATAACCATAAATTTAACCTTAACCTAACCTTAACCTTACCCTTATCCTAATCTTAACCTTAACCTTAACCTTAACCTAACCTTAATGTTAACCTTAACCTTACCCTTAGGTTAACCTAACCTTAACCTAAGGGTAAGGTCAAGGTTAAAGTTAAGGTTAGGGTTAAGGTTAAGGTGAAGGTGAAAGTTAAGGGTAAGGTTAAGGTTAAGGTTAAGGTTAAGGTTAGATTAAGGTTAAGTTTATGGTTAAGGTTAGGGTTAAGGTTAGGGGAAGGTTAATTAAGGTTAAGGTTAAGGTTAGGGTTAAGGTTAGGGGAAGGTTAAGGTTAAAGTCAAGGTTAAGGGTAAATTTAAGGTTAAGGTTATGTTCAGGTTAAGGTTAAAGGTTTGTTCAAGGTTAGGGTTAAGTCAAGATTAAGGTTAAGGTTAACGTGAATGTGAAGGTGAAGGTCAAGTAAAGGTTAATATGAGGTTAAGGGTTTGGTCAAGGTTAGGGTTAGGTTATAGTGAAGGTTAAGGTTAAGTTAAGGATAAATTCAAGGTTATGGTTAAGTTAAGGTTAAGATTAGGTTAAGGGTAAAGTTAAGGTTTAGGTTAGGTTACGGTCAAGGTTATAGTTAAGGTCAAGGTAAGATAAGGTTAAGGGTAAGGTTAAGGTTACAGGTATAGTCACGTTAAGGTTAAGGTAAAGGGAAAGGTTAGGGTTAGGTTATAGTTAAGTTCAAAGTTAATGTTAAGGGTAAGGAAACCCTTAACCTTAACCTTAACCTTTACCTTTACCTTAACCTTACCCTAACCTTACCCTTAACCTTAATTATAACATAACCCTAACCTTAACCTGACTAAACTCATAACCTTAACCTTAACCTTACCCTCAACCTTCACCCTTACCCTTAACCTTAGCCTGACTAAACCTGTAACCTTAACCTAACCTTAACCTTAACTTTACCCTTAACCTAGCCTTAACCAACCTTAACCTTAACCATAACCTTAACCTTAAGCATACCCTTACCTAACCCTAACCTTAACCTAACCTTAACCTTAACTTTACCCTTAACCTTAATCTTACCCTTAACCTTAACTTTACCCTTAACCTTAACTTTACCCTTACCTTAACCTTAACCATAACTTTAACCTTTACCCTAACCTTACCCTTAATCTTAACCTTGAACAAACCCTTAATGTTAACCTTAACCTAACCTTAACCTTGACCTTAACTATAACCTAACACTAACCTTGAACAATCCCTTAGCATTAACCTTAACCTTAACTTTACGCTTAACCTAACATTAAATTTACCCTTATCCTTAACCTCAGTCTTAACCGTGACTTTACCCTTAACCTAACCTTAAGGTTACAATTAATTTAGGTTAAGGTAAGGTTAAGGTTAACGTTAATGTTAAGGATAAGTTAAGGTTAAGGGTTTTATTAAGGTTAGGGTTAGGTTATAGTTAAGGTTAAGGGTTTGGTCAAGGTTAGGGTTAGGTTATAGTTAAGGTCAAGGTTAAGGCTAGGTTAAGGTAAAGGTTAAGGTTAAGGTTAGGTTAGGTTAGGTTAAGGGTAAGTTTAAGGTTAAGGTTAAGGTCAAGGTCAAGGTTAACCTTAACCTAACCTTAACCTTTACCTAACCTTAACGTAACCTTAACCCTAACCTAACCTTTACCTAACCTTAACCCTAACCTAACCTTAACCTTTACCTAAACTTAAACTTAACCTTAACCATAACCTTAACCTTAACCTTAACATTAACCTAACCTTAACCTTGACCTTAGCTATAAACTATACCTATCCTTAACAAAACCCTTAACCTTAACCTTGACATTGACTTTGACCTTAACCTTACCTTTACCTTAAACTTAACGTTAACCATCCCATAACCATAACCTTAACCTTGAATTTAACCTTAACCTAACCTTAACCTTAACCTTAACCTAACCCTAACCTTGACCAAACCCTTAAACATAACTATAACCTAACCTTAACCTTAACCTTCTTGTTAGCCACCTATAAATTTTTGGCATAGAAAACAGGTGGCTAAATATGTTCTAAGTCTTCAAAAGAAATATTTCCCTTGAAAATATTTCATTCTTGAAGCCTCCATGTGTCTTTTTTCCTTCGCAGAAACCTTCACTGATGTGTCTGTTAAAAATCCTCACCATTTGTGAAAGAAAATGCTTCAAAAGGGCCTCCTTTTGCCCTATTTTCATCCCCACAACGCTTCTTTTTTCGTCACTTTTTCCCCTTTCAAAATCCCTCATTAACCCTCCATATCATCCTAAACCCTTTTTAAACCATATAGCTCCCTTTGTTTGGTTTAAAAATCCCCTTATCTGCCTACCGGAACCCCCCAAATTGCCTTAAAAAGCATTATTTTTGCCCTAAAATACCCTATTTTACACTACATTAGGCTTAAGCTGTCGAGGGCTTATAAAAATTAGCCCCTTTCTTTATAGGCCCTTATCCCTGCAAATAGGCGCTAAAATCCCCGAAAATCCCTTTAAAACGCATAAAACCATTTTTTCTGCTCCATTGAAGGTTAAGCCCCTGAGGGCTTACTCTCCCTAACCTCTCCTCCATGGAACCTCAATACTGTAATCAGGAACTTAAAATGGCCAAAGGAACCCAATAAAAACACCTTTCCCCTTTGAAGAAATTTCCGCCCCGATAGTAGATCACGATCGTCCAAGCCTGAAGATCTGACGGCCCACAAAAAACTCGATGGCTGCCTCCGCCGTGCATCTTACTTGTTATCGCGCAAAATCTGCACCGTCAGATCTTCCACCCTTCCATCCAACGGCTGAGGTACATATCGCGTGAATTTAGTGTCTGGACATTAAAGTTTTAAATTCGCACGATATAAGTGGTTTTGAGAATCGACGTGGCGCGCGATGAGTGGAATCATGTGATTTTTGTGAAAACCATCTACCACCCTTAGCCATGCGCAAAAACCATTTCCGGTTTTCCACTTACCACTCTCCACAACACATTTTCCTTTTTTAATCGTAGCCATTGGCTGATCTGATCTAACAGCCTACATTGTATTGCGTTCTCGTCTATTTGTTTTTCATCCGTCCCCCAAATAATTCCTTTGACGAACCTCCACTATTGATCACCATTAACCTGATCTAATCCAATGGTTCTCATATAACCTTGTCTCACGTTCATCCAATGCTCCCAGGCAACTTCATTGCACGATTTGAGCCATAGATCATCACTGTCTGATCTAATCGGACGGCCTAAAACCCTCCTCACACCAAACATTTAGCAGACTTGTTTTTCACCATTCCGCCACGATTTTCACTGTTCTTGCCTGCATCCACCATTTTCCTTGCCTACACCATCATCCCCTCGTCCCTTCACGAAATTCCTCTCACTCCCACAGGTTTTTTCATAATGAATTTGTCATATTTTTGCAGGTTTCAGTGGCATGATTTCACTCTGTCTCACAATAAGAGACAGGGAAATACAGAATGCAGAAAGACTATCAAAGAAGCAGAAAAGAGTATCAGTGAAGAGAATTAAAGGATTTAAGCCTATTATTGAAAAATTAATGCTTATAATCCAATGTTTTAAGGATAAAGACATAAAGACACAGATGAAGACCATAAAGATGATTAAAAGGCTTAATGAAGCCTAAAGCACAGGAAACAAGTTATATCATTGAATTGACATCAGCAGAGCATTTTCTCCAAGAAAGGACCAACCATATGACTTCCTCCACCTTCCATCGAACATCAGAATAGTTACTACACTGATAGAAGCCTTAGAAGACTGTCAGGACAACATTTATGGAAGTATGGAAGTCCTGCAGACTTTCTATTCACTTTACCTATTTCAGAAGGAAAAACAGAGCACCATGCAGCCAGAGTACTTCACAGAACACACCTGAAGTCATGGTCAATCTGATAAAGACTTCCAGATCAGCCTAAAGAGTAAAAAACATGTTGATGTAGAGCCATTAAGTAAAGTGGGCATGAATAATTTCTCCCCTCTATCTTAATGAATCATTCAAACTCATATCTACTACTCTACCTCTTCTTTCCCCTATAAGTATTCATTGAAAATTTGTTGTTGGTGGTTGGGATTCTATTAGTTGTAGAACTATTCTTGAGGAGGATCAATTGCATAGTTTGTAATATAGTAGGTTGGGAAGAGAAGACTGGACTGTAAAAGGCCACTGAGCTCAAAGTATGTGACTCATTTTGTGCATCAATTAATCAAGCAGATTCACAGGATCCTGGTCTATATTATTGGTGATGTTACTCTTACTGTAATTGTTTCCTTTCATGTTCTATCATACTATCCATTATTCTCAGATAAATAACAACAAGCATAGATTAGGACATACTGCTAGAAGTACCCTAAGTCTCACTGTAATCTTATCTATATGTTTTCTGCTACTTGTGTATCTAAGAGAAAATTCAGCATAATTTAACCAGTATAGAAGTTGGTTTTTCCATGCTTACTGATGTGTGAATTTGGAGTTTATTTATTAGATGTTCTTGTCTAGTTTCAGCTAAAAGAATTGGGAAACTGGGATATTAGAGCTAGCCCTGTCTCACTAGGTGCCTTTTCCAACAGTTAGCCTTTCTAAGATCCCTTTGAGTGAGTGTCAAAAGCATTGAAGGTTCAAAGTCTTTCCCTGATCTTAGGCCTTACTCTATGTTTCATCTTAAATGTTTTCTATTATTCTGAAAGTGGTTATGAGGACTACCAGATTGTCTTCCATGAGAGTATGCTGAAAGAAGCTCTGGATTTAAATGACATTTGACCTAATTTTTAAGCTACCCTTTGTGTCTCTATTGAGAGTTTCCTTTGAAGTATGACAAAAGCAGGCCTGGATAAAATGACATCTGAACTGATCTTAGGCTGCACTTTGGTTTCTTTCTTTCACCCATTCTTAATGTTCCATTCCATCATCTATCTAAAAAGATCCCTTAGTATAGATGACTTGCCCTATGGAAACCCCTGGATAGTTGTTATGAAACTAATCCCTTTTCATGACTCCATAGCCCAATGGATTAACCTTTCTCTTGACCTATTTTCCCATGCTGAAACATCCTTCTACTCTATTCCTTATTCATTTCCTTAACCTTCTCATTTTATGATCTCCAACCAAACAAACAAATCAAAAAACCCTTGTGCTTCATACCTAGCCTAATACCATAAACTGACCTTCAAAGATATATCATTCTTTGAATTTATAGAGAGATCCCTCTCTAGATCGAGGAGGGCTAGATCCTGTGATCTAGATGTGGTTTGATGTTGTCTCATCATTTGGTATTGCCAAATCTGCCAAATCATGGGAACCACAACACAATGGCGACTCCGCTGGGGAATAAAGACCACGTAGCCTTGATTTGGTATTCAAATTCTAATGGTGGCAAGCAACCCTCGTTTAAACATTGAGAATATTCCACTTGGTGACTCCACAATTCCTAATAGACCTAAAGAATCCACTAGAGGAATAACCTGAAATATGGCCAGACCTTATAGAAGAATAGGACATTTAGGTTGGATTTGGTTTAAGGAATTCATTGTTTTTATCTACAACTACGTTATATCCTACTTTAAGCCTGATCAAGTGTACAAATATGAGACCCACATTGATTATGGGAAAGATCTCAAGCCTCAGTCTTCAGACCATGAGCAGACCCATACACCTATGAAAATCCTAGTGAAACAAGAGCCCCATGTTGTATCTCTGGCCCCTGATGAAACTTCAAGTAGTCATAAGCCCCTTGTTTCACTACCTACACCTAAAAAGGTCATAGAAAGATATAAGCCTCTAGTTTTGCCTCTTATCTTCCAACCTCTTCCTACAGGACTCACAAATAAGCTACCCCTTTATGATGGAGAGAATTCAAAGATCATTGTTGAGCGGCATGTCCAAAATCTTGAGGATTTACTTGACTTATATGAAATAGATGAAGATGATGTGCATATTAGAATGTTTTCCTTGTCATTACAAGGAAATGTTAAGAGTTGGTTTAAGAACCTTCCAGCTGCAAGCATTTTCATCTTTCATAAATTTTCTCAAGTTTTCCTTGATAGATGGGTAGTTCCGATAAATGTCTTCCTCATCCTAGAAGAATACTAGAATTTGAGAAGACAACTAGGAGAGACAATACAGAAATTTTCAGCCAGGTTTAATAAGGTATATAATGCAATACCTGCTAACATAAAACCACCCCTAGGATGGGCCCTATTGCACTATCCAAGTTCTTTTGACCCTGATGTGGAATTCCATATAAGATAAAGAGAGCCTTCAAGCCTAGAGGAAATGAAAAACATAACAATTACTGTCGAATACAACCTGTGGTGCAGGGAGGAAAGATTAAAAGCAATAAAGAAGGACCAAGCAGAGCAAAAAAGGCAGATCTCTTTAGAAAGCAAGCTGGAAAGATTGATAGAGACATCCAACAACTTGCTAAACATAGAAGAGGAAGAATATGAGGTTGAAACCAGAAATGACGATGGGAAAAGGCCTACACCTTGTCCTTAGAAAAAAAAAACTAGATCACTGCAAGACATAAGCAACATGGAAAGCATGTGTGATGAACAAGATTTTGAATCGGAGAATGAACTTGCAGATTATTTTGAAGAAAGACTTGCTGAGAATCCAATGGGTTTGATGGGTAACATTGCTTATAATTATGATTTCTCTAATGTTGATATGTCTGATGAGGATTTTTTCCAAAGGGAAGATGAGCTTGTAGGGACATCATTAGTAGATTCATGGGAGGAAGATCTGGACCAACAACTTCAAGAAAGCAATGAGCCAATGCAGGCTATCTATGATACTGATGAGGAAAGTGTTGAGATCCTAAGAGCTGAAAAAGATTCAATGAATCTTCACTCTATGATATATCAGATCATCAGTAATAATTTCCATAAAGATGGAAGTCAACAATTTTTCAGCCGAGAGGATGAGGAGGAAAGAAATGAAGAAAACCTCGAGCAAGTTTAATATCAGGAACCTTCTCCTGAAAGGGTTGAGGTAATAAAATAAACCCCTGCTCAAGAATATGTTAATATTTTCACAGAGTTCAGTCCACTCCAACAGAACCTGCCAGAGTTACAAGAGGACAGCACTGCCAAATATGATGAGTCCTCCAGTTCAGATGATGATGAAGATGAGGGAGATTCTATTTCTCAAGAGAGTCTTGTTCTTGATCTAGTGGAAGAGGAAGCAATCCTGGTTGAAGCTTTCTTGCTAAATATTCACAACCAGGTATCATTTCAAGATCCTTATGCTCATTTCCTGCAGAAATTTGAAGAAGGATCAAAGGTAATTTTGAGCAGCTTGTTGCAGACAACAAGAAACATTTTAAAAGCTACTGCTAAGAAACAAATATAATGGGAGTGGCCCTACCTATCCAGCATGCGCAAAGAGATGAGGATAAAATACTAGTCATGGGATAATCTGATTGACTGGATGCATTGGAAAAAAGTGTTTGTCAACTAGACATGTAAATATTTTAAGTTAGAGTAGGGTAGGCAGGAAATCTCAATAAAGCTTAGTCTGTGAGCATTTAGTCAGTTGTTTTTTAAATTCTGCAAAGTTTCAATTCAAGTGAAACTTGTCTTTATGCCTTGGACCCATAGCAAATCAGACATTCTAACCCTGGTTTGGGTGTGTTTCAATTTTTGTTTTAGAATGTAGAGAAAGAAATCTACCAGACAGTTTAATTCTAGAAGATATTAGTGTAGGTAGAGAAGTTATGAGATCAACTATTTAATTTGGTCTCATGGAGAAATAAGGGTAGCAGTAGATAGGTTTATTTTCCTGTTTGAAAAAAATGATGATGTGAAAGGTCTGCAAGTCTAAATGCACCTTGAAGAAAATATGTTAGGACAGTAGGGTGGGTAGGTAGTTGTTTGGGAAAATGTTTTCTACTGATATAATATTCATCATGTTTGTGGCAGATGATAAAGAAGAAAATGATGGTCAGAATACCAGGCATCTGGCCTACTCCCAAAGATTATTTTCTGAGATTCTTGATACCTTCAAGAAGATGCCATCCCCATGTGGAGCCACTGTTAGCCACCCATAAATTTTTGGCATAGAAAACAGGTGGCTAAATATGTTATGAGTCTTCAAGAGAAACAATTACCTTGAAAATATTTCATTCTTGAAGCCTCCATGTGTCTTCTGTCCTTTGAATAAACCTTCACTGATGTGTCCGATAAAAATCCTCACTGTTTGTGAAAGAAAATGCTTCAAAAGGGCCTCCTTTTCCCTATTTTCATCCCCACAAAACTTTTGTTTTCACCACTTTTCCCCCTTTCAAAATCCCTCATTAACCCTCCATCTCATCCTAAACCCTTTTTAAACCATATATCTCCCTTTTTTTGGTTTAAAAATCCCCTTATCTGCCTACCGGAACCCCCCAATTGGCCTTAAAAAGCACTATTTTTGCCCTAAAATACCCTAGTTTACACTACATCAGGCTTAAGCCCCCGAGGGCTTATACATCTTAGCCCCTTTCTTCATAGGCCCTTAGCCCTACAACTGGGTGCTAAAATCCCCAAAAATTCCTTTAAAATGCATACAAACATTTTTTCCACTCCATTGAAGGTTAAGCCCCTGAGGGCTTACTCTCCCTAACCCCTCCTCCATGGAACCTCAATCCTATGATCAGGTTCTTAAAAGGGCCAAAGGAATCCAATAAAAACACCTTTCCCCTTTGAAGAAATTTTTTCCTTGACATTAGATCACGACCGTCCAAGCCTGAAGATTCGACGACCCACAAAAAACCCGATGGCCACCTCCGCCATGCATCTTACCTGTTATTGCGTGAAATATACACCGTCAAATATTTCGCCCTTCCATCCGACGGCTGAGGTGCATATCGTTTGAATTTATTGTTCAACGTTAAAGTTTTAAATTTTTGCAATATAAGCAGTTTTGAGAATCCACGTGGGGCACGATGAGTGGATCGCGTGATTTTTGTGAAACCCATCTACCACCCTCAGCCTCGCGTGAAAACCGCTGTCGGTTTTCCTCTTACCACTCTCCACAGCACATTTTCAATTTTTTAATCATAGCCATTGACTGATCTGATCTAACGGCCTACTTTGCATTGTGTTCCTGTCTATTTTTTTTTCATCCGTCCCCCAAACAATTCCTTTGACGAACCTCGACCGTTGATCACCATTAACCTGATCTAATCTAATGGCTCTCATATAACCTCATCTCTTGTTCATCTAATGCTCCCAGGTGACTTCATCATGCGATCTGAGCTGTAGATCATCACTGGTCTAAAAATCTCCTCGCACCAAACCTTTAGAAGACTTGTTTTTCCCCATTCTGCCACAATTTTCACCATTCTTTTGCTTGCATCCACCATTTTCCTTGCCTGCACCATCATCCCCTTGGCCCTTCACGAAATTCCTCCCACTCCCACAAGTTTTTTCATAATGAATTTGTCATCTTTTTGCAGATTTCAGTGGCATGATTTCACTCTGTCTGAAAAACACAGACAGGGAAATACAGAACGTAGAAAGACTATCAAAGAAGCAGAAAAGAGTATCAGTGAAGAGAATTAAAGGATTTAAGCCTATTATTTAAAACTTAATTCTTCAACATTTTAAGGATAAAGACATAAAGACACAGATGAAGACCATAAAGATGATTAAAAGGATTAATGAAGCCTAAAGCACAGGAAACAAGTTATATCAGTGAATTGACATCAGCAGAGCGTTTTCTCCAAGAAAGGACCAACCATATGACTTCCTCCACCTTCCATCAAACATCAGAATAGTTATTACACTGACAGTGGCCTTAAAAGACTATCAGGACAACATTTATGGAAGTATGGAAGACCTGCAGACTTTCTATTCACTTTACTTATTTCAGAAGGAAAAATAGAGCACCATGCAGCGAGAGTACTTCAAAAAACACACCTGAAGTCATGGTCAATCTAAAAAAGACTTCCAAATCAGCCTAAAGAGCACAAAACATGTTAATGCAGAGCCATTAAGCAGAGTGGGCACGAATAGTTTCTCCCCTCTGTCTTAATGAATCATTCAAACTCATATCTTCTACTCTGCCTCTTCTTTCCCCTATAAGTATTCATTGAAAATTTGTTGTTGGTGGTTGGGATTCTATTAGTTGTAGAATTGTTATTGAGGAGGAGAAATTGAGTAGTTTGTAATATAGTAGGCTGGGAAGAGAAGTCTAGATTGTAAAAGGCCACTGAGCTCAAAGTATGTGACTGGTTTTGCACATCAATTAATCAAGCAGATTCATAGGATCCTGGTCTATATTATTGGTGATGTTACTCTTACTGTAATTGTTTCCTTTCATGTTCTATCATAATGTCCATTATTATCAGATAAAGAACGGCAAGCATAGATTAGGACATAGTGATGGAAGTACCCTAAGTCTCACTGTAATCTTATCTATATTTTTTCTGTTACTTGTGTATCTAAGAGAAAATTCAGCATAATTTAACCAGTATAGAAGTTGGTTTTTCCATGCTTACTGATGTGTGAATTTGGATTTTATTTCTTAGATTTTCTTATCTGGTTTTAGCTGAAAGAATTGGGAAACTGGGAGATTAGAGCTAGCCCTGTCTCACTAGGTTCCGTTTCCAACAGTTAGCCTTTCTAAGATCCCTTTGAGTGAGTGTCAAAAGCATTGAAGGTTCAAATTCTCTCTTCGATCTTAGGCCTTACTCTATGTTTCATCTTAATTTTTTATTATTATTCTGAAAGTGGTTATGAGGAATGTTGGATTGTCTTCCTTTAGAGTATGCTAAAAGCAGGTCTGGATTTAAATGACATCTGACCTGATCTTTAAGCTACTCTTTGTGTCTCTATTGAGAGTTTCCTTTGAAGTATGCAAAAAGCAGGTCTAGATTTAAATGACATATGACCCGATCTTAGGCTGCACTTTGGTTTCTTTATTTCACCCATTCTTAATGTTCCATTCCACTATTTATCTAAAAGGATCCCTTGTTATAGATGACTGCCCTATGGAAACCCTTAGATATTTTTAATGCAAGTAATCCCCTTTCATGACGCCATAGCCCAATGGATTAACCTTTCTCTTGACCTATTTTCCATTGCTGAAACATCCTTCTACTCTGTTCCTTATTCATTTCCTTAACCTTCTCAGTTAATGATCTCCAACCAAACAAAAAAATCAAAAAACCCTTTTTCTTCATACCTAGCCTAATACCATAAACTGACCTTCAAAGATATATCATTATTTTCATTTATAGAGAGATCCCTCTCTAGATCCAGGAGGGCTAGATCCTGTGATCTAAAAGTGGTTTGATGTTTTCTCATCATTTGGTATTGCCAAATCTGCCAAATCATGGGAACCACAACACTTCCCATAACCATAACCTTAACCTTAACCTTAACCTTAACCTTAGCTTTAAGCTTAACCTAACCTTAAACTTAACCTTAACCTTGACTTTACCCTTAACCTTAACCTTAACCTTAACCTAACCTTAACCTTACATTAAACTTAACCTTATCTTAACCTTAACTACAACCTAACCCTAACCTTGACCAAACCTTAACCTCCCATGACCAAACCGTTAACCTTAACCTTAACCTTACTAAACCCTTAAGGTTAGGGTAAATTTAAAGTTAAGGTTAAGGTTATGTTAACATTAAGGTTAAGGTTAGGTTAATGTTATGGTTAAGGTTAAGGTTAGGTCAATGTTAAAGCTTTAGTTAGTTTAAGGTTAAGGTTAAGGGTTTGGTCAAGGTTAAGCGTAAAGTGAAGGTCAAGGTTAGGGTTAGGTTATAATTATGGTTAAGGTTAGGTTAAGGGTAAAGTCAAAGTTAAGGTTAAGGTGAAGGTTAAGGGTAAGGTTAAGGTTAAGATTAGGTTAAGGTTAAGGTTAAGGTTAATGTTATCTTAAGGTTAAGGTTAAGGGTAAAGTCAAGGTTAAGGGTAAAGTTAAGGTTAGGTTATGGTTAAGGTTAAGGGTAAGGTCAAGCTTAAGGTTAAGTTAGGTTAAGGTTAAGGTTAAGGTGAAGTTCAGGGTAATGTTAAGGTCAAGGTTAAGGTTAGTTTAAGGGTAAGATAAGGTTAAGGTTAGGGTAAGATTAAGGTTAAGGTTAATGTTAAGAGTTTGGTCAAGGTTAGGGTTAAGACCTGTAACCCTAACCTTAACCTTAACCTTGAATTTACCTGAAACCTAACCTTAACCTTAACCTTAACCTTAACCTAACTATATCCTTAACATTAACCTTGACCAAACCCTTAACATTAACCTTAACCTTAACCTTTACTTAAGCTTAACCTTATCCTTACCCTTAACCTTAACACTAACCCTAACCTTAACTTTAACCTTGCCCTATCCTTACCCTAACCTTAACCTTAACTTTACCCTTTGTTGGTCCCCCATGTTTTGATAGTTTGGAAAATCAAAAGACAAGGCAACATCAGAACTAATCTTTAGAGTTACAGGATCTAGTCCTCCTGCTCTCAGAGAGGGATCTCTCAAATTATTTGTTTTTGCAAAGGTTTATCTTGTGTGCTTTGAGTATTGGTTTTAGACTAGTTATTAAGTGCAAGTGTTTGTTTGTTTGTTTGGTTGAATTGATACAGCAGAACCTGAAAGGTCTAGGAAAGATAGATAGAAAGGGGAAATGTCAGCTTCATTGGGAAGTGGAGTCAAAAATATGTTATGAAAAACTCATCAATGGATATGGGATATCAAAGGGCAAATCTAACTTGGCTGCAGGATCCTTTGGTTTTGAAATGAGATGGACATCAATGATTTAGAAAAGAGAAGTTTAATTCTCAACAAAGGGAATTTGAAAACATAACTTGAACAATAAAGAGTTATTTGATAAATAGGGCTAACCATGAATTATACAGACCATAATTTAAGAAAATAATGACTTCAAAACAAATTTTAAAATGAAATCTAAGATTCGGGGAACACCCTATTTCCTCAAATATTTTATTTCAAATGACTTAGAAAACATGAAAGATTCACTGATAATTACGGCCATAGAAGAGGGAACACCTAAATACATCTATGATCACAACTATAAAGACGTTTAAGACAACTGTTCAAGCAAGGACAAAGGGCATGATCAGAACATACCTCCTTGGCCTACTATAAACAAAGATACGTTAAAGGGAGACTTCAATAACAACTTTTAAGTGGCAGCAGACAAGCAGGGAGAACCATAAATCATGCTGAAACCAACTATTCGAACTATTAGAGAAATAAACAAGCATGAGGACTAAAGAGAGAGATTAAAGACTCTAAAATAACTCAGCAGAAGAAAACATAAAACAGTGAAGGATAAAAAGGTCTAAGGTGCTTCCAAGAGTCATTTCTTAGCCTAAAACTTTCATCCTACTGCATTAAGAATTTATGGAATAAAATGAAAATAGGGGAAAACATTAAACATTTCAGAACACTTCACCAAAAACCAATCTCATGGATCCAATGATAGAGCCTTCTCAAGAACAAGCATGCAACAACATCATCAGGACTTCCAAGACTTCAATGTCTTCTTCAACTTCAACAGACTATGTATTATTTCATAGAGTTTCAGTATTACAACTAGTGATCAACCAACCAACGTCTTCAATGAAACTCCTCAATAAGATTTTATATAACGATGAGGAGGTCAAAAGAGAAAATATCTATGGGTTCAATTAATACAGTTAATGCTTCTCGGCCTTTGAGGGGCTCGATGGAGAAGTTTACAGATGTTTGTCTGTATTAATTGTTTACATTTAAGAATTAAGCTCGGTGGAGAGATTTTGTTGACTTTGAGGCTCTATGTCATATCTGTAGTAACTCAATAGATATTTTTGCAATCAGTTCTCCGGTTGAATTAATTGTTCGGAAGTCGTGGGGAAAATATCCTCTGTTCTGGTCATTACTCGGCCTGTGTTGAATGCTGTGAGGCCACAGGTGGAAATCTGGTAGCTGAGAGGAATAAATTTGCCTCTAATGTGGCAGTGGAGGCATCCTCTATCTGATAAATATTCTTGATTTGCCTCTAACTTTGTTTTATTTAGTGGATTACGCTTTTTGATTTTCGATTTTAGCAGTAATCCATTAAACTGTATAATCAATGTTTAATCCTTCATCTCTATTGTGTTTGGGTCTTCGACATTGATACTCTTTATTTCAATTAAGCATTGCTTGTGTCTTGTTGATGTGTAGGTGACATGGGGTTCATATCGCATCAATACTCATGATGTATTGATGAAACGTGGTATAGAACCTCGCGGAACAATCTTTCTTCAATGCATGAAAGCCTAGAGGATCGTCATCCTCGGCTTCAATTTTCCTTTTATATAATGGAAAAACCATTAACACCTGTAAAATAAAAAAATATTATAAAATCCTATGTTTATTAGGTAAGACTACTCAGAAGGTTGCGGTTAAGTTATGACCATTGGATGAAAGCATCCAACGGTGGAGATTTCCTTATAGGGGTTAGAAGGAAGAGATTTGGATGAAAGGGGAATAGGATTAAATCCAGGCCATAGATCTGATTTGATCGATGGTCGAGACAAATCGGGGCAATAATAATGTGAAGGGGTCACATATACTATGTTATGGCAGAAAATGTGAAAAATAAAAAGGAAAAGGGGAAAAATCCCTTGGCAGAGAGAATTACATGGAAAGGAAATCTGGGGTTTCGGGATGATCATTGGCCGTCAGATCAGATTTGGCCCCGAGATCAATGGTGGAGATCGCTTGTTGAAAACCCTTGGATTAGGCAGAGGGCGATAGCATATGGCCAAATTAAATCTGAGCCGTTGATCTGCAGAGATCAACGGCAGGAAGCATAACACAAAAAAATACAATGAAAAGGGGAAAGCGGTTTCGGGAGGAGAAACCACGGGTTTCGCAAGCAAAAGGGTGAGAAAGCGGTTTTAAATTTTTGGATGCGATATGCATCAGACGTTGACACGTGGATTTTAAATATCACCCATTTCACCTGAATTTTGGGAATTAACGGGCGTGCTGAAAGTTACGCGAAACTACGCGTCAGACATCAGATTTGGGCCCTCAGATTGAACGGTGGAGAGTGAGCGCGAAATCAGCAAGATGCGCGGGCAGAAAACAGAAGGGTGGTTTAAATCTGAGCCATTAGATCTGGGATTTGGAAGGCTGAGATCAAATCTGGAGGGGGGTAGGACTCGCAGGGGTTGGGCCTGTCGGGGTTAATATGAGCCGTTAGATGGAACAGATCAATGGCTCAGATGTGATCTGTGGGTTGAATGAAATAATATATAGGGAAGAGAGAAGTTTAATAAAGACTATTGATCTGTAGAGATCAACGACTGTGATTAGCTGAAAAAACATTATGAAACGGGGTGTATAAAATTTAACCAAAGTCGAGAGGATTGATCTGGACCGTCCAATGTTGACACGTGGATAGCCCGGATGCAATCGGGGCTTGGGAAATCAGTGAGGCAATAAACATGGGAGCGCTGAAGCAATTGATTGTGGGTTGTCAATCTACAGATCATATCGATGACGGAGAATGGATTGGAAGGTTCAAGGTGGAGGAAAGAGCTTATGATCGGAGCAAATAAGGGTCATTGGATTAGAGATGTGGTGGATAGATCCAATGGCAGAGGATCCATCGGGGGTAGTCAATCGGAAGGGGAAATAAAATGTGCCTGATAGAACTTGCAATGCAAAATTGCGCGATCCATCTGATCACTTCAGATCGACGGTGGAGATTATCTCAAATATTTAACCAGCGGAAACCCTTTAAAACATATGAAAGCCAAAAATTAATGAAATACAAAGGTTTTGGCTTCGGGGGCGGGTTATATAAAAGGCTTGGCGCCCGACTGCGGGGCTGTCGGTTCATATGAAAAAACAAAGGCCTAGGGCTTATATGTATAAGGGCCAATCACAATCGGGGTGAGGAGATGGGATTTTCAATCTACCCATTTGAAATTCTCCGATGCGATAACGTGCAGATCGTTGATTGAGTTTTAATATCAATGGTGTTTATTAATAAAAATATCGCACCAGCACATTTAGTTCAAACTTAGGAAAAAGGGGTTTTTATGATTTTCAAAGGAAAATTACATTGGAGATGGGTTTATTTACAAACGTTAGGACCCAATTACGGGCCCAAGGTTTATATGAAGCGGAAATGGGATCGGGGCTTATAAACAATGGGGCTCATCAGATTGAAGGTCTTAATACAACAAAAAGACTTGTTCACTCTGATTATTGCCGATGCGATAAGCGCCCGACTGGGTTAGCGCCTGGTTCTAGGGCGTGGGCACATGTGGGGAAGTGGTTAGGACTTACCCCAAAGGGGCTTAAACCTATAGTCAAAAAACTTTATTTTTTATGAAATTTTCCAAGGTTTTTGATGGATTTGGGGGTTTCAGTAAAGTTTAAAAATGAGTTTTAAACTTTGTAAAAGGATTTTCATGAAGGGAAGAAGGGGAATCATGAAAATAGAGGAATTTCGTGGGGGAATAAGGGAGTAAAATGAAGGTTAGTTTTTGAGTGGAGGAGGGGAAAAAATGGGATTTTGCAGCAGTTTTTTCTCTATGAAAATAACAGATTTTTAGAATTAAAAGGGAAACAGCAGTGACGATTAACCAAAGAATAGTAAATCTTCAGAAGACTTTAAGCACCAAAAATTTTGGCAAAAAAATTGTTTCTTGAAGGCTGTCCAAAATTATTTAGCCACCACTTGATATGACAAAATTTTATAGGTGGCTAACAGTGGCTCCACTTAGGGATGTTGCTTTCTTGAAGGCATGAAGAATTTCAGACTTGCATTGTCTTGGAGGCTAATCAGTGCCTTATCCATTGGGCTACCTTTATTACTTGGATAATCTTCTTTTGCTCTGAAAATGTTAACAACCATGAAAAACAATGGATCTTCATCAACAAGCTTTCTACCTACCCAATCCTACTGATCTAACATTTTTTCTTCTTTAGAGTGTACTTGGATTGGAAAAATCTCTTTACAACATTTTATTCTTTTTGAAAGAAAAAAATATAATCTATTTCTACTCCTTATTTCTCCATGTACTCAGATTGAATAGTTGAGTTCATATGTTTCTCTACTTAATCTACTATCTGTTACGATTAAACAGTCTAACAGATTTTTATTCACTAATTTCTAAGACAAAAATTTAAAAGCATACAAGTCAGGATTGAATAGTCTAAATTGTTGCTGATCTATGGCATAAAAAAATGTTGCACATAGATATTATTTTGTAGAAAATTAAATCAAAATGGAAGGCTTAAGTTCTGAAAGTTCAAGCACTTCATCTTTTTTCAACTCTGTTTTTACTTCTGTTTGAGTTGTTCTTTGCTTGTTCTCTGGTTCAGATTTTGAGCTAATTAGAACCATTTTTACCTCTATTTTGACTCAGAAATTAAAACATATTGGACTCATTCTTGTATGGAAACTTAGGTTCAAATTTTGAGCTTGTTTGAACCTTTAATTTCTAGCCTAATCTACCTACTGATAAGCCAAGATTAAGTTGTTTGGAAAATCTATTTCATTAACCTATCAGCAGTAAATTGAAAACTAATTAGTCATGATTAAACTGTATGACTAATTAGAAGTGTGTTTGTTAGGAGTGGAATTTGAGCTTGCACACTTTCATATTTTTGTTTCTCTTTTTTGGTATGGGGCTGTACCTTTCTTGTTTTAAAATCTTCCCTCTTTTCTTTTCTATTGTTTTTTGTATTTTTCTTTTTCCTTCAAGACAAAAATTAACAACTAACTAAATGCTCAAAGGATGAGCTTTATTGAAATTCCTATCTAACCTAATATAACTTGTAATATTTACATGTTTAGCTAATGCACTCTCTTTTCCAGTACAACCAATCCAGTAAATGATTCCATGATTGATCCTTCTTCATCTCTTTGGGCAAGCTGGACAAACAGGGCCACTCCCATTCTTTTTGTTTTTTAGCTGCAGTGCTAAATAATCCTCTTGCTTTTGGTAATATACTGCTCCTAATAACCTTTATCCTTTATTTAAATGTATATAAGAAGTGAGCATAGGGATCTTGAAATAATGCCTAGTTAAGAGTATTTGGAAGACATGGTTCTACCAAGATCATTTCTTCTTTCTTCACTGGATCAAGGTAAAGATTATTTTGGGAAAGAACCTTTTCTTCATCTTCATTATTATCTGAACTAGAGGACTCATCATATATTGCAGTGATGTCCTCTTGTAGTCTTGGTATGCTTTGATTCAGTGGATTGTACTTTGTGAA
This sequence comes from Pinus albicaulis, assembly GCA_034641835.2. NCBI lineage: Eukaryota > Viridiplantae > Streptophyta > Pinopsida > Pinales > Pinaceae > Pinus > Pinus albicaulis. The sequence continues at coordinate 509,782,732 of CM076577.1, forward strand.
GATATCATCATGTTCTTGAGTAGGAGTATCTTTTATTACCTCAATCCTCTCAGGAGAATGCCCCTTATCTTCATCCTACTCAAGAAATTCCTCTTCCTTTTTAATCTCAACCTTACAATTAATAGATTTGTGATTCCCAATCATGTGAAAGATATTTCTGATGGATTGGATTGGCTGATTGCTGCTTTCAAGATGATGATAATAAAATTCATGACACCAATCCACTGTTGGTTGCCCTACATGATCAGTTTCTATTTGGAGCTCATCAACATCATCAGATTGATCAGAAGTTGAAAAATCATTAGTATACACAATTTCACCAATAAAAAATATTGGGTTATCATTTTTTTTCTCTTTGAGATTTTCTATAATTGTATTCTCTGATTCAAAACAAAAAGTTTCAATAAATATATGAGCAGAAGTGTTTTGTTCAAATGAAGGTTTAGAGGTTGGCTATTTGTTTAATATTAGATCAATCTCTTCTTGTGTTAAGAGAGAAGGAATTTTATTTTTTCTTAGGACAGATGTACAACGGTCTTCTTAAGCCTATTCTAATGGATCTCCATTTGAGTTTGCAGGGGAAATTTGGGGTTTCTCTTGTTTTTCATAGTCTACCTTAGTTTTGAAAAACTCCTCATGATTTTTGTGACAGTTATTTAAAATATGGGATTCGGGAGTTGTTTCTAATAGATTATCAGGATGTCATTCTTCTTTAATCATCTGAAATGAGTCATGAAATAAATGCAGAGACTCTGGTTATGTTGTCTCTTCTCCTATTTCATATTTTGTGGTTTCAAAATGGCTTATTTTTTCCTCAAGGCACTGCTTACTATTAGTTTTTGCAATTTGGTCATGAAGTTCTCTTAATAGCATTGTACAAGATATAGGTAGGTAATCAGGAATTTCCTGACAACCTTCTTCATTTGTTTCTTTGTAATCTTGTTCATCATACATATCTTGTAGAGTTTGGGTTTGTTCTTGATTTGAAAGGAGCATGGGCTTCTCTAGATCATCAATATTTAAATTAGCATCATACCTTTCAATTCTCTTTCCAAGCATGTATACCATCTTTTCCATCATGATCAGTAGTTTTTCTTTATTTTTTTCTCTATAATCTTGCTCATCTTCTTCTATAAAGTCTTGATCATCATCTATATATTGCTCATTGTCTAGGTCTTGTAATGGTTGAGTTTGTGTTTGATCTAGGAAAAGCATAGGTTTCTCTGGATAATCAACATCTATATCATCCTCATGCCTTTCTAATCTTTTATCTAGTATGTACACTATTTTCCCAATTAGCTTCAATAATGTGTTTATTTTAGCTTCTTTTTCCATACTTGGATCCGTGTTTGTAATAAGAGGTCACTGTATCTTTCTAACCAGTTCAGAGTCCTTTAACAATGGAATTATTAGGTCTTTTGGGATTGTGGAGTTGCTAGGTGGAAGATTTTAAACTTTTCTATCCACCAAAAACATGATTGGGTTTGCTCAAATCATTCCCAAATGTAGTCTACAACGACTAGTGGAGTAATAGGCCTACTGGAGGCCAGTGGAGTCGCCAGGTGGAAACTTTTTATCTTTTATGAAGGTAAAATATTGGATGGTTCCACCACCATGTATATTATGAAGCCAAACTGAAATGTTTTTAGGTTTTTATGAGTTTCTATGGTTGTTTGAAAAACTAATGAGTCCATAAGAGCTTGCTAGTCAACTATGAACTCAGAGTCCCACCGTGATTGCCATTTATGTTGGTCCCCCGTGTTTTGATAGTTTGGAAAATCAGAAGACAATGCAACATCAGAAGCAATATTTAGAGTTATAGGATCTAGTCCTCCTACTCTTAGCGGGGGATCTCTCAATTTTATTTTATTTTGCAAAGGTTTATCTTGTGTGCTTTGAGTATTGGTTTTAGACTAGTTATTAAGTGCAAGTGTTTGTTTGTTTGTTTGGTTGAATTAATACAGCAGAACCTGAAAGGTATAGGAAAGATAGATAGAAAGGGGAAATGTCAGCTTCATTGGGAAGTGGAGTCAAAAATATGTTATGAAAAACTTATCAATGGATATGGGATATCAAAGGGAAAATATAACTTGGCCGCAGGATCCTTTGGTTTTGAAATGAGATGGACATCAATGATTTAGAAAAGAGAAGTTTAATTCTCAACAAAGGGAATTTGAAAACATAACTTGAAAAAGAAAGAGTTATTTGATAGACAGGTGTTGTAGAGGTAAATCCCCTCTGTGGACAGAGGCGATCCCTACTAGCCCAGATTGGGTCTAGCAACAATCCTATCACGCTAAGGTGCAAGTTACTAATTGCAATAAACCAAATGGTGAAGAAGGCTTACCTTGAATCCAACGTTGTTGTTTGTAGAGGAGATAGCACTCCCATTCCCTTGCTCTGTCAGATCACGATCCTCACGCTCGCCGCGATCAAACACCTGCACATGCAAGAAACATGACAAACACAAGCGTAAAACCCAATATATGCAATTATATATCAGTCAGAGAAGACACAACTCATAATCATAATGAAAAATACGAGTGGAACCATAACCAATAGTTGCTTATCATTAATTCATACAAAGGAAAATACAACCTGGCTCTGACACTGAATCTTCCTTTGGCGGGTCATCAACGAAATACGTCTCGGTAAAGCTCGTCGAGAATGGGGACAAGCCTCTCTCTTCGGTCGTCAATCTCCTTGCTACTGATTTGGCTATATGAGGACTATTGCAGCATTCTTTAGGCTATGAAGGCTCTTGGAGACTCAACCATTCAGCCTTTTAGCTATTCAGCTCCTTCATCAATGGAAGATGGTTATATTTATAGAGGAGAGGAGGAGGTTGGGACCCCTAAAATAGTGGAAGGGAGGCCTTATCCCTTGGGAGGTTCCCCATAAGGTGGAAACAAGAGGCCAAAGGAGGAAGGCCGTGGTTATTTAGTCAAAACCACTCCTCATGACTCATCCATGAAGTTGTTGTAATCGAAACTTCGCCTCTTTTTTTAAAAAACTTTCCTTAAGCAGATTGGTGTGGGTGCTTAATTGGGACAGACTGCCAATTGGTGTGGGATCATTGTTAATTTTCCTCATTAGTGTGAGTACATAACGGGCTACCAGCGCCAAGGAAAAAACAAGTGTTTTTAGGGGTCTGCTCAGGAAATGATCAACAGAAGAAATGTTGTCCTCATGGAAAGGGATGTAATGATGGTATTTGAAAGGCGTGACACTACTTATTGGTCACAGAAATGACCCTCCAATGGGCAAGATGGGGATTGTAGGGACAGTGAAAAATTACTGTGTAACAGATGCCCCCTAAAGCATGAGGCCCAAAAGAGAGAGAGGGGTGAAATTCTTTACATGAACGTGTCCAACTGAAAACACTGCCGTTGGAAAACCTGCATAGAGAAGTACAACTAATATCTCAAATACATGATATATATGTGGTATAGGCATAGCCATCCATAATAGAGTATAAAATAATCCAGATGCAAGGTATGGACGCAGCCATCCAGTAAGGATCGATAAAGATACTCAGATATGGTCGCAGCCATCCAATTAGTGAGTCATGTAACCAATCATAATAATCGACAAAATTGCAGCTTGGAATCTAACAGACAAAATCTAGGGTCTTGCACTCCATCTCAACCTGAAAAAAGTACAATTTCAAGCATGTGAATAAGTAAGCTGAAGTCGAACATGCCAGAACATCGTCTGATTACCAGCCAATGATAAAAGCTGCTAACAGACACGAGAGGTACAACCAATAATGACAATGGCCCTCAAGGTACTATAGGTACAATCTATGGCATGTGAATCAGTGGGCTGGCATCGAACACTCATAGAATCACTCAATCAGAGGCCAATAATGAAAACCTCACGTCGAAAGCGAAGAACCTGCCATTAAGGCATGCAGGCTCCAAGGTACCAGAAGGGAGTCTCTAGATCAGCTTCTCAGATAATGAGCTGATGTCGACAAGAAGTGACCTTGATCGAAGGTGGGCCATAGTGTTTCCCAAATCATCGACGTGAGACAGAGGAACATAATGTCTTTGTGAATCAGGATCAGATAAGAATCAGAGGAAGGTTGAGACTTGCAGAGGTCAACTTCTCTTGAACATATCAGTGGCACGATAGTGGATTTGGAAGTATTTGAAATCAAAATATCAGGGGTCATGATGACAAGGAAAAGAGAAGATGAGAGGTCAAAAGGGGTCACCCAAACCCACAGAGGAAAGTGGAAAATGAGATGAGATATCCCCAATCCGAAACGAATGCAGACAAGTGCCATGTTCAAGAGCGACATACTGCCGACACGACAATGATGCTGGTTCCATTTTTCCCCACCATTTCTGGCGAGTACCACTTTATTTTTACACAAGCTTGAAGAGGATACCATATGCTTGTCATATAATTTCATCCTTCGGACGAATCCATCCTAGTACATTTAACGATCCCTAGGAAGGAGAATCTTGAATATCGTCATTACGACTGAATCCAATGTCATCAGGGTTTAACGAGTCTGACAAAGGAAGAACTCGTCATCTTTTCATGTTTAGAGAGTTTGAAAAGACAGGGGAAAATTAAACTCTAACAGTCCCTTTTCGTAAATAGTTCCTCAGATCCAAAAAGGTAGAAAAAAATGTCTGAGAAAACCTCCTAGTCGCGATAGGCTAGGGTATTCCTTTTTCGTAAATAATCTATCCCATCTCAAAAATGGGGTAAATGTATACTGGGTAGATTTCGTTTCGTGGCCACTTTAACAAGATTGAAACGACAAGGACTCAGCAATATTTTCATGTTTAGAGAGTCAGAAAAGAGCTAAAAGATGACTCCAAAATGACTTTTTCGTGTTTTTACCGAGTCCGAAAAGTATAAAATACAACTCGTATCACTGTCCAAGTTGCGTAAAAACCTGTCGTTGCACATAAAAGCAAGTGTAAAATCCATTTTTCGACAAAATATATTAAAATATTGAGAAAAATGACTTTTAAAACCTAATTTTTTACTTCAAAAGTTATAAATAGGCTTCAAATGGTAAAAAAAATTTACTTTTACTTTTTACCTCACTTGGAGAGCAACATTGGTTTGTTTGTGTGAAAACTTGCGGCAGTGATTGCGACTGATCCGAGACATCATTCAGATCCTCGTCTGTTCTAGGTAAAAGGCATTCCCTTAAGCTCCATTTTAATCCATTTTTTATGAGTTTTAATTGTGCATTAGACCTCTGGGGGGAACCTTTTAAAATTTTAGGGCTCGCTCCATTGGCGCGGGTATCGGGCACGAACCCGCACCAATGGGCATTTTCTCACAAAGGGGCGCACCAATGGCGCAATGAGATTTTTCGCTTTAATTTTTCAAAATGTGAGCCATCCAAATGGATTTTTGAATGTAGCATAGATCTAAAAATGCATTTTTAATCATGTTGATGCAGATATTCAGGCACAATGGTTATCGAATGGAAAGAGAGGGAACATGGGGAGGAAGATGAAATGGCTATGGAAAATGAAGTTTGCATGAATGCACTCAGGAACTGTGGACTCAAAAAATTCTTCCTTACACCATGCTTATGAGCTCAACCTGAGCTTCTACAGTACTTGGTCAGCATATGGGATGAAAATGAGGAATTGTTTAAACTTCGGGACCAACTGCTGGAACTTGAGGTTTCCGATGTTTATTTCATAACTGGACTGTCGTGCAGAGACCCAGTGCCCATTTTGATGGGTAGTAGACCTTCCATAGAGAATATGGAACAAGTAATGGTGAGAGTGTGCCTAGGGGTACGGACCAGATCGGGAAGCGGGAAGGTGGACATCCACACTCTCCGCAATCTAGGACTCAGAGTAGTGCTTCACGCCATTACGCGGGCTACAGGATCGTAGGCACCACATGAGGCAACCAAAGCCCAACTCATACTAGCCTCCGAGTGTATGAATCCTACATTTTTCGATTGGGCCACTTCAGTGACAACCAATATCAAGAGGCAGCTAACAAGATACAAGGAATCCAAACTAAAGCAGTTTGGTTATGGTTCCATTTTGGTGTCATTCATCCTGGAACGATTACCCATTTTTCAGGGCCAAGGGGCAATAGTTGTCGAGCCAGTACCAAGAGAGCCAAGGATGGCTTGCTGGGCATCACTTATGCCCAGGTCAGGAGGGGGCCAGCAGATGTCCTGGAGGCCCGAGTTTTTTGGGTGGTTATGGTGTCAACTGATTGTGGTTGAGGATTGGCCCTATGCTGGGACCGATTTCACTGGAGATCCTAATCTTCCGCTCCCAGAGGGGGAGGACTGGAACGAGGAGCTGGGTATGATTCTCTTTTTGATTTTTATGCATTTATGATTTTTTGGTAATACATGTTTTTTCTAACAACAGTTTTATGTGTATGCAGATGTCGGCCCAGAGAGACTTGCCGGCATGTCGCCTATCGCGTGAAGAACTCCTCTCACTCATGAACCTCAGCCAGAGGGTGCCGAAGGAGGAGAGTTGATCCAAAACCTCGAGTGCATTTCCCGGGGGATTCCAGACTATGCCCAGCTAGCAGATGTTCCACTGCCATATCAGAGACACACGATGGGGGTGCCCAGTCGCCTCCACCGACTACTAAGACACTTAGTGCGCACGGTGACTTGTTACCACGAGCACCATGCAGTTTAGACATCTAGGGCTTTTTCATGCATATTTTTGAGAGACATGTCCTCTCCGGCTGTATTAAGATGAACATGTATATTTTTGATTTTATGTGATGCACACTATGTAAACATTTTGACACACACACACACACACACATATATATATACCTATTTCTGGATGGATATTTTTACATGTGATGATGTTCTTATAAGCTATGAAAATGTCTAATACAATGTTATCTTAATGCATCAGTTGCATAACAAATGACCCAATGAAAAATTTCACAAAATGTATCTAATCACACATTTTATTTTTATACAAGCTTAAAAACACACATGAAAACACACATGCAAACTATGCTTGGAAATGAGTTTTATTTTTATGCAAGCTTAAAACACAAACTATGCTTGAGGAAGACAGGCATGCCCCCACCACTGGGGTAGGTGGTGCTTTAGAGGTTCCCGGGCGTGGAGCATCAGTCAAAATATCATAAAGCGTGCCTGACTTAGAGTATTCCAGATCAAGATATTGGGCACATGCTATGGCTTGTTCTTCAGTCACACATGCCCCCATAGCAATATCTTGGGCGATTTTGGTAACAAAGGAAGTGGTGAACCAATGATTTAGTAGCTGATCAGGTATATCAAACTTGATCAGTCTACGACGATGTTGCCACTCATGAATATGATCGGATATGTGGGTGGCTTTATCCTGCTTCAACAAAGTCAGGAGATGCGTCTCGACTTCATAGCGAACTGGTAACTGAAAGTGAGTCAGAAAAGCCATTTCTAAAGTATTGAAATCCTGAAAGATGCCACAGGGTAATTCAATATACCACTTAGTGGCAGCACCAGTAAGAGTGCGCTGGAAGAGATGTAGACGAATTGAATCATCGACCCAAGAATTAGACGAACACCACAAATGGTAGGTCATTACATGAGCTTGGGGTTCTTCGCCAGCTTTACCTTCAAACTTAGGGCAGTCTCCGGGTACCTTGGTCGGAACCGAAGGCCAATAAGGATTGTGAAGAATCGGATCATTGGTTAATTTAGAAACATCCAGTAACTCCAAGGTAGCCAAAAACGAAAATTGTGGATTGAACAACATACTAGGCCCTTGATAAGGACCAGTACCTGTACTCCATGCTGGTTGAGAATATCCTTGCCCCCATGGGTTCTGTCCTGAAGGATTCTGACTGTAGGGGGTGTAGGGTGTATAACCAGTCTGATTCGATTGCTGGTAACCCGTGTACGGGGTTTGATAACCAGAGTATGGACCCTAATTATATGTCGGTCCCGTTTGGGCAGTCTATGGATTTGGCTGCTGAGTATAGGTGTAGCCAGGTTGTTGAGTGTAATAATTGGAACCTTAGGGTTGGTTATAATTCGGTCGGTATTGACCATGAGAATAGTAACCGCCTTGAGGTTGAGTGGGATGCTGATAGGTGGGACCCTGCTGAGCCTGACAATTAGGGCGCACCGATTGATTCGGCTGTGGCATTGAATAAATTAGCTGTTGGGAAGGGTTGACAGAGTGTGCAGGTTGGCCTGGTTGAGCAGGCTGACCTGGCTGAAGAGGCTGCCCTGGGTGAACAGGTTCACCCAGGTGAACAGGCTGCGTCGGTTGCGCAGGTTGACCTGATTGATGTGGGACACCAGGTTGTGCTGGATGGCCAGTTGGCCTGGTGGTGGAATGGGGCCAGTTTGTGCATAGTAACTAGTTTGACCCGAAACAGGACCATCAGATGATCCTGGCTGATGTGCAACATTTAGGGCAATAGGATACTGAGGTTGCATGGGTTGTGAAGGTTGGACTTGCCCCCCAGGACCATACACCAGCCCTGGTTGGTACCCCGGTTGACCTGTGAGTCCTTGAGGTTGCCCAAGTTGGACTCCAGGGAGAGGCTGCATGGGTTGACCTGAAGGGTTGTAATACTTTCCTTGCAGGCCTTATAATGGCCCTTACTGGCCCGAAGGGTAGACTTGTAAGGGCTATCCTTGTGGGTCAGAAGGAAAGCCAGGCTGGCCCGAAGGTTGGCCTTGAAAAGGTTGTCCTTGCGGGTTATAAGACTACCCAACCTGGTTAGAGGGAAAAACCTAAGCATGAAGGTGAGCTTCTGGAGCGGGTAAACGTAAAGGATTCTCGTACTCATCGTACTGATATGGAAAAACGTACACGGGCATACCATCCTGTGCATAATGCGAAAAATACGAGCAGTTGGGATCTTGAGAGGATTGTCTGACCTCGGGGTTCGATTGTTGTAGGGAAAATCGATACTCCTCAGGAGAGATGTTCTCTGGCATAGAAGATGCTATATAGACGTCTTCGGGAAGCGACGTAGCCCTTACGGACTAAGTGGTAACAGCGGGTGTAGATGCAGCCACACAAACAGTGGGCCTGATAGGTACAGAAGTGACCTGAGGGGATGACGTGATGGGTGTCCGAGGAGACATCCCCAATGAAGGAATAATCAGCCTCGTAGAAGGAGTTGATATCCCTATAGAGGTGACGACGGTCATAATCTGACTTAAAGATCTATACCCTGTTGGTAGCTAGGGACTAAGAAAAGACATGACGGATAACTCGGGGTTGTCTTCTGGGAAAAAATGGTAATATTCACTAGACATGGGGATTTCCTCACTAGGAAAATGGCTGGATGCACCCATATCTAAACCTGCCACTAGATATTGTAATAGATGATGAGGACTAGGAGGAATAACAATAGCTAAAAAGGGCCAACCTGATGTAAGAGGAGGAAAATTTTCCCCTATTCCAAATCTAGACCAAGGGTCGGATAAGGGCCAATTGAACTCAACTGGTCCTCCAAAGGGAAGCTCAGACAGAACCGATCCCCTGGCGGGAAACTCAGAAACGATGGGCTACTGTGGTTCAGCAGAGGATTGCGATACCTCTGATGAATCGTCCGTATATGGACTACCAGTAGGCGAAATTGAAGGTTTTGCCACTATGACAATAATTCCAAAAGGAAAAGATCAACCACAACACATGGGCTGAAAAAGAATCAAGGCACACCATCAAATGGCCAACAAGAAAAATCTAACAGGGTGTGTGATCGCGGGTAATTTATTTTACGACATTGAAACTTAGAAAATTCACCATTCATGTTTTAAGAGTCGAGAAACAGATGAAAGATGACTCTATCTCTTTCAGTTTTGAAGCAAGCATGAAAGGACAAGCGCTTGGTGATCTTTTCAAATTTAAGGAGTCAGATAAGATCAAAATGATTGCTCAGAAATTCTAGGAAAAGGGCATACCAAATAACCGTGAACTGCAATATACACCTTGGTTTCAAAATGAAGGAGAAATCAACCAAGGACTTAACGTACGTGAAGGCAATCTCCCCGAATGTTGTGTCTGGTGTATCACGGGTATAGGGTGGTAGACTCGACTTCCTATGGATAAAGGATAGAAACCTAGTGGGGTCTCCCTTTATATACGCGATGGTACAGGGAGCACAAGTCCATACTAGTGTTATCTAAAGCCAAGAGGCGAACGAAAACTACTAGGTTTAAAGACACCGGAACATGTCTCTAGCTTAGACCTCTAAATATTTCGTGAATGTTCCAATGCTGCCTTAGTGTAAATTGAATAAATTTTAATGTTTATCTTCAATTATGTTTCAGTTTTCAGCCCCTAGCGAGTGTTATGTCTCAAAATATCCTAAATGCACACTACATGCCATAGTATATCATTTATTCGATGAAAGCTAATTACGAGAGAGTTAAGAGCTTTTCACACAATAACAAAATGATCAGACAACAACCAGTAATGTCTCTAATGCAGCTAATGGAAACTAAAAGCTTTTCTTTCAAAGTTACAAATCACTAATAACACATAAAAGATTTGATTTTCATTAACTAATAAAAGCAAAAGAGATTTTTTTCTTTTTGTATTTTCAATGTTTAAGAGCAAAGTGCACTAAACAAAATGAAAACTAATGAAACAAGAAATTTGAGAAGCGATAGCAAAAGAGTAGAAACAATCAAATTTCACTCAATGTAAGCACACAATCAGACCTCAAATTGACAAAAAATCTCTCAAAACCAAGAGAATCCCAAAGACTCAAGTGAACCATGTAATCTAGGCCCAAAATGAGACAAGGAGGAATTCGAATGAAGAAGAAGTCAATCACTCAAATAGCGCAATAAAATGATAGAAAACCACCAAACGAATGCAGAGAAGCAATTACAAAGTTGACTGAACAGATAGAAACCAAAAACTCCCAAGGGAGGCTCGACGCACAATAACACCTAGATGCCCTAGGGCTAGAATGTAAAATCGATAGAAGAGGGAAAACAACCAAAGGATGAAGGTCGCAGTCAGTCAAACAAGGCTCTATAACACTCAGGCAGTCGAAATAATGAAACCAAAATCACGGATCAAGCTCAGAAAGCTCAAAACAGAGAAAACCCTAGCACCTTACAGCATTGGCGCAACTGTCAGGATGAATCTAGTGCCATAATAGGATTGGCGCGGGTAGTAAAATGGAAAAAAGCACCAATTGGCATGACTGTCAGGCTAATAAGCATGCCAGTCAAGTTCACTATGTAGAAATAAAAGAAAGAAATCCAAGAAGTAGACCAATGATGTTGAAGCTTAAAACAATATCCAAACACACGAAAAGAGCTAGCCAAAAGAGTTGATCAAGCAAGCAAAGTCAAGAATTGATCGAAAGACAAGACAATACTCCAAGTGCTCAGTTCATAAACTAGACTGGAGATTGACTAAAGCAACATTCATCTACTTTCGCTAATGCAGAGCAAGAGCGGTTTGAAGGCTATCTGGCTAACTTTAGGCTCTGTCTGTAGTTTATAAAGCAAACAACAAGCTAACTCCCCAGCGGAGTCGCCAATTTGTTGTTGAGGTAAATCCCCTCTGCGGACAGAGGCGATCCCCACTAGCCCGAATCGGGTCTAGCAACAATCCTATCACACTAAGGTGCCAGTTCTTAATTGCAATAAACCAAATGGTGAAGAAGGCTTACCTTGAATCCAACGCTGGTGTTTGTAGAGGAGATAGCACTCCCGTTCCCTTGCTTCGGCAGATCACAATTCTCATGCTCGCCACGATCGAACACCTGCAAACGCAAGAAACACAACAAACACAAGTGTAAACCTAATATATGCAATTATGTATCAGTCAGAGAAGACACAAATCATAATCATAATGAACAATACGAGTGGAACCACAACCAATAGTCGCTTATCATTAAGTCATACAAAGGAAAATACAACTTGGCTCTGATGCTGAATCTTCCTTTAGTGGGTCGTCAGCGAAATACATCTTGGTAAAGCTCGTCGAGAATGGGGATAAGCCTCTCTCTTCGATCGTCAATCTCCTTGCTACTGATTTGGATCTATGAGGACTATTGCAACATTTTTTAGGCTATGAAGGCTCTTGAAGACTCAACCATTCATCCCTTCAGCTATTCAGCCCCTTCATCAATGGAATATGGCTATATTTATAGAGGAGAGGAGGAGGTTGGGATCCCTACAATAGTGGAAGGGAGGCCTTATCCCTTGGGAGGTTCCCCATAAGGTGGAAATAAGAGGCCAAAGGAGGATAAACAGGTCTAAGATGCTTCCAAGAGTCATTTCTTAGCCTAAAACTTTCATCCTACTGTAGTAAGAATTTATGGAACGAAATGAAAACAGGGGAAAACATTAAACAATTTAGAATACTTCACCAACAGCCAAGATCATGGATATAATGATAGAGCCTTCTCAAGAACAAGCATGCAACAATATCATCAGGACTTCCAAGACTTCAATTTCCTCTTCAACTTCAACAGACTATGTATTATTTCAGAAAGTTTCAATATTACAAATAGTGATCAACCAACCAATGTCTTCAATGAAACTCCTCAATAAGATTTTATAGAAGGATGAGAAGGTCGAAAGAGAAAATATCTATGGGTTCAATTAATATAGTTAATGCTTCTCGGCCTTTGAGGGGCTTGATGGAGAAGTTTACAGATATTTGTCTATATTAATTGTTTTACATTTAAGAATTAAGCTCAGTGGAAAGATTTTTTTGACTTTGAGGCTCTGTGTCATATCTGTAGTAACTCAGCAGATATTTTTGCAATAAGTTCTCCGGTTGAATTAACTGTTTAGCTGTCATGGGGCAAATATCCTCTGTTCTAGTCATTATTCGGCCTGTGTTGAATACTGTGAGGCCACAGGTGGCAATTTGGTAGCTGAGAGGAATCAATTTTCCTCTGATGTGGCAGTAGAGGCATCCTCTGTCTGATAAATATTCTTGATTTGCATCTAACTATGTTTAATTTAATGGATTAGGCTTTTTGATTTTTTATTTTAGCCGTAATCCATTAAACTATATAACCAATGTTTAATCCTTCATCTCTGCTGTGTTTGGGTCTTCGACATTGATACTCTTTATCTCAATTAGGCATTACTTATGTCTTGTTGATGTGCAGGTGACACGGGGTTCATATGGCATCAATACTCATGATGTATTGATGAAACGTGGTATAGAACCTCACAGAAAAATCTTTATTTAATGCATAAAATCCTGCAGAATCGTCATCCTTGGCTTCAATTTCCTTTTATATAATGGAAAAACCATTAACACCTTTAAAATAAAAAAATATTATAAAATATTGTGTTTATTGGGTAAGACTACTTAGAAGGCTGCGGTTAAGTTGCGACTGTTGGATGAAAGCATCCAACGGTGGAGATTTTCTTACGGGGGTTAGAAGGAAGAGATTTGGAAGAAAGGGGCATAGGATTAAATTCGGGCCATACATTTGATTTGATCGACGGTTGAGAAAAATTAGGGAAATAATAATGTGAAGGGGTCACATATACTATGTTATGGCGGAAAATGTGAAAAATACAAAGGAAAAGGGGAAAAGTCCCTTGGCGGAGAGAATTACATGCAAAGGAAATTTGGGGTTTCGAGATGATCGTGGGCTGTCAAATCAGATTTGGCCCCGAGATCAATGGTGGAGATCTCTCGTTGAAAACCCTTGGATTAGGTGGAGGGCGATAGCATATGGCTAGATTAAATCCGAGTCGTTGATCTACAAAGATCAAAGGTGGGAAACATAACGCAAAAAAATACAATGAAAAGGGGAAAGCGATTTTGGGAGGAGAAACCACGGGTTTCATGTAGCAAAAGGGTGAGAAAGAGCTTTTAGCTTTTTGGATGCGATATGCGTCAGAGGCTGACACGTGGATTTTAAATACTGCCCATTTCACGTGATTTTGGGGAATTAACGAGCGTGCTGAAAGTTACGCGAAACTACGCGTCAGATGTTAGATCTGGGCCCTCAGATCGAATAGTGGAGAGTGAGCGCAAAATCGGCAAGATGCGCGGGCAGAAACCAGAAGGGTGGTTTAAATATGAGCCATTAGATTTTGGATTTGGACGGCTGAGATCAAATCTGGAGGGGGGCAGGACCCATAGGGGTTGGGCCTGTCAGGGTTAATATGAGCCGTTAGATGGAACAGATCAATGGCTCAGATGTGATCTGTGGGTTGAATGAAATAATATATAGGGCGAAGAGAAGTTTAATAAGGACCGTTGATCTGCAGAGATCAAAAGCTGTGATTGGCCGAAAAAACATTATGAAACGAGGTGTATAAAATTTAATCAAAGTTGGGAGGATTGATTTGGACCATCCGATGTTGAGACGTGGATGACTTGAATGCAATCAGAGCTTGGGAAATCGGCAAGGCAATAAACATGGGAGCGCCAAAGTGATTGATTGTGGGCCATCGATCTGTAGATCAGATCGATGGTGGAGAATGGATCGAAAGGTTCAAGGCACAACAAAAAGGTTATGATCGGAGCAAGTAAGGGTCGTTGGATCAGAGATGTGGCGGATAGATCCAACGGTGGAGGATCCATCGAGGGTAGTCAATCAGAAGGGGAAATAAAATGCGCCCGATAAAAATTGTGATGCAAAATTGTGCGATCCGTTTGATCACTTCAGATTGACAGTAGATATTATCTCAAATATTTAATCGGCAGAAACCCTTTAAAACATATGAAAACCAAAAATTAATGAAATACAAAATTTTTGGCTTCGGGGGCGGGTTATATAAAAGGCTTGGCGCCCGACTGTGGGGTCGTTGGTTCATATGAAAAAACAAAGGCCTAGGGCTTATATGTATAAGGGCCAATCGGAATCAGGGCAAGGATATGGGCTTTTCAATCTACCCATTTGAAATTCTCCGATGCGATAACATGCAAATTGTTGATCGGGTTTTAAGATCAACAATGTTTATTAATAAAAAGATCGCACCAGCGCGTTTAGTTCAAACTTAGGAAAAAGGGGTTTTTATGATTTTCAAAGGAAAATTACATTGGAAATGGGTTTATTTACAAACGTTAGGACCTGATTGCGGGCCCAGGGTTTATATCAAGCGGCAATGGGATTGGGGCTTATAAAAAATGGGGCTCATCGGATCAGAGGTCTTAATACAAAAAAAATACTTGTGCGTTCTAATTATTGCTGATGCAATAAGCGCCCGACTGGGTTAGCGCCTGGTTCTAGGGCATGGGCACATGTGGGGAAGTGGTTAGGACTTAGCCCTAAGGAGCTTAAACCTATATTCAAGAAAATTTATTTTTTAGGAAATTTTCCAAGGTTTTTGATGGATTTGGGGGTTTCGGTAAAATTTAAAAATGAGTTTTAAACTTTGTAAAAGGATTTTCATGAAGGGAAGAAGGTAAATCATGAAAAATAGAGGAATTTCATGGGGGAATAAGGGAATAAAATCAAGGTTATTTTTTGAGTGGAGGAGGTGAAAAAATGGCACTTTGCAGTAGTCTTTTCTCTATGAAAATAATAGATTTTCATAATTAAAAGGGAAACAGTAGTGACAATTAACCAAAGGATAGAAAATCTTCAGAATACTTTAAACACCAACAATTTTGGCAACAAAATTGTTTCTTGAAGGCTATCCAAAATGATTTAGCCACCACTTTATATGAATTTTTTTTATAGGTGGCTAACACCCTAAACCTAACCTTAACCTTAACCTAACCTTAACCTTATCTTAACCTTAACTATAACCTAACCCTTACTGTAATGTTCCCAATTTTTATGGAACATTAATTTTTGCTATTTTCATATAGAAGATAAATAAAATGGGTAGGAGACCCATTCATTTGATTAATAGATAATAAAAATTCTCTTGGTATGAAGGAGGATCACTTTTGGAGCTTTATTGCACACCTCCATGTATGAAAGGGGGCTTATGCAAGAAGGCTAGGCCAGGTTTTACCAAGTCAAATTGTACAGTAGCATGAGGTGGTGAGAATATTGTGGGCTAGCGCAGTGGGATAAGGAGGGAAAATTATAGAGGAAGGAAACCCTAATGAGTGGGGTCCATTGAGAGAGGTCTCACATTGCTTAAAAGGAGGGCAAGGTTGCCATTGCAAATTATGTTGAGTATTATTCATCTCATTGTCTATTCAGACAAGAGAGAATTCTTTGCTTTTCAGCAAGAATTTCTAGAGGAATTCTTATTTAGTATTCATTCCCCTTCTTGAGAGGCCTCTTGAAGGTTGTTCTTCATTCTCCACATTCCATGGCTCAAGGCCTAAGCTACTATCTCCAGTGACAGCGTTATTCTTGTTCAACAGTGTTGCTGCATTGTAGAGAGTTGCAGTGGAGGACATATACACCACTTCCGGAGCTGATTTTTCAGAGGAAGGGAGTCCCTATCCATTTGAGGACTTAGTGAGGAATATTTAAGAGCATCATTGCAGATTTGGCATCAAGGCCATCTCATTCTCTTGCCCCTACAATGCAGTTCACCCAGTGACTGTGCTATTTTCTTGAGAGAATTTGTAGTAGGGCTCTTGCAGAGTATTGGAGGGAGAGATATTTAGTGAAGGGATCAGCCTTTCACTTGAAAGATCCATTGGAGGAGGCCCATTCAGTTTGAGCATCATATTCATCCATCTCCATCCAGTTCTATTTCTGAGTTGCTACAGCTACCCAGCTACTTCAGCATTTTGCATATTTTGTGTTCTATGATGAATCCTTCCAGGATTGATAGGAGGTATCCTTTGGGAGTTGATGTCTTCACTCCTAATGTTATTTTGTACCATATCAGTGTATATATATGCATTTGGAATTTGTAGCATGCAGTTTCTCTTTAAAACTACGCTGTCATAGCTAGGGCTTATATATGCCGTAGATTTTCTTCATGATTTATGTACTCTTCTCTTGATTCTTGGAATTGTGCATCTTGAGTATCATTTCCCTCAAGATTTTGTATACATATCTCACATAGCTATAGACAGAGTCTGTGAAGGGCCAGGTAGCCTCTGGATCTCACCCTCTCTTTACAGGTGACATATTCGGAAAATGCCCCCACAGTCTATCTCTGGAATAAACTTGTGATATTTCTAAAAAAGGGACACTACAGTGGTATAAAAGCACCTTTCTTGGCTTAGCCTGTGGCCTTCAAGCCCAAGAAAGAGGAAGAAGATGATGATGCAGAAGATGAGCTTGATCTCATCTATTTTCAGAACAAAGAAGAACCTCCCCAAGGAGGAGAAGCAAAGAGAAGAAGAGGAAGGTCCATTCACTTCCTATTCTCAAAAAGGAAGCAAGCATGAGAGATTCTTGGATCATCTGGTTCTAAATCAATACCTGGATGAATATAAATTCCATTCTGTAGTATTTAAGAAAGCTACAACATTCCCACAGTTTATTCATTAGAAGGAAGAGAGAAGGCCCTGCAGTGGAAGAGAAACCAAAGGCAATAGGTTTCTATTGTCTACATTTGATGGGCACACTTCAGCTAGAGCTTGGGTTAAAAAGTTAGAAGCCTTTTTATTGCTACATCCAATGGAAAAGGAAGAAGAAGTGGAGATTGAAGCACCACACATGGAGGGTGAAGCCTCTGTTTGGTGGTTCAAACCCTTGGTCCATTCAAGGGTGAGTTTTTTTTAAGACTTTTCTCAAAGGTTGATTCAAACCTTTGATGGAGAGAGGACAAAGGAAGGACAGCCTTTTTCAGCTATGGAGGAGGAAGCTATGGCATTAGAGGAGGCAAATGATGCAGCCACACAAGAATACCCCAGGATCCATCAAGGTATGAGTGAAGTTCCACTTTTCATTTCAGCAAACAACTTGAAGAATTGTGGAAATTCATCTTTAAAGGTCCCAGGATCTACATATTTCACTATTCTAGAGCACCATGATTGCATTGCGCTATGCAAAGGGTTTAAGGAAGAGATAAACCCTCATCCTCAGGCACTTTTGATGAGTCTCATTCAGCCCTTGAGGTTGGGATGTGAACCATTTGAGGATGAAATAAACCATGGCACCTTCATGATAAATCAGGGAACAAACCTGGAACCGGAGGATGAAACAGATGCTACACTATTGGAGGAATTAGTAGTGCTGTCAGACATGGGTGGAGAGGAGATATTACCTCCATCACAATTGGGTCCTCATGGATCCAACATAGCCATGGGTGAGAGATATTTTCTAAGAGGTCTCCAAGGAACTGCATTTCATCCTTCCACGAAATGCAAAGGGGAAGATATGGCTTGGGAGAATGGTAGCCCTCATGGGAGGAGTGCCAAAGGAGGAAAAAGGAGAATAAATCCACAAGGATATGAGTGGGTGTGGATGAGAAGCAAGGGGTTGATTTTCCACTTGCAAATATATGATACCGAACAGCAAGAGGCTTGGTTGCGCTGGCTCCTCTTGAAGGAGTTTGGCCATCACTTGGAGTACCCTTTTTCCAGGAGGATTGGAGTAGAGGAGAAGTGGCAGGATATTTGCATCATTGGGAAGTAGAGAGAATGGATACATGGAGATTATATGTCATATATATCAGTCATGGTACCCTCATCATATGATTTACATGATGTGAGCATGAGGAGGCAAGCACTTGGGTTGCTTGAGTTATCTTGGAGAGAGCACAAGAAGATTTTCTCTTATATGATTTATGGTGTTGCAAGAGTAGAGGAGGGCAATATCATAGTGAAAAGGGATTACTCTTTAGCTTGGACTGATCAGGAGGCATTTCCATCTTGGGAAGAGCTTCACATTTGCAGCAACATCACCGGAGATGTTCTTGACAAGGAGCATGTCAAGAAACATAGATTGGCATGAGAAAGAGCCTTTCTGCATGAGCTCAAAGAGCTGACACTTGGGAGAAGGATCAGATACATAAATCCATCTACCATATTACTTCCAGCTTACGGTAAGAGTCTTATGTTTATATTTTCTGATCTACATGCTCTTATCATTATGTTGCAGTGCATGGCTCCTCAAAAGGGCAGATTTTTCATGTGGCTCCATGAGAAAAGTTGGGCCAAACCATATGATGGAGACAGCCATATTTCACATGGCCTCGGGAAATTTTTTTTCCATTATACACATGATCATCTAATTCATATAATTATAATTTTACTTCAAAACATTTTTCCTTGTACATTTCTTACGCAGTAGTTTGCAAAACAGCATTATGCACTCTTGGGAGACTGTTGGTACTTTCCAGCACCATATGAAACCATCAGTACTTCCTCTATTTTGATGAGGATCATGTTTCCATTTTATTATATTTTCCATATTATTATTGGGAGCATGATGGGTGAATTGACACATGATTTGAATGTGTCTTTGAGTGGAGATGATTCCCACAGCTTATACATGGCATTTTCTAATGGGAATATGAGGAGAGACATGGTCACCACAACCACTTATTTTCCTTATTTGGAGGTGGACCATGAGTGTGATGATGGTATCCATACATTTTATATATATGGGCATGTATTTTATTTTTTATTGCTGATTCACTCATCTATTCACTATTCAGTAGTAGAGGTGAGATTTCCTGTACAATACTTGCCATGTGATTTTCTGCAGCTGTAGTGGATGAGATTGCGTTGTAGCCCTATGAGAAAATTTTTGTACCTTGTTTCACATAACATAACCTAAAAAAAACATGTCATTGGGGTATTCTATGATGATCATGTCCTACTCATCATGGATGACATACTTTGGGCCAACTAGATTTTCATTGATGGAGGAGAGATCCTTGGAGGATTGCTCTTCATGTTGCCACTTGGAGGAAATAAATTTTAAGCCCTTGATAAGCACACACTCCACAATAATAATAAGTGGACGAGAGGATAGCATGGGGTGAGCTATGGAGCTTTCCATATTCAGATTTTCAGCCCACCTTCTTTTTCAGAGCTAAAGGTGGAGAGAGTTTTCTATGAGTTGCTATGTTTGGGAGCAACTCATGATGTATGGATTATTTCTTGGGGATGGGAGATTAATATGGGGATGATGAGTCCCAATTTATTTCAGATCTAATGCCTCAAGGAGGCCCTTAGACAGCCCATTGTTTCCTTCATGGATATTTGCTTCTACATGACAGCTATTTGGGGATGTTCACCAAAGGCTAGATTTCATATGTTGGAGGGACAACCTGAACATTTGATTGATGATATGGCATCCTTTTCTTGGAGGATTTTATCATGCCTGGATGCTACAGGGAAAGTAAGGGGAAATAAATCAGTCTTTCCTAGTACTTGCTTGAGGAAAAGCAATCTTTGAGAGGGGAGGACTGTAATGTTCCCAATTTTTATGGAACATTAATTTTTGCTATTTTCATATAGAAGATAAATAAAATGGGTAGGAGACCCATTAATTTGATGAATAGGTAATAAAAATCCTCTTGGTATGAAGGAGGATCACTTTTGGAGCTTTATTTCACACCTCCATGTATGAAAGGGGGCTTATGCAAGAAGGCTAGGCCAGGTTTGACCAAGTCAAACTGCCCAGTAGCATGAGGTGGAGAGCATATTGTGGGCCAGCGCAGTGGGATAAGGAGGGAAAATTCTAGAGGAAGGAAACCCTAATGAGTGGAGTTCATTGAGAGAGGTCTCACATTGCTTAAAAGGAGGGCAAGGTTTCCATTACAAATTATGTTGAGTATTATTCATCTCATTATTTATTCAGACAAGAGAGCATTCTTTGTTGTTCAGCAAAAATTGCTGGAGGAATTCCTGTTTAGGATTCCTTCCCCTTCTTGAGAGGCCTCTTGAAGGTTCTTCTTCATTCTCCACATTCCATGGCTCAAGGCCTAAGCTACTATCTCCAGTGACACTGTTATTCTTGTTCAATAGTGTTGTTGCATTGTAGAGAGTTGCAGTGGAAGACATATACACCACTTTCGGAGCCCCTACAACGCAGTTCACCCAGTGACTGCATTATTTTCTTGAGAACATTTGTTGTATGGCTCTTGCAGAGTATTGGAGGGAGAGATATTTAGTGAAGGGATCATCCTTTCACTTGAAAGATCCATTGGAGGAGGCACATTCAGTTTGAGCATCAGATTTAGCCATCTCCATCCATTTCTATTTCTGAATTGCTATAGTTACCCAGCTACTCCGACATTTTGCAGATTTTGTGTTCTATGATCAATCCTTCCAGGATTGATAGGAGGTAGCCTTTTGGAGTTGATTTCCTCACTCCTAATGTTATTTTGTACCATATCAGTGTATATCTATGCATTTTGCATTTGTAGCATGCAGTCACTCTTGAAAACTGCACTGTCATAGCTAGGGCTTATATATGCAGTAGAGTTTCTTCATGATTTATGTACTCTTCTCTTGAGGCTTGGCATTGTGCATCTTGAGTATCATTTCCCTTAAGATTTTGTATACATATGTTTCTGCTATTATTATAATGAGATATCTATGGATTCCTCTTACATGTTCATGAGTATGTGTCACTGCTATTTGTCGAATGGTGTATTTGCTTATTGTTGTAGCTTTATCTTGAGGTATTCTCAATAGAGTATATTTTCCTAATAGGAAATATCACATAGCTATAGATAGAGTTTGTGAAGGGCTAGGTAGCCTCTGGATCTCACCCTCTCTTTAGAGGTGACATATTCGGAAAATGCCCCCATAGTCTATCTCTGGAATAGACTTGTGATATTTCTGAAAAAGGGACACTCACTAGAAAATTTGGCACAATTTTCGATGGCCAAATCATCACTATTCCGACACATAGTCATCGCAAGAGTGACAGTTAGAGGACGAGCAAAGTGTGGTTTACCATGTTGTCGTAATTCCAACGCATTTACAAAGTGTCGCACTACCGACACTTTTTCCGTCGCTTCCAAACAATAATCGCTCTTCCGACATCTCCCAAACTGTCCCGCTTCTGACGTTTGTAAACTGTCGCACTTCTGACGGAATGTGGTCCAACATTTTTAACGTCGCTCTTCCGACGTTTGTAATTTGTCGCAATTCTGACGAAATGTGGTCCAACGTTTTGAACATCGCTCTTCCGACGTTTGTAAACTATCGCAATTCCGACGAAATGTGGTCCGACGTTTTGAACGTCGCTCTTACAACGTTTGTAAACTGTCGCAATTCCGACGAAATGTGGTCTGACGTTTTTAAGTTGTCGCAATTCCAATGCTTACAAGGCATCGGTATACTGACGGCAGGTTAAAAAAAAATTGAAACTTTAAAACAGGACAGTAAATTTCCAATATTTTTTATGAATTGTGGGCGTTCCAATGACTGTGAAATATTAATATAATAAACCACCCAGCAGCGCTTCGACTATAAACAATCATTTTTTTTTTCACAAGAGAAAAAACATTGTTTTGAATATATTATATGAAGTAAAACAGTCCATGAAGTCATTACATTTTCACATCTGAATATTGGAACGCAAATATCCATCCAGAAAAGTGAAGTCCCACCCCAGACAATGATAGAAAAATACCCCATGTCACATACAGGGACTTGATATAAAACCCAGTAACGGTCCACATGGAGATTATTGACAATCTGAGAAAGCATCTAAATATGCCCAAGGCATCTATAAGAAAGTGAAATAGCAGTATGTAGAATAGTAAAGAAACAGGTAGAGTACTGACGTCCATTGTTCCAAATACAAATTAAAGTACCTAAAATCCTTGAACAGAGAAAAACGCTAATCATGTGAGTGTGATATGTCCAAAATATAAAAAGACCATCAGACCATATCAATAAACCAGCATCTCTAGTTTTGAAGGCAGAGTGATAAACATTAATCATTTCTTTTTTCACAAGAGAAAAAACGATGTTTTGAATATATTATATGAAGTAAAACAGTCCATGAAGTCATTACATTTTCACATCTGAAGATTGCAACCCAAATATCCATCCAGAAAAGTGGAAGTCCCACCCCAAACAATGATAGAAAAATACCCCATGTCACATACAGGGACTTGATATAAAACCCAGTAACGGTCCACATGGAGATTATCGACAATCTGAGAAAGAATCCAAATATGCCCAAGGCATCTATAAGAAAGTGAAATAGCAATATGTAGAATAGTAAAGAAACAGATAGAGTACCGACGTCCATTGTTCCAAATACAAATTAAAGTACCCAAACTCCTTGAACAGAGAAAAACGCTAATCATGTGAGGAGTGTGATATGTCCAAAATATAAAAAGACCATCGGACCATATAAATAAACCAGCATCGCTACTTTTGAAGGCAGAGTGATAAACATTAATCATTTTTTTTTCACAAGAGAAAAAACGTTGTTTTGAATATATTATATGAAGTAAAATAGTCTATGAAGTCATTAAATTTTCACATCTGAAGATTGGAACCCAAATATCCATCCAGAAAAGTGGAAGTCCCACCCCAGACAATGATAGAAAAACACCCCATGTCACATATAGGGACATGATATAAAACCCAGTAACGGTCCACATGGAGATTATCGACAATCTGAAAAAGCATCCAAATATGCCCGAGGCATCTATAAGAAAGAGAAATAGCAATATGTAGAATAGTAAAGCAACAGATAGAGTACCGACGTCCATTGTTCCAAATACAAATTAAAGTACCCAAAATCCTTGAACAGAGAAAAACGCTAATCATGTAAGGAGTATTGGTAACCATCTGTTGCATCCGAGATGTAAGGTTTAGGCTCACTTTTTTCCATTAGTAGCCCGCTACAGCATCCACCCTGTTCATAGAAAAAAGGTTCCTGTAGATATATAGAGAAAGAGTATAATACGTGGACCATATAAACATGGCTCTGTATTTCAAAAAACAGGTTTAAAATAGAAACAGGGCAACATTTTTTTTTCCAATTGTTATGAACATGATTCGACCGTGAAATATTAATATAATAAACCACCCCACAGTGCTTAGACTATAAACAATCATATAAACATGGCTCTGTATTTCAAAAAACAAGATTAAAATAGAAACAGGGCAACATTTTTTTTTCTAAGTAAAGTTAATCTATTAACGATTAGAATAAATTACCTTTAGTAAAAAACATTACTTGAGACTCATGGCAAATTTGTCATCAAAAAATCAAAAAATTAAGAAGACTGCCCTCATACGGGGAAACCAGTCTTGAACGTTTACATAATTCAGAAATATTACAGAGGTCCAGCACAGTAATATAATCTAAATACAGCCCAATTAAGTGGGCCGCGAAGCAAGAAAAACAAATTAACGAAACTACTCCTCCGGCTCCTCGATGATTCGGCACCATCCTTCGGAAGGTCCAGGATCGCTAGGTGCTACCTCCACAGTCATGCCACCGCTCCCCTCCTGAAGGCCCGAATGATGTCTGGCTTTTTCTGAGCTCATTCCCGCCGGACGAGTGCATTGTTCTTCCATCTGGGCCTCCTCCCGGAAAACCACAGTAATTGTCACTGTGATGTGTGGGCAGTTCAGAGAGCAATTAAAGGAAAAATGCGCAGTGTGCATCGTGGGAGAAAGTGAAGCGCTGGGGAAATGTGGAGCAGGGGAGCCCATATGGTGGCCAGATCCTATAACCTGACCCCGCCCACTTCTAGTATCAAGATAGAGACCTGCGTGATAATCACTGGACTGGGAAGACGACTCAGTTGAGGGGCTGGAGGGAGCGCGCAGGTGTTGACCTCTAGTGCTCCCCCTATGCCAACGGATCCTATGACGCAGGAGAGGCATGGGCGCAGTCTCAACAGTGGGCACAAGAGGAGACAGAGAAGTAGAATTCCAAGAAACAGAGGAAGACAGACAAGGACCAGACCGAGAGAAATGCAGATATGAAGCAAGGTCTAAGCAGCAGTTCAGCTGGCCACTTCTCCTTCTCATCACAGTGAGCAGGCAGTGTAACCCAGCAACTGACTCATCTGAAAAACCATAGCGAAATTCCATTTTATCAATTCAATGCAATCAAAGGATGCTCATCATAATTAATATCTGGCCATTAATGCGAGCCGAAGGCCGGATCATATTGGAGCATGCAGAATTGCTAACGGGAGTGGAGGTCGGATCTTGAACAGTGTTAAAATTTAATGTGATTTGATGTGAAAACCTTGGAACCTAATTGAACAACGTTAAATCTTAATGCGATTGATATGAAATCGCCACATCCATGTCCCATCACCTTAAACGCCATCGAATGCCTCTGCATCGGGGAGCAGGGAAAGTTTTAATTGAGGACACGTGGCAGAAATTGATTGGAGCGGATCTTTGTTTGGGTCGCTCGGGCAGTGGAAATCCAGACCCGAAAAAGATTAGGGTGAATTTGATAAGAAATTCGCGTCACAACTCTCCCTTCGCACGCCAGCCCAACTTTGTACCTAAAAAATATTAGGGCAGAATCCATTTGGTTTTCGCATCACAAAATTGGCCGACGTTAGCAGGCTATTTTGGAACGCGAATTTGGTTTGAATTATGGTTTATCGTCGTTTGAAGTCCGACGGGCTCGACTTATGAACAATTTTGTTTGATCCCATCTTATAAAATTTGTGTTGGTTTTCTTTCATAATACACATATTTATAATAAATCATGGGAATACCACACTAAACATGTGGAAAAGTTATATAAATTATTGAGAACAATCATTTTTATGTAAAAATATCCAAATGTGCTTTTGGGAAATAAGAATTCGAATATTTGGTTCATATTGTTTTAAAGGAAGGAGTGAAGTTGGAGCCTCAAAAGATGCAAGCTATTACAAAATGACCTATTCCTAAGAAAATCAAGGTTCTTAGAAGATTTTTTAGACTTACATGATCAGTATGATGATAATTATGATAATTTCACAAAACAATCACTAGATATTTTGAGGGATGAGATATTAGAACTTCAGCTTGATGAGGATTTTTTAAGAGCTTTATTTCTTCTTTTGAAATCCAGAAAATATTCTCCCAATTTGAAAATATGTGTTCTTGAGATAATTTCTGAAAATTATGAAAATGAAATTAAACTTTTGCATTCTCAAATTCAGTCATACAATTTACGAAATCGTAAAGAATTCTTTGAAAATCTTCCTTCTCCTAAGCAAGAGGAAATTGTACTATCTTTTGACTTGCATATTGAGGATGATTATTCTTTCAAACAAAAGATAGAAGAAATAGTTTCAAGGCTTAATATTCAGAATACAACTGAGCAACCAGTCATTGAAGGCCTAGAAGTAAATAACATACATCATACTTTTATTGATCCTATACCAGATTATATGGAGAATATTTTTAGCCCAAATCTGCAAACATGTTTTCTCTATAAGAATCAAATACATCAAAAGTGGCCTTTACACATCATATAATTTATTATAAAGGCACATGATCATAATATACTTCCAATTTTGATCACAAGAAATCAATTTATCCATTTATTGTTACAGCTACTTGATTGGCTTCATTGGCTTTTTTGTATTACCTGATTCAATAAGATTTTTGTATTGGAAAAGCCTAAGTACGTGAAGTCATTCTTCATAACATTCACTCATTTCTAAACATATTTTCCTAAGTAAAATCCCATTTTACTTAGGAAAATTATGAATTATTTCATAAAAAACCCTCAAAATCACATTTTATTCTAAGTCTAAGGGATGAAGTGATTATAATGAAATTTTCTTTTAAATCTTTACTTTCTTAGTTATATTAATTTATTTTGAGTTTACATTGTCCCCTTGTCATATTAACATTGATTTTATGTATTAAATCCTTACAAAAATAACCTTCTCCTATTATATATAACTCCTTTTTATATAATATCCCCAAAAACTCATTAATAAATTTTAGCCAAAGTTATTTATTCCCACATGTTTAAATAAAAAACCCACTTTATGCCCCCTTTGGCTAAATATATCGTAATATTAAATTCTGCCCCCTATGGTAATTAGATTAATCTGATTTAATTATCATATAATAAAAGTATATTGAAAAATAATTAAAACATGTTTTATTACGTGTTTTAATACAAAAATAATTCTTCCCCTGTGTATTTTAATCCCCCGACTCCCTTTCCCAAGGTTAAAACTATAAACCCTTTGTAAAATCCCCAATACCTCCCTTAACTGCTAACCTTGGTTAAATCATTTCCCGATCACTTTCTTGCATTTTTATAAACAAATTGATTAATCCTCACGATTAATTAACTCCGCCAATCAGATTCCCCCCGATGAGATTAATTAACGTTTAATTGCGTCGGGCCCTCCATATTAAATCCCCATCACTTCCACGTCCCCATC
Organism: Pinus albicaulis; assembly: GCA_034641835.2. Classification (NCBI taxonomy): domain Eukaryota; kingdom Viridiplantae; phylum Streptophyta; class Pinopsida; order Pinales; family Pinaceae; genus Pinus; species Pinus albicaulis. The sequence goes on from CM076577.1 coordinate 509,809,898, forward strand.
ATTGTTTGATCGAACCATCTGAGATCAATGGTTATTAATGATATTGCTATCCCTTCGCGTCCGAACAATAACGCGCGATGGCCCAGCGGTTTTCAAACAGTGCCATGCCACGCATCAAGCATTCTATGGAATCGCTCGCCCTCTGCCCAAAACCACTTTTCCCTAAAAGCGGTGCGATGGAAACCGCTTACCGCTTGCCTCCCATGACTCATCCTTCGTACCTGCTGACATCATCCATTATATAAATAAAAAAAACCCCATCACCCTTTGGATTTTGTGAATAATTTTTTTTTTCCCGCGTCATTTTCATTATTCTGTGAATGACCAAAGTCTCATGCAGAGAATTTCAAAAACAAACTGTCAAGCGCCATCCACTGTATTTTGCTGAAGACAATTGCATACCAGTAATCCAGAGTTCATACGCCATAGCCTATACCTGTTTAATCACTGTTCATCTCCCAAAAAATAGGTATTTACCCCAATTCCCGTTAAAACTCTCTGAAATCCTAGCTTTTGTTTTAAATTCCACATGAAAGACAGAAACAGAATTCAATTTGGTCTTGTTCAATCACCATAATTGTAAATTGCATTCCCAAAACTTGTAATTGTGTTTGTTCTTCACAAAAACCCGAAATTCATTTCTGAATCCACAAGAACTAGAAATGGAACCATAAATGGAGGTTCTAGTGGCTCTGAACGTCACACCTTTGAATGCCCCTCACAGAGATTTAGACTATCTGCCCCTAGTAGATAGAGATTTTCAAATTAAAGACCTCGTTCTTAGTGATAATCCTCTTCGAACCTTTTGCCGCTACAAAGATAACTTTATAAACAGTTCTGACATTATTGGATTATGGGAATCCAATCTCCCCATGTATCTTCTCCCCTCAGTACATATTTTTCCTGATTTAATTCATTACTGCCATGCAAACTATGACCTCAATCAAAGAGCAGTTTTTTCCCTGAGTCAGAACATCCTTTTCCCAATCACTACTCAGTCGATAAATGAAATTATGCAATTTCAACCTGGTCAAGCCCTCACTCCCCTGTCCATGGGAGAATTACCTGAAAATTCTACCAATTTGTCCCATGAAGAGTTAAATCGCATTTGTCAAACCTTCATGTTACCAAAGCATCAACCCAAAGTCCCTCCCCCCTATGGTTATACTTTTTTCACTGATGTGGGCAGGCTTATTCTAAATATGATATCCTTTATCATGGGTTTCAATACTAGTGAATATGTTGATCAATTAACCCTATTATTGTTGTCTATATTTACCCCTAAACAGTCCCCTGTTGTCAAGTATGATTTTGCATCCTACATTGCTAATAAAATCCATGATCAGTTCATGAGATTTGAGAATGAAAAAGTGTTCAAATATTCTTCTGTTATATATCATCTCATGATTTATTACTAATCAAAAATTTCCCCTTTCCATGTTTAGAAACTTGATGCCAAAGGAAATCCTAGGTCTGTGATATTTTGGTTTGCCATCACCCATAATTCCTCTGATTCTCCTTACTCCTATAATGAGTTTATTGACCTATTTGTACACCCTGCAACCACTTTGTTAACAGGAGTTTCCCCTCCTAGATTCAATAATGAAATCAAGAAAATTCTACAGCTCTCAAAACAATATAGGGTAGGTGATTGTTACTTGTATCAAAATCACACTGAGATCAGAATATATGGATGTGAATAGTGTTCATTCAAGTTGCTCAAATATTTCCCCATGAGACTCTTTGCAATAGAGTATTTCAGGTAGATGATTAACTTAGATATGCAAAGAAAAAGGCTCAACTCAGGATCAAAAGTCAATTAGGTCCCTTTGTTTGTAACTCTAGAGATGTTGGAAACGAAGCAGAAAGAATCTTAGAAGAATATCTCAGATTACAAAAAAGTTTTTACTGGGTGCCTTATGACCCAAATAGCTTTATCTGTGATAGAAGAATGAAAAATAAACTATCACCATATATTCATCACAAAATTCCAGAAATTGAACAATATGCCAATATGGATGAATGGATGGAAGGAACATTGGTAGAACAGGATAGTGAGAAGGTCAGTGTTGAAAATGTAATGAAAGACCTTGAGAAAATACTTGACCTAGACTCTTTTGGATAGGTGCAGATACCAGGTATTGGTCCTTCTTCTGCAGGGACTTCTCAGCAAATTTTACAGGAGATCAGTGCATTGGCCACAGTAAAATCTAAAGGAAAATAAAAGGAGCCTGGCATACAAGTATTTAAAAAATTCACAATGACAGAGCAACCTGAGACTTCTATAGAACAGGGTCAAGTACAAATTCCTCCTATTCAGATCAATGAGCCAGAAATTTCAATTTTACAAACTCCTATCAATATAGAAAAAGGAAATAAGAGAGATGTTGAAGTTGCTACCCCTGTTGGTGGATCTTCAGAACAACCTCATGCTAAAAGAGAAAAATTAAATCCTCTTCCAGAAGTAGATTTTGTTCAGGAAATTCCTGATAGCTAGAGAGAAGATTTGGATAGTAAACAAACAGGTACAGTCAGTGGGCATCCACTACTTTACAGAGAAAAGAGTTACAAAATAAACAGAGTGTTGAAATATCTTCATTCAAACCACCAGTTAAAGATGCAGGAGATATAAAGAAAACCTTTATCAATATAAAAGCCAGGAATGATCCACTAAGACTCCAGGTTTACAATTAGTATTTGAAGATGGCTCCTAAGAATCAAGAAATATTGACGTCAGCTTATGACATTTAGCAAGGCAAAATGACAATGAGTCACTTCAAACCAAAAGTGCAATAGCCTCAAACAACTACAAATTATATTAGAACAAATTTTGAAGTCTTAGCAAAGGATATTCATCCTTTAGATAAGATTGAGTTACATAAGCAGACTGGTGAAATGATCTATTCTACTCTGACCGATAAAGCAATGGCAACTCAGAAGTTGCAGGATTCTTTGGAGAACACTAGTGCACAATTGCAGCTTGAAAAAGCCTCTTCTCAGGCCAAAGACAACAGGATAAAGACACTGGAGGAAATAATCATTGGATTGGGTCACAACCCTAAAGATGTCAAAGGTATAGAGGCCCTAATCAAGAAAAAAGATGATGATATTGCAGCTTTGAGAAAGCTGTTGAAATTGCTAGCTTCAAGACATCCACAAACTGAAGAGATGATAAAGAAAAAATCTGAAGAAGAAATGATGGACTTTATTTTGAAACTGAATGAGAAACTAAATGAAACAGAAAAATATCTTGCACATGCATTAAAGAACAAGCAGTCTACTATTCCAGCATCAACAACAGAGGCAATTATAGGTACAGGTACATCCACAACAGGTCAACCAACAGAGCTATCATAGGTAAATACTTCCAATTTTAGTTCTGAAGAATTAAGAAAGTCAATGAATGAATTGAAACTTCAAGTAACAGAACTCCAACACACAAATTTATAGCTTACTAATTTATAACAAAGATATGATTTCTAAAAAATGAGTGTTGCTGATAAAACAAGAGAGGTAAAAAGATTAGAAAAATTGGTTAAAGCATTGGAAAAGGATCTCACCTTGGAGAAACCTTTAAAGGAAATAAATGAAATTCTTTGGGACAACATTATCCAATAAATAAAGGATGTATGGTCTTCAATTCATATTATGTATGAACAAAATTATTTAGTCAAATTGGCTATAGAAGAAGTTCAAAGTACAAGAGAAGAATTGGGAAATAAGCCTGAGGAAGCCAATCAACTCATACAGTTTCTAAACACTCAAACCAGACACCAACTTGTAGAACTTGGTATTCAGGTCAGGACTGGAACAATTTTGGAAATAAAAATATTTTTTACTAAGAGAACCCTTATGCAGAATCTAGAACGAAGGTGCTCAAATATGCAAGAAGAAATCATTGCCTTCAGAGAAAGATTTGATATTTTGTTGAAAAAAGGATTGCTCAGTCCTATAGTTTCAGAGGATAAACTAATGGACCTTGAAAGCTATGTTGAAAAATTGGACAAGTATGCTGAATCAGGCCAATTCTTCAACCAGTACATCAGAAGTAGCATTGCCAATAGGAAAAAATCTTCATGATAGATTGGAAAATTTATTTTATCTTGAGCATGAAGTAAAGCATTTGTTTCCAATTCAGCCTACCTTTTTCAGATATACTGAGGCTGATGAAACATTGAGAAAACTTCAATGGACTAGAATACCAGAAGATAAATGGTGGGAAGAACTGTTGGAACTTTTGTAAAATTTATCCTTATATGAAATTTTGCCTATTTACTTTGATCTTAACATCCTGCCACAAGCCTAAATGTTTTATGATTCTCCAAAAACTCTTGGAAAATAATGCTTTCCAAAAATGATGAATATTCTTTAGTATCCAACGAATCATGTGATTTCTGGCTTGGAAATCCGTTTCCATTTTACTATAGGGATGCATCCTTTGCTTTTCCTTTCCTTCTAGATAAAATGAAAGCATTTTTTTCTAATATTTCCCAAGATACCAACAAGAATATAAGCTAGGGAATGCCAATATCCTGGTATGGACACTACTAAGGTTAATGTGCCACACAAGGATAACCATATTGTGATTATTTTTCCCACTTTTTGATATGGAAAGAACCAATCTTCATGCCTATAGTCATTAAATCTTAACATAAATCCCAAGTATTTGAAATGGGTGCACTTGGTTGATTGTTTCTTCTAACATATCTTCCAAATCATTGAAAGTGATGGTAGACTTGAGTAGGTTTACTTATATACAAAATGAAACCCAAAATGATTTTAGAGCTCTAATGAGTCTTCACATACTAGTCCTATCTACTATATCCTGCAAGAAATAGGATAACATCTTCCACCAATAGAAGGTGCGTAGACAATAGCATATGCAAATGTGTGAGTGATCAAAATAGTAGCATTTCTTAATTTTTTTAGGCATGTATCTCTTGTTTTTCATCTTCCATATTCAAAAACTAATCATAGATTTGGGTGTTGATGCCATGTATATTCTAAATGGATTGGTATCCATACCTTTCTAGATGCCCCCACACCTGCGACCGGGTAAATTTTATTTTTTTAACATACTAGTTAAATAAATATTGTTGTAATATATTTTCTAATCTCTCTCTCTCTCTCTCTCTCTCTCTCTCTCTCTCTATATATATATATATATATATATAATTTTATATATAATTTGTTTTATTCTAAGTCACAGGCATAGCTACTATAACTTTAACACCCAATTACTACAACTAGATACAAGCAATAGTTTTATGTAACCATTGTTGCAACCTTAAGTTACTGTTGTTGTTCCATTACTCAAATAAAATAATTCTCGTATAAAGGTTGTTGTCGTGTCTCTATGTGTAAACTTCAATATTTACAAGGACTTGTTACGTATAATGATCTCTTAATATATATACTTTCTTTCATATATAATATTTTTATTCTAAGTCGCGGATATCGTATCCCCAAGCCACAACTCCTACAACCTCAAGCCATAGTTGGCGCAACTTTAACGCATAGTTACTGCAAATAGATACAAGCAAATGTTCTATGGAACCATTGTTACAACCTTAAGTTATAGCTATTGTTCCCTTATTCAAATAAAATAATTCCCGTATAAAGATTGTTACCGTGTATCGATGCCTCAACTTCAATATTGACAAGTATTTTTCAGGTATAATAATCTCTTTATATATCTATCTATCTATCTATATATATATATATATATATATATATATATAATGTGTTTTATTCAAAGTCGCAAATGTTGCATCCCCAAGTCACAACTTCTGCAACCTCAAGCCACAGTTGTTGCAACTTTAATCCATAGTTACTGCAGTTAGATACAAGTAATTGTTTTCTAGAACCATTGTTGCAACCTTAAGTTACAACTACTATTCCCTTACTCAAATAAAATAATTCTCGTATAAAGGTTGTTGTCATGTATTTGTGCCTCGGCTTCAATATTTATAAGGACTTGTTAGGTATAATGGTCTCTTAATTCCCCATTGTTTTTAAAGTGAATATGGTTGATTGTAAATCCCACCATTTTCCTCTCACCATACTTTCCACTATATTATAAATTAGTAGCGGGGAAGGGATTATGTCACTCTTTGAACTTCCACATAATCCAGAAATTTAATTCAGCATTTAAAATTCCTGCAAGTTTTTTTTGTAGACGGCCGCAGCCATATTTCTGTACAGGATTGTATTTAAACACAACAACCAACATTAACACAATTCACCAACCAGAAATTAAACAAATAGAAATTTACCCCCCATTTTTGTAAATTCAAAAGTAGGACACGTGGAGAATTAATATTGGATCACATGAAATTGAAGGGAATTTGAAAACCTGAAAATCGGACCCGAATTTTTTATAAGGCACATTAGATTGAGAATTCGTGTTACAAATTAGGCAGACGTCAACATCCCATTTTGGAACGCGAATTTGGTTTGAAATTCAATCTATTCAGACTTTTGAAGTTCGACGGAAAGGGTTCTTTAATGTTTTGATAATTTAATTTTATGTATGCTTTAATATATACATATGTTTTAAACATATGTTATATATATATCATATGTGAAATGAAAGGTGGGCCATAGAATTTAGTTTTAAATTTATTTTTTTTAAAAGAGGGTTTATTATAATATGTTTTATATGTTACGACATATAAAAATAAAAAGGACAAAAAATCTTGGTAGTTTTTTTTATAGACAGTACGTAAATTTTTTATTACACAACAGTGTGTAAAAAGTGAAAGACCGAGTGTAACTTTTTAAGTGTGTATGCACAACCGTGCGAAAGTGAAAAACACAGCAGAGTGTTTTAAAGACAGAGTATGTTTGTTTTGAACAGATAGTGAGTTGGTTTTATGCACTGCGTTTTGTGGCAGTCATAATTTTGTAATCCCTCTCAGTGAGGAAGAAGTGTAATAGTTTTTTTTTGAGTTATTGAAGGGAATAGAAGTTTGTTTTCAAAGTATTGAAACTCTGTCTCCTGTCAAAGAAATTTTTATTTTTTCTATGTTAAAAGAAGGGAGATTTATTCTCCATTCATTGTTCTGGAATTTTTCAATATTCCAACATGTGCAAGAACAAAATATGTTGTGGTTCCATCCCCAGCTAAATAATTTGTCTTTGCCACAGCTTTCCTTACCAACTTGGCCCCAATATTTTCAACTGGGTCCTCTAATTCAACCAATAAAAAGGCCAAAACCATAGCATTGAGATACATTTCATTACACTATCAATAACAATAAAATTTGACTCAGCCATAACCCTTTCCTTTTATTGTTGTGAAAATCTTTATGCATTACTCTAATGTGGCTAGTCCATAGGCCAAGTAGACCACTGGGTAACAAATATGTTTCCTTTCACCTTTGATTTTTCAAATTATGCCTACCAAATCTAAGACATTTAAGAGGGGGAACTAATACAACATTAAAAAGAAAACTAGAGCACACATCTACAAATTACCTCCTTAGCTACTGTCACACCATCATTAACTATTTTCGGAGAACCATGCTTGCTCTCGAAGACAACATTTTTCCCTTCACCCCAAGGGTGACTCCAACAAGATCATCAAGTTTGTTCACACTGCCTACAAGACAAATTGACAATGCTTTCGGTAAGTGTGCAATTGAATGCCAGACCATATGCCAAAACAACCCTCCATGAAAATTTAAATTAAAACATTAAAATCTAATATAAGTGGAGAAGGAAAGATCCACTACAGTGAAGTTTCACGTGCAGGTGACCTTCCTTTAAACATAATTTTTTCTCTGACCTGCAATTTTTTTGTCACTGAGTCATCCTTGTTGAAGTACAACTCCTTTTCCATAGCTCTTGTATTAACTACCTTCTCTCTGTCGCATAATATCAGAGTCCCTCTTCTGCTTGAGCGATTAAAGGAAATGGGTGAAAAAACTGAAAGAGAAGACAATTTTCTTCCATAATTATCAAACATTGCACCCAACTTCTTCCCCTTTCCATTGTTACCCAATGAGGTAGATGCGGCAATTGTTGTCATACTATCCAAAGTAGAGTCCATCTTCTCTTATCGTAAATATAGAATTACAAGATCTTCATATTAGTATGAACCTTAAAAAACATGACTCCCATTGCTAAAAACCACTTTTAAGTTGTAACAGGCAAACTAAACAACTATCGCAACTTTTGGCAACTTATGGAGCATTAAGAGAGAAACAAAAAAAGAGAAATACAACCAAAATCCTCATTTTAATGAGACCGGACTATATATTTTCATTAAGATAATAGAAAGAAATCACAACTATATTAAGGCCAGCACAAAACAATCTTTAACCAATGTCTCTCGCAGCCTTCAGGTTGCCATTCTAGAGGTTGCATATTTTTAATTTAAATTCTTGACCTCTCGTGCCCATATATGAATGCATACAATGGGATATCTACATCAAATTCTCCTTTATATCCCCAAAAAAAAATTCCCTACTACAAGAGCACCAGTATTGATGGATCACCCCACACCATCCCACCCACTAGAAACGGTGAAAAAGGAAACCTGAGAAAACTTCTGAAATATCTCAAGATGACTATATGGGTGGTTCTTATGAATCAACCAACCATTCATAACATGCTCATCAATCCAAACCATGAGTATTATGTGACAATATTCAAGCAGGCACTGAATCGGATTTCTGAAGCTATGTTAGAGAAACCATAAGCTCTCACTGAAAATAGGTGAAATGTGGCACCACTCAGAGATTAACATGTGCCAATTGGTACAAGTGGTAGACAATTGGCATGCTCAAACAACGAGGTGATGCAAGAATGACATGAGGGAGAAAATATCAGAAAAGCCCCAAATCTGGAGAACTAAAGCTCATCACCAACTTGAGATTGACAACTTTACACGATGTAACCTATGAAATCGTAAATGGAGAAATCATAGTAACAATAAAGTAACCTATGTAACAATAAAGTCAGATTCATCTTGGGAGTGGTAATGGGAAAAATCATAGTGAACAACAGGAAACATGCAAAGTTGCTTACAATCAAATAGATGAAAAAACACATACAAAAAACCTAGATAATAATCATGAACAAGCTTAATATTGAATTATGAACTGTAAAGGAACTTACAAAATGTGACATTACGAACTTGGTCAAGCGCACAAGCAAAAATATCCTAGACATGACCCTGGTTGACAAGTTGTATTGCTCATGATGCAAGATGATTTGTACCTGCACTGCCAAGTCAATCAAAATCCATCATTATCTATACAATAAATACAAGTAATTGATGTAGTATTTTTTACTCTAAGACGCATTCTTATGATAATGTTAGAACATATGTTGAAAATGTCAAAATATACTTGAATAAGCTCCTCTTCGCTTCAAGAACAATTTATTGGAGTCGCATGAACTTGGAACAAGCCTCCCACGATCTGAAAGAGTAGCAACTAAGTCAACAGTGACTTTTTTGTTGCTACGCTGGATCGAGGGAGGTTTGTACCAAGATTAAATCGCTCCAATAAATTATTCTATACTAAACAGGGCCAACCACGTGAAGGTGGAAGCTATTATGGCCCCTCCCCCACCCTCACATCACTCTCAATTCCCCAATACGCAATCTATATTTCTTTTTTTACTTTCATGAGCATAAAAAAAAAAATTCAATAACTAATAAAAAAAAAATTCAACAAAAAGTACGCAAGGAAACATTGCAATTAATGCTTGACATAAAAATAGTATGATAAATGAGTTTTTTATATAATGCAAAAAAAGTTCCAAGTATGGTAACGTTTGTCTTATAATAATACAATATTTTACATTATCAAATTTTCTTTTTCTTCTTCCTATTTCTAAAGCTCCTAATTACATCATCAATATCATCGTGCTCTGCTTCTGTTTCGTGCCTTTTGACCCGCACTGCTGACCTAGTTGCGTAGTCACGATGTCTGGTCCCATCCAGTGATGGGGCATCGCCTACAAAAACAGATAATATTAAATTTTAATTGTCAGTTTTTAAATATCATTGAACTAGTTCGGTAATATTAATAAAAAAAATTGCAATGAGATTATTTACCTGGTGCACTAGTTGTCGCCGCTGACCTAGTTGCGTAGTCACGATGTCTGGTCTCATCCAGTGACGGGGCATCGCCTACAAAAATAAATAATATTAAATTTTAATTGTCAGTTTTTAAATATCATTGAACTAGTTTGGTAATATTAATAAAAAAAATTGCAATGAGATTATTTACCTGGTGCACCAGTTGTCGCCGCTGACCTAGTTGCGTAGTCACGATGTCTGGTCTCATCCAGTGATGGGGCATCGCCTACAAAAACAGATAATATTAAATTTTAATTGTCAGTTTTTAAATATCATTGAACTAGTTCGGTAATATTAATAAAAAAAATTGCAATGAGATTATTTACCTAGTGCACCAGTTGTAGTTGTTGGGACTGTTGCCTTGTCTTCCTCTCTGGTGGTAAGATCCTCAAGGGAAACATTCTCTGTCATTTAAACAAAAAGATTCACAAGGAAAACCATCAAGGTATAATTAGAAAAAAATATAAGTGGAAATTAATTACCGTCACGGCCCTCACTGATAGTAGCATTGTCGGCCTGGTCCCCACTATAATGATCAGGTTGCACATGAGGATCATCTATATCTGGCTCTAAAACTGGGTTATTTGCCTCGTCGGTAGTGCTGCTAATTTAAAAAAAGTTGTTAGAAATTAAATTTATCGATGAAAAAAACATATTGAAAGGTTAATGTTTTACCTTATCAGGCATTCTGGATCTTGGGACCTGCCTTAAGCTTCTACGACGTTCAACTACAGCTTGATAGCCGAAATGGAAAGCGATATTTTTATCTTCCTCTGTAGTTTCTGTTCTGAAGTCATCACCCTACATTACATATGATTGTATATTTTTAATCATATTTGATAGGATTACAAAAACATTGGAAGGCGATACAATTAATTATAATATGTTTAGCTACTTAATTACAATTCTTGCAGCTAATTTCAAGTAGCCACCCTAGCCTAGCTTGTGATGGCCCTTTTTTTCAATCCTAGATTTGGTTGCCTTTGAGGTGTCAGGCAACCTAGCATCAAAATATTGAAGTTAGATATGACGTAGCACACTTTTATTTTAGACGGGCAAAGCGTGGTTTACCATGCCATCACAATTCTGACACATTTACAAAGTGTCGCACTACTGACACTTTTTCCATCGCTTCCAAACAAGCGTCACTCTTCCGACATCTCCCAAACCATCGCGCTTCCGACATTTGTAAACTGTCGCACTTCCGACGGAATGTGGTCCGACGTTTTTAACGTCGCTCTTTTGACGTTTGTAAGCTGTTGCAATTCCGACAAAATGTGGTTCGACGTTTTGAACGTCGCTCTTCCGACATTTGTAAACTGTCGCAATTCCGACGAAATGTGGTCCGACATTTTGAACGTCACTCTTCCGACGTTTGTAAACTGTCACAATTCCGACAAAATGTGGTCTGACGTTTTTAAGCTGTCACAATTCCGACGCTTACAAGGCATCGGTATACCGACGACGGGTTCAATTTAAAAAAAAAATGAAACTTTAAAACAGGACATTAAATCTCCAATATTTGTTATGAATTGTGGGCGTTCCAATGACCGTGAAATATTAATATAATAAACCACCCCGCAGTGCTTCGACTATAAACAATCATTTTTTTTCTCACAAGAGAAAAAAAGTTGTTGTGAATATATTATATGAAGTAAAACAGTCCATGAAGTCATTAAATTTTCACATCTAAAGATTGGACCCCAAATATCCATCCAGAAAAGTGAAGTCCCACCCCAGACAATGATAGAAAAATACCCCATGTCACATACAGGGACTTGATATAAAACCCAGTAATGGCCCACATGGAGATTATCGACAATCTCAGAAAGCATCCAAGTATTCCCGAGGCATCTATAAGAAAGTTAAATAGAAGTATGTAGAATAGTAAAGCAACAGATAGAGTATCGAACTCCATTGTTCCAAATACAAATTAAAGTACCCAAAATCCTTGAACAGAGAAAAATGCTAATCATGTGCGTGTGATATGTCCAAAATATAAAAATACCATCAGACCATATCAATAAACCAGCATCGCTAGTTTTGAAGGCACAGTGATAAACATTAATCATTTTTTTTTTCACAAGAGAAAAAACGATGTTTTGAATATATTATATGAAGTAAAACAGTCCATGAAGTCATTACATTTTCACATCTGAAGATTGGAACCCAAATATCCATCCAGAAAAGTGGAAGTCCCACCCTAAACAATGATAGAAAAATACCCCATGTCACATACAGGGACTTGAGATAAAACCCAGTAACGGTCCACATGGAGATTATCGACAATCTGAGAAAGCATCCAAATATGCCCAAGGCATCTATAAGAAAGTGAAATAGCAATATGTATAATAGTAAAGCAACAGATAGAGTACCGACATCCATTGTTCCAAATACAAATTAAAGTACCCAAAATCCTTGAACAGAGAAAAACGCTAATCATGTGAGGAGTGTGATATTTCCAAAATATAAAAAGACCATCAGACCATATCAATAAACCATCATCGCTAGTTCTGAAGGCAGAGTGATAAACATTAATCATTTTTTTTTCACAAGAGAAAAAACGTTGTTTTGAATATATTATATGAAGTAAAACAGTCCATGAAGTCATTACATTTTCACATCTGAAGATTGGAACCCAAATATCCATCCAGAAAAGTGGAAGTCCCACCCCAGACAATGATAGAAAAATACCCCATGTCATATACAGGGATATGATATAAAACCAAGTAATGGTCCACATGGAGATTATTGACAATCTGAGAAAGCATCCAAATATGCCCGAGGCATCTATAAGAAAGTGAAATAGTAGTATGTAGAATAGTAAAGCAACAGATAGAGTACCGATGTCCGTTTTTCCAAATACAAATTAAATTACCCAAAATCCTTGAATAGAGAAAAATGCTAATCATGTGAGGATTATTGGTAACCATTTGTTGCATCCGAGATGTAAGGTTTAGGCTCGCTTGTTTCCATTAGTAGCCCGCTACAACATCCACCCTGTTCATAGCAAAAAGGTTCCTATAGATATACAGAGAAAGAGTATAATATGTAGACCATATAAACATGGCTCTGTATTTCAAAAAACAGGTTTAAAATAGAAACATGGCAACATTTTTTTTTTCCAATTGTTATGAACATAATTCGACCGTGAAATATTAATATAATAAACCACCTCGCAACGCTTCGACTATAAAAAATCATATAAACATGGCTCTGTATTTCAAAAAACAGGATTAAAATAGAAACAGGGAAACATTTTTTTTTCTAAGTAAAGTTAATCTATTAACAGCGGGAATAAAATTACACCGAAGTCAAAAACATTGCCCAGACTCATGGCAAATTTGTCATCAAAAAATCAAAAAATTAAGAAGACTACCCTCATACGGGGAAACTAGTCTTGAACGTTTACATAATTCAAAAATATTACAGAGGTCCAGCACAGTAATATAATCTAAAAGCAACCCAATTAAATGGGCCGCAAAGCAAGAAAAAAAAATTAACCAAACTACTCCTCCAGCTCCTCGACGATTCAGCACGATCCTTCGGAAGGTCTAGGATCGCTAGGTGCTACCTCCACAGTCATGCCACCACTCCCCTCCTGAAGGCCCGAATGCTGTCCAGCTTTTTCTGAGCTCATTCCCGCCGGATGGGTGCATTGTTCTTCCATCTGGGCCTACTCCCGGAAAACCATAGTAATTTTTGCTGTGATGCGTGGGCAGTTTAGAGAGAAATTAAAGGAAAAATGTGCAGTGCGCGTCGTGGGAGAAAGTGAAGCGCTGGGGAAATGTGGAGCAGGGGAGCCCATACGGTGGCCAGATCCTACAACCTAACCCCGCCCACTTCTAGTATCTGAATAGCCACCTGCGTGATAATCACTGGACTGGGAAGACGACTCAGTTGAGGGGCTGGAGGGAGCATACAGGTGTTGACCTCTAGTGCTCCCCCTGTGGCAACGGATCTTATGATGCAGGCGAGGCATGGGTGCAGTCTTAGCAGTGGGCACAAGAGGAGACGGAGAAGCAAAATTCCAAGAAACAGAGGAAGACAAAAAAGGACCAGATCGAGAGAAATGCAGATATGCATCAAGGTCTAAGCAGCAGTTCAGTTGGCCACTTCTCCTTCTCGTCACAGTGAGCAGGCAGTGTAACCCAGCAACTGGCTCGTCTGAAAAACCATAGCGAAATTCCATTTTATTAATGCAATGTAATCGAAGGAAACTCGTCATAATTAATATCTGATCATTAATGAGAGCCGAAGGCCGGATCATATTGGAGCATGCAGAATCGCTAACGGGAGTGGAGGTCAGATCTTGAACAGTGTTAAAATTTAATGCGATTTGATGTGAAAACCTTGGAACCTAATTGAACAACATTAAATCTTAATGCGATTGATATGAAATCGCCAAATCCATGTCCCATCGCCTTAAACGCCATTGAATGGAACCGTAGCTGGGAGCAGGGAAAGTTTTAATTGAGGACACGTGGCAGAAATTGATTGGAGCAGATCTTTGTTTGGGTCACTCGCGCAGTGGAAATCTGGACCCGAAAAATATTAGGGCGAATTTGATAAGAAATTTGCATCACAACTCTCCCTCCGCACGCCAGCCCAACTTCGGACCCGAAAAGGATTCAGGTATAATTCATTTGTTTTTCGCATCACAAAATTGGCTGACGTCAGCAGGCTATTTTGGAACATGAATTTGGTTTGAATTATGGTTTATCACCGTTTGAAGTCCGGCGGGCTCGACTTAAGAACAATTTTGTTTGATCCCATATTATAAAATTTGTGTTGATTTTCTTTCATAATACACATATTTATAATAAATCATGGGAATACCACACTAAACATGTGGAAAAGTTATATAAATTATTGAGAACAATCATTTTTATGTAAAAATATCCAAATGTGCTTTTGGGAAATAAGAATTCGAGTATTTGGTTCATATTGTTTTAAAGGAAGGAGTGAAGTTGGAGCCTCAAAAGATGAAAGCTATTAAAAAATGACCTATTCCTAAGAAAATCAAGGTTCTTAGAAGATTTTTTGGACTTACATGATCAGTATGATGATAATTATGATAATTTCACAAAACAATCACTAGCTATTTTGAGGGATGAGATATTAGAACTTCAGCTTGATGAGGATTTTTTAAGAGCTTTATTTCTTCTTTTGAAATAAATAAAATATTCTCCCAAACTGAAAATATGTGTTCTTGAGATAATTTCTGAAAATTATGAAAATGAAATTAAACTTTTGCATTCTCAAATTCAGTCATACAATTTCCGAAATTGTAAATAATTCTTTGAAAATCTTCCTTCTCCTAAGCAAGAGGAAATTGTACTATATTTTGACTTGCATATTGAGGATGATTATTCTTTCAAACACAAGACAAAATAAATATTTTCAAGGCTTAATATTCAGAATACAACTGAGCAACCAGTCATTGAAGGCCTAGAAGTAAATAACATACATCATACTTTTATTGATCCTATATCAGATTATATGGAGAATATTTTTAGCCCAAATATGCAAACATGTTTTCTCTATAAGGATCAAATACATCAAAAGTGGCCTTTACACGTCATATAATTTATTATAAAGGCACATGATCATAATATACTTCCAATTTTTATCACAAGCAATCAAGTTATCCATTTATTGCTACAGCTACTTCATTGGCTTCATTGGCATTTTTGTATTACCTGATTCAATAAGATTTTTGTATTGGAAAAGCCTAAGTACTTGAAGTCATTCTTCATAACATTCACTCATTTCTAAACATCTTTTCCTAAGTAAAATCCCATTTTACTTAGGAAAATTATGCATTATTTCACAAAAAACCCTCAAAATCACATTTTATTCTAGGTCTAAGTGATGAAGTGATTATAATGCAATTTTCTTTTAAATCTTGACTTTCTTAGTTATATTAATTTATTTTGAGTTTAAATTGTCCCCTTGTCATATTAACATTGATTTTATGTATTAAATCCTTACAAAAATAACCTTCTCCTATTATATATAACTCATTTTTATATAATATCCCCAAAAACCCATTAACAAATTTTAGCCAAAGTTATTTATTCCCACATGTTTAAATAAAAAACCCACTTTATGCCCCCTTTGGCTAAATATATTGTAATATTAAATTCCGCCCCCTCTGGTAATTATATTAATCTAATTTAATTATCATATAATAAAAGTTTATTGAAAAAATAATTATAACATGTTTTATTACGTGTTTTAATACAAAAATAATTCTTCCCCTGTGTATTTTAATCCCTCGACTCCCTTTCCCAAGGTTAAAAATATAAACCCTTTGTAAGATCTCCAATACCTCCCTTAACCGCTAACCTTGGTTAAATAATTTCTCGATCACTTTCCTGCATTTTTATAAACAAATTGATTAATCCTCACAATTAATTAACTCCGCCAATCAGATTCCCCCCGATGAGATTAATTAACGTTTAATTGCATTGGGCCCTCCATATTAAATCCTCGTCACTTCCACATCCCCATCGCAGTTCGATCAAACCATCTGAGATCAACGGTTATTAATGATATTGCTATCCATCCGCGTTCGAACAATAGCGCGCGATGGCCCGGCGGTTTTCAAACAGTGCCATGCCATGCGTCAATCATTCTATGGCATCGCTCGCCCTCCGCCCAAAACCACTTTTCCCTAAAAGCGGTGCGATGGAAACCGCTTACCACTTGCCTCCCGTGACTCATCCTCCGTACCTGCTAACGTCATCCATTAAATAAATTAAAAAAACCCCGTCACCCTTTGGACTTTGTGAATAAAACAATTTTTCCCGCGTCATTTTCATTATTCTGTGAATGACCAAAGTCTCATGCAGAGAATTTCAAAAACAAACTGTCAAGCGCCATCAACTGTATTTTTCTTAAGGTAATTGCATACCAGTAATCTAGAGTTCGTACGCCATAGCCTGTACCTGTTTAATCACTATTCATCTCCCAAAAAATAGGTATTTACCCCAATTCCCGTTAAAACTCTATGAAATCCTAGCTTTTGCTTTCAATTCCGCACGAAAGATAGAAACAGAGTTCAATTTGGTCTTGTTCAATCACCAGAATTGTAAATTGCATTCCCAAAACTTGTAATTGTGTTTTTTCTTCACAAAAACCCGAAATTCATTTTTGAATCCACAAGAACTAGAAATGGAACCAGAAATGGAGGTTCCAGTGGCTCTGAACATCGCACCTTTGAATGCCCCTCACAGAGATTTATACTATCTGCCCCTAGCAGATAGAGATTTTCAAATTAAAGACCTCGTTCTTAGTGATAATCCTCTTCGAACCTTTTTCCACTACAGAGATAACTTTATAAATGGTTATGATATTATTGGATTATGGGAATCCAATATCCCCATGTATCTTCTCCCCTCAGTCCATATTTTTCCTCAGTTAATTCATTACTGCCATTCAAACTATGACCCCAGTCAAAGAGCAGTTTTGTCCCTGAGTCAGAACATCCTTTTCCTAATCACTACTCAGTCGATAAATGAAATTCTGCAATTTCAACCTGGTCAAGCCCTCACTCCCCTGTCCATGGGAGAATTACTTGAAAAGTCTGCCAATTTGTCCCATGAAGAGTTAAATCGCATTTTTCAAACCTTCATGTTACCAGAGCATCAGCCCAAAGGCCCTACCCCCTATGGTTATACTTTTTTCACTGATGTGGGCAGGCTTATTCTGAATATGATATCCTTTATCATGGGTTTCAATACTAGTGAATATGTTGATCAATTAACCCTAGTATTGTTGTCTATATTTACCGCTGGACAGTCCCCTGCTGTCAAGTATGATTTTGCATCCTACATTGCTGATAAAAACCATGATTAGTTCATGAGATTTGAGAATGAAAAAGTGTTCAAATATTCTTCTGTTATATATCATCTCATGATTTATTACCAATCAGAAATTTTCCCTTTCCATGTTCAGAAACTTGATGCCAAAGGAAATCCTAGGTCTGTGATATTTTGGTCTGCCATCACCCATAATTCCTCTGATTCTCCTTACTCCTATAATGAGTTTATTGACCTATTTTTACACCCTGCAACCACTTTTTTAATAGGAGTTTCCCCTCCTAGATTCAATAATGAAATCAAGAAAATTCTACAGCTCTCAAAAAAATATAGGGTAGGTGACTGGTACTTGTATCAAAATCACATCGAGATCAGAATATATGGATGTGAATTTTGCCCATTCAAGTTGCCCAAATATGTCCCCATGAGACTCTTTGCACTAGAGTATTTTAGGCAGATGATTAACTCAGATATGAAAAGAAAAAGGCTCAACTCAGGATCAAAAGTCAATTAGGTCCCTTTGTTTGTAACTCTAGAGATGCTGGAAAGGAAGCAGAAATAATCTTAGAAGAATATCTCAGATTACAAAAAAGTTTTTACTGGGTGCCTTATGACCCAAATAGCTTTATCTATGATAGAAGAATGAAAAATAAACTATCACCATATATTCATCACAAAATTCCAGAAATTGAACAATATGCCAATATGGATGAATGGATGGAAGGAACATTGGTAGAACAGGATAGTGAGCAGCTCAATGTTGAAAATGTAATGAAAGACCTTGATAAAATACTTGACCTAGACTCTTTTGGATAGGTTCAGATACCAGGTATTGGTCCTACTTCTACAGGGACTTCTTAGCAAAATTTACAGGAGATCAGTGCATTGGCCACAATACAATCTAAAGGAAAAGAAAAGGAGCCTGACATACAAGTATTTGAAAAATTCACAATGACAGAGCAACCTGAGACTTCTAAAGAATAGGTTCAAGTACAAATTCATCCTATTCAGATCAATGAGCCAGAAATTTCAATTTTACAAACTCCTATCAATATAGAAAAAGGCAAAAAGAGAGATGCTGAAGTTGCTACCCCTATTGGTGGATCTTCAGAACAGCCTCATGCTAAAAGAAAAAAATGAAATCCTCTTCCAGAAGTAGATTTTGTTCAGGAAATTCCTGATAGCCAGAGAGAAGATTTGGATAGTCAACAAACAGGTACAGTCAGTGGGGCATCCACTACTTTACAGAAAAAAGAGCTGCAAAAGCAACAGAGTGTTGAAATATCTTCTTTCAAACCACCAGTTAAAGATGCAGGAGATATAAAGAAAACCTTTATCAATATAAAAGCCAGGAATGATCCACTAAGACTCCAGGTTTACAATCAGTATTTGAATATGGCTCTTAAGAATCAAGAAAGATTGATGTCATCTTATGACATTCAGCAAGGCAAAATGATAATGAGTCACTTCAAACCAAAAGTGCATCAGTCTCAAACAACTACAGATTATATCAGAACAAATTTTGAAGTCTTAGCAAAGGATATTCATCCTTTAGATCAGATTGAGTTACATAAGCAGACTGTTGAAATGATCTATTCTACTCTGACTGATAAAGCAATGGCAACTCAGAAGTTGCAGGATTCTTTGGAGAACACTAATGCACAATTGCAGCTTGAAAAATCCTCTTCTCAGGCCAAAGACAACAAGATAAAGACATCGGAGGAAATAATCATTGGATTGGGTCACAATCCTAAATATGTCAAAGGTATAGAGGCCCTAATCAAGAAAAAAGATGATGATATTGCAGCTTTGAGAAAGCAGTTGAAATTGACAGGTTCAAGACATCCACAAACTGAAGAGATGATAAAGAAAAATTCTGAAGAAGAAATGATGCACTTGCTTTTGAAACTAAATTAGCAACTAAATGAAACAGAAAAAGATCTTGAACAGGAATTAAAGAACAATTAGTCTACTATTCCAGCATCAACAACAGAGGCAATTACAGGTACAGGTACATCCACAACAGGTCAGCCAACAGAGCTATCACAGTTAAATACTTCCAATTTGAGTTCTGAAGAATTAATAAAGTCAGTGAATGAATTGAAACTTTAAGTAACAGAACTCCAGCACACAAATTTACAGCTTACTAATTTAGAACAAAGATATGATCTCTCAAAAATGAGTGTTTCTGATAAAACAAGAGAGGTCAAAAGATTAGAAAAATTGGTTAAAGCATTGGAAAAGGATCTCACATTGGAGAAACCTTTAAAGGAAATAAATGAAATTCTTTGGGACAACATTATCCAATAAATAAAGGATGTCTGGTCTTCAATTCAGATTATG
The DNA here is from genome assembly GCA_034641835.2 of Pinus albicaulis. Taxonomy (NCBI): domain Eukaryota; kingdom Viridiplantae; phylum Streptophyta; class Pinopsida; order Pinales; family Pinaceae; genus Pinus; species Pinus albicaulis. Next base: position 509,830,160 of record CM076577.1, read on the forward strand.
TATGAACAAAATGATTTAGTCAAATTGGATATAGAAGAAGTTCAAAGTACAAGAGAAGAATTGGGAAATAAGCCTGAGGAAGCCAATCAACTCATACAGTTTCTAAACACTCAAACCAGACACCAAATTTCATAACTTGGTATTTAGGATAGGACCGGAACAATTTTGGAAATAAAAAGAGTTTTTACTAAGAGAACCCTTATGCAGAATCTAACGAAGGTGCTCAGATATGCAAGAAGAAATCATTGCCTTCAGAGAAAGATTTGATATTTTGTTGAAAAAAGGATTGCTCAGTCCTATAGTTTCAGAGGATAAACTAATGGACCTTGAAATCTATGTTGAAAAATTGGACAAGTATGATAATAATCAGGCCAATTCTTCAACTAGTACATCAGAAGCAGCATTGCCAACATGAAAAAATCTTCATGACAGATTGGAAAATTTATTTTATCTTGAGCATGAAGTAAAGCATTTGTTTCCAATTCAGCCTACCTTTTTCAGATATACTGAGGCTGATGAAACATTGAGAAAACTTCAGTGGACCAGAATAATAGAAGATAAATGGTGGGAAGAATTGTTGGAACTTTTGTAAAATTTATCCTTATATGAAATTTTGCCTATTTACTTTGATTTTATTACATCCTGCCACAAGCCTAAATGTTTTATGATTCTCCAAAGACTCTTGGAAAATAATGCTTTCCAAAAATGATGAATATTCTTTAGTATCCAACGAATCATGTGATTTTTGGCTTGGAAATCTGTTTCCATTTTACTATAGGGATGCCTCCTTTGCTTTTCCTTTCCTTCTACATAAAATGAAAGCATTTTTTTCTAATATTTCCCAAGATACCAACAAGAATATAAGCTAGGGAATGCCAATATCCTGGTATGGAAACTACTAAGGTTAATGTGCCACCCAAGGATAACCATATTGTGATTATTTTTCCCACTTTTTGATATGGAAAGAACCAATCTCCATACCTATAGTCATTAAATCTTAACATAAATCCCAAGTATTTGAAATGGGTGCACTTGGTTGATTGTTTTTTCTAACATATCTTCCAAATCATTGAAAGTGATGGTAGACTTGAGTAGGTTTACTTATATTCCAAATGAAACCCAAAATGATTTTAGAGCTCTAATGAGTCTTCACATACTAGTCCTATGTACTATATCCTGCAAGAAATAGGATAACATCGTCCACCAATAGAAGGTGAGTAGACAATAGCATATGTAAATGTGTGAGTGATCAAAATACTAGCATTTCTTAATTTGTTTAGGCATGTATCTCTTGTTTTTCATCTTCCATATTCAAAAACTAATCACGGATTTGGGTGTTGATGCCATGTATATTCTAAATGGATTGGTATCCATACCTTTCCAGAGCCCCCACACCTGCGACCGGGTAAATTTTATTTTTTTAACATACTAGTTAAATAAATATTGCTGTAATATATTTTCTACTCTCTCTCTCTCTCTCTCTCTCTATATATATATATATATATATATATAATTTGTTTTATTCTAAGTCATAGGCATAGCTACTGTAACTTTAACACCCAATTACTACAACTAGATACAAGCAATAGTTTTATGTAACCATTGTTGCAACCTTAAGTTACTGTTGTTGTTCCATTACTCAAATAAAATAATTCTCGTATAAAGGTTGTTGTCGTGTCTCTATGCGTAAACTTAAATATTTACAAGGACTTGTTACGTATAATGATCTCTTAATATATATACTTTCTTTCATATATAATATTTTTTATTTTAAGTCGCGGATATCATATCCCCAAGCCACAACTCCTACAACCTCAAGCCATAGTTGGCGCAACTTTAACGCATAGTTACTGCAAATAGATACAAGAAAATGTTCTATGGAACCGTTGTTACAACCTTAAGTTACAACTATTGTTCCCTTATTCAAATAAAATAATTCCCGTATAAAGATTGTTACCATGTATCGATGCCTCAACTTCAATATTGACAAGTATTTTTCAGGTATAATAATCTCTTAATATATATATATATAGAATGTGTTTTATTTTAAGTCGCAAATGTTGCATCCCCAAGTCACAACTTCTGCAACCTCAAGCCACAGTTGTTGCAACTTTAATCCATAGTTACTACAGTCGGATACAAGTAATTGTTTTATGGAACCATTGTTGCAACCTTAAGTTACAACTACTATTCCCTTACTCAAATAAAATAATTCTCATATAAAGGTTGTTGTCATGTATTTGTGCCTCGGCTTCAATATTTATAAGGACTTGTTAGGTATAATGGTCTCTTAATTCCCCATTGTTTTCAAAGTGAATATGGTTGATTGTAAATCCCACCATTTTCCTCTCACCATACTTTCCACTATATTATAAATTAGTTGCAGGGAAGGGATTATGTCACTCTTTGAACTTCCACATAATCCAGAAATTTAATTCAGCATTTAAAATTCTTGCAAATTTTTTTTGTAGATGGCCTCAGCCATATTTCTGTACAAGATTGTATTTAAACACAACAACCAACATTAACGCAATTCACCAACCAAAAATTAAAAAACCATAAATTTATCCCCTAGTTTTGTAAATTCAAAAGAAGGACACGTGGAGCATTAATATTGGATTGCATGAAATTGAAGGGAATCTAAAAATCTGAAAACCGGACCCGAATTTTTTATAAGGCACATTGGATTGAGAATTCGCATTAAAAATTATGCAGATGTCAGCATCCCATTTTGGAATGCGAATTTGGTTTGAAATTCAATCTATTCAGACTTTTGAAGTCCGACGGAAAGGGTTCTTTAATGTTTTGATAATTTAATTTTATGTATGCTTTAATATATACATATGTTTTAAACATATGTTATATATATATCATATGCAAAATGAAAGGTGGGCCATAGAATTTAGTTTTAATTTTATTTTTTTTAAAAGAGGGCTTATTATAATATGTTTTATATGTTACGGCATATAAAAATAAAAAGGAAAAAAAATCTTGGTAGTTTTTTTTTATAGACAGTACGTAAATTTTTTATTACACAGTAGTGTGTAAAAAGTGAAAGACTGAGTGTAAATTTTTAAGTGTGTATGCACAACAGTGTGAAAGTGAAAAACACAGGAGAGTGTTTTAGAGACAGAGTATGTTTGTTTTGAACAGACAGTGAGTTGGTTTTATGCATTGCGTTTTGTAGCAGTCATAATTTTGTAATCCCTCTCAGTGAGGAAGAAGTGTAATATTTTTTTTTGAGTTATTGAAGGGAATAGAAGTTTGTTTTCAAAGTATTGAAACTTTGTCTCCTTTCAAAGAAATTTTTATTTTCTCTGTCTTAAAAGAAGGGAGATTTATTCTCCATTCATTGTTCTGGAATTTTTCAATATTCCAACCTATGCAAGAACAACAGATGTTGTGGTTCCATCCCCAGCTAAATCATTTGTCTTTGCCGTAGCTTGCCTTACCAACTTGGCCCCAATATTTTCAACTGGGTCCTCTAATTCAACCAATAAAAAGGCCAAAACCATAGCATTGAGATACATTTCATTACATTGTCAATAAAAATAAAATTTGACTCAGCCATAACCCTTTCCTTTTATTGTTGTGAAAAGCTTTATGCATTACTCTAATGTGGCTAGTCCAGAGGCCAAGTAGACCACTGGGTAACAAATATTTTTCCTTTCAACTTTGAGTTTTCAAATTATGCCTACCAAATCTAAGACATTTAAGAGGGGGAACTAATACAACGTTAAAAAGAAAACAAGAGCACACATCTACAAATTACCTCCTTAGCTGCTGTCACACCATCATTAACTATTTTCGAAGAACCATGCTTGCTCTCGAAGACAACATTTTTCCCTTCACCCTAAGGGTGACTCCAACAAGATCAACAAGTTTGTTCACACCGCCTGCAAGACAAATTGACAATGCTTTCAATAATTGTGCAATTGAATGCTAGACCATATGCCAAAACAACCCTCCATGAAAAATTAAAATAACACATTAAAATCGAATATAAGTGGACAAGGAAAGATCCACCGCAGTGAAGTTTCACGTGCAGGTGACCTTCCTTTAAACATAATGTTTTCTATGACCTGCAATTTTTTTGTCACTGAGCCATCCTTGTTGAAGTACAACTCATTTTCCATAGCTCTTGTATTAACTACCTTCTCTCTGTCACGTAATCTCAGATTCCCTCTTCTGCTTGAGCGATTAAAGGAAATGGGTGAAAAAACTGAAAGAGAAGATAATTGTCTGCCATAATTATCAAACATTGCACCCAACGTCTTCCCCTTTCCATTGTTACCCAATGAGGTAGATGTGGAAATTGTTGTCATACTGGCCAAATCAGAGGCCATCTTCTCTTATCCTAAATATAGAATTACAAGATCTTCATATTAGTATGAACCTTAAAAAACATGACTCCCATTGCTAAAAACCACTTTTAAGTTGTAACAGGCAAACTAAACAACTATCGCAACTTTTGGCAACTTCTGGAGCATTAAGAGAGAAACAACCAAAGAGAAATACAACCATAATCCTCATTTTAATGAGACCGGACTATATATTTGCGTTAAGATAATAGAAAGAAATCACGACCATATTAAGGTCAGCACAAAACAATCTTTAACCAATGTCTCTCGCGGCCTTCATGTTTCCATGCTAGAGGTTGCATATTTTTAATTTAAATTCTTGACCTCTCGTGCCCATATATGAATGCATCCAATGGGATATCTACATCAAATGCTTCTTTATATCCCCAAAAACAAATTCCCTACTACAAGAGCACCAGTATTGATGGATCACCCCACACCATCCCACCCACTAGAAACGATGAAAAAGGAAACCCGAGAAAACTTCTAAAATATCTCAAGATGACTATATGGGTGGTTCTTATGAATCAACCAACCATTCAAAACATGCTCATCAATCCAAACCATGAGTATTATGTGACGATATTCAAGCAGGCACTGAATCGAATTTCTGAAGCTATGTTAGAGAAACCCTAAACTCTCATTGAAAATAGGTGAAATGTGGCACCACTCAGAGATTGACATGTGCCAATTGGTACAAGTGGTAGAAAATTGGCATGCTCAAACAACGAGGTGATGTAGGAATGACATGAGGGAGAAAAATATCAGAAAAGCCCCAAATCTGGAGAACTAAAGCTCATCACCAACCTGAGATTGACAACTTTACATGATGTAACCTATGAAATCTTAAATGGAGAAATCATAGTAACAATAAAGTAACCTATGTAAAAATAAATTCATATTCATCCTGGGAGTGGTAATGGGAGAAATCATAGTGAACAATAGGAAACATGCAGAGTTGCTTACAATCAAATAGATGAAAAAACACATACAAAAAACCTAGATAATAATCACGAACAAGCTTAATATTGAGTGATGAACTATAAAGGAACTTACAAAATGTGACATTACAAACCTGGTCAAGCGCACAAGCAAAAATATCCTGGACATGACCCTGGTTGAAAATTTGTATTGCTCATGATGCAAGGGGATTTGTACCTGCACTACCAAGTCAATCAAAATCCGTCATTATCTATACAATAAATAAAAGTAATTGATGTAGTATTTTTTACTCTAGGATGCATTCTTATGATAATGTTAGAACATATGTTGAAAATTTCAAAACATACCTAAATAAGCTCCTCTTCGTTTCAAGAACAATTTATTGGAGTCGCATGAACTTGGAACAAGCCTCCCACGATCTGAAAGAGTAGCAACTAAGTCAACAATGACTTTTTTGTTGCTACGCTGGATCGAAGGAGGTTTGCTCCAAGATTAAATCGCTCCAATAAATTATTCTCTACTAAACAGGGCCAACCACGTGAAGGTGGAAGCTCTTATGGCCCATCCCCCCCCTCACATCACTCTCAATTCCCCAATACCCAATCTATATTTCATTTTTTACTTTCATGAGCATAAAACAAATATTCAATAACTAATAAAAAAACAATTCAACAAAAAGTACGCAAGGAAACATTGCAATTAATGCTTGACATAAAAATAGTATGATAAATGAGTTTTTTATATAATGAAAAAAATGTTCCAAGTATGGTAACATTTGTCTTATAATAATACAATATTTTACATTATCGAATTTTCTTTTTCTTCTTCCTATTTCTAAAGCTCCTAATTACATCATCAATATCATCATGCTGTGCTCCTGTTTCGTGCCTTTCGACCCACACTGCTGACCTAGATGTGTAGTCACGATGTCTGGTCTCATCCAGTGACGGGGCATCACCTACAAAAACAGATAATATTAAATTTTAATTATCAGTTTTTAAATATCATTGAACTAGTTCAGTAATATTAATAAAAAGAATTGTAATGAGATTATTTACCTGGTGCACCAGTTGTCGCCACTGACCTATTTGCGTAGTCACAATGTCTGGTCTCATCCAATGACGGGGCATCGCCTACAAAAACAAATAATATTAAATTTTAACTGTCAGTTTTTAAATATCATTGAAATAGTTTGGTAATATTAATAAAAAAAATTAGAATGAGATTATTTACCTGGTGCACCAGTTGTCGTCGCTGACCTAGTTGCGTAGTCACGATGTCTGGTCTCATCCAGTGATGGGGCATCGCCTACAAAAATAGATAATATTAAATTTTAATTGTCAATTTTTAAATATCATTGAACTAGTTCAGTAATATTAATAAAAAAAATTGCAATGAGATTACTTACCTGGTGCACCAGTTGTTGCCGTTGGGACTGTTGCCCTGTCTTCCTCTCTGGTGGTAAGATCCTCGAGGGAAAAATTATCTGTCATTTAAACAAAAAACGTTATAAGGACAACCATCAAAGTATAATTAGCAAAAATTATAAGTGGAAATTAATTACCGTCACGGCCCTCACTGATAGTAGCATTGTCGGCCTGGTCCCCACTACAATGATCAGGTTGCACGTGAGGATCATCTACATCTGGCTCTAAAACTGGGTTATTTGCCTCGTCGGTAGTGCTGCTCCCCTGATTTAAAAGAAGTTGTTAGACATTAAATTTATCGACAAAAACAAACATATTGAAAGGTTAATGTTTTACCTTATCAGGCATTTTGGATCTTGGGACCTGCCCCAAGCCTCTGCGACGTTCAACTACAGCGTGATAGCTGAAATGGAAAGCGATATTTTTATCTTCCTTTGTAGTTTCTGTTCCGAAGTAATCACCCTACATTACATATGATTTTGTATTTTTAATTATATTTGATAGGATTACAAAAACGTTGGAAGGCGATACAATTAATTATAAGATGCTTAGCTACTTAATTACAATTATTGCAGCTAATTTCAAGTAGCCGCCCTGGCCTAGCTTGTGTTGGCCCTTTGTTTCAATCCTAGCTTTGGTTGCCTTTGAGGTGTCAGGCAACCTAGCATCAAAAGATTGAAGTCAGATATGATGTAGCACACTTTTATTTTATACATAGAGAAAATTAAAGCTATTTAATTAAAGTTGTAATTTACCTTGTGGGTCTAGTTGGCATTTTTCCTTCTTTCTTTGCCCTTTTCTCTTTTCCGTCATGGATGAGTGCTCTCCACTCAATCTCTGGAACTGCAAGAGGATGCTCATATCTAGGGTTAAATTTCAATTTCGTCCTATAGGTTTCCCTGGTATATTAAAAATATTTGCTGACTACTCGAGCTACCGTTGTTCTGTCAAATGTGCCAACCCCAAAAAAGGCTTCTAGATAATCTAGAAGTTCTTTTTTCAGGTTGGAATTCTGGGAATTCCACCCTGTGCGTATGGTTGGGCCAAAAATTACCAACGCATGGCTCTCCATAAACCTATAGAACTCATTTTTTCCTACACAGAAAAGAAGAAGAAGATATTATCATTAATTTAAAAATAAAAATCATGATAAATATGTTTTAGATAAAGTACATGAAATAGTTAAAATATTAAAATTTACCTGGGAGTTGTACATGCTTTATAGGGACACCCTCATCATTCACCAACAACGTGCCATTAATGGTCCCTGTGGAGCTGACACGTGTAGCTCCAGGAAACACAATAATGTAGTTGGCCATATCAGCCTCATCATTGCCAACACGTTCAGTGGTTGGTTGGGTGTATGCTTGGGCAGGGTGTGTTTCTTGGCTGGCACCTAAAGGAGTAGAAGGTGTACAAGAGGGTTGTTGGGCAATATCTTGCCCTTGTGCCCCACTACCACCAACACCAGGTTCAGCAAGTGCCATAAAATGCTACATAGAAAAGAAATTTTTATTAGTTTAGTCAATGTAAAAATTAAAAATCAAACTATCACAATTCATCTCATGCAGAACAAAAAAATTATCCTTTTGAATTTTTATTATTACCTGATATCTTTCTAGCTGGCTCATAAGATGTTTTATCCTCTCTTCTGTTTCAGGTGTTTGAGGTGTGTCTATCAAATTATTAAATTTCGACCATGCATCTCGTGCCTTTTTTTGCAACAAGAACACTGGAGATAGGGATGAAGAAAGCTATTCCTCAAAGAGGGAATCATCAAGCGTACCATGGCTAGGTGTCTGCATATTTGAACAAAATTAATATTATTTCGATTATGTAAATAACTAAAATACCTGAAGATAGAGAAATTCTGGCACTTTACATGTTCTTCCGCTGGCCTCTTTCCGCGATCATCCCGTCTCGGGGTTGTTCCTACACTGCTCTGATCAGTCTGCCACATTGCAATAAAATTATAAATGTAAAAACTTGAAAATAATATCTAACTTGAAAACACAAAATGAAAACTGAAATAATTTCTAATAAGACACCAAAATACAGAGTTAGAGTTTCAAATATTCCTTGCATTTAATTCAATCCTGGAAACATGTCATTGCACATTAAGGCACCCAAACAAGAGATGAGTTGACAATGAATACCTTATTGAATATATTGTTGGAGCAACTTCTAGTAAACTTGTTGTGAAGACCTTGTGGATATTTTTGGAGCAACATTGTTGAAGTTGATGGTATAGCATTGTTGGAGACGATCTTGAAGGGCCTTGAAGTGAAGCTTTTGGAGCAACTATTGAAAAATCCTTAGAGCATTTAAGTAAGGCACTTTCTATATTCCATCACCTTTTTCCTTTCAATATCCTTTAAACGATTTTGTTGATATTTAATGTTTGAAATCATGTTATAATTCCTTTATTATATGTGTTTGGGGACTTTCCCTTGGAAATTACCCAAAAATACCCTGGCAATTTTATCTTCAGGATGCATGTCTGACCCTATTGTTCAATATTTTGATTGATAGTAGTAAACATAGAGAGTTAGGGGGCTCTTTACTTGGTTTGGTTGGGCCATTAGATCCCTAACATCTACTAGGGAGAACCCCCCTTGAGTTGGAGGAGAGCTAGCTCGAAGTGAAAAGAGGTTGGTGAGGTGACAATGGGGCTATTGAATTACACATGGTATCACACTTTAGCTTTAGGGATTTATCTTGAGAAGTGCAAGATTTTGCTATATCAATTCTCAAATTGTTTACAACACTATTGTTAAGAACTAATAAGAAGTGATGTTGAGGGGTTTTTGGGTATAAGAAACAATACCATTTAAAAACTAGGGTTCTTAGTACCTGGCATTCCTTCACCTAGGCCTAGGGGCACACTAGAATAATTTCACACTAAACCATGCAAACTTAAAAGTAACTTAACATATCCATAAAGTAATAATAATCATAATTCCTAATTTCCTATTGTACGATATGATGCAAATTATTCAAACATGAAGCAATGAATACATGCAATGTCTGAATTTCAAGATTGATGAACCAATACAAGAAGTTAGAAACTACAACTTTGATTCAAAACTCTGTGTCCTAACTCCAGGAAGGAATCTAGTTTGTCGTACAGAACATGCATCATGTATTATCAATTCTTAATTGGCAACAACTAAAGGTCATCTACCTCATCAATTCCTTCCCATTTTGTGTTTTTATGTTATATTCCTTATAAAAGTGTCAAATTTCTCTCAAAGTAAGCAACCACTGAATAAAATAAAAAATAGTTGAGATATGATTAAGAAATGGTCATTTATTTCTTGAAAGGATCTTCACAATTTCTTTGGTTGTTTTTCATCTCAAGAAACAAGAAATGACCTAAGAAAATATCGTGATATAATATAAGAAACAAAATAGTGCAATGGCCATTTTCAAAGCCAAATGATGTCCATTGAGGACATGGCCTTACAAGAAATGACCTAAGAAAATATCGTGATGTAATATAAGAAACAACATGGTGCAATGGCCATTTTCAAAGCCAAATGATGTCCATTGAGGACATGGCCTTTATTTGGTTCATGTTTCATAGGAGTTTCGGGTATAAATGGAACTTTGTTGTACCATTTCCAGTAGTAAAAAGGGAAAACCTTCTTTTTCCATGGGAAATAATTTACCTTTCCTTTTTCAAGATAATCTAAATCACAAAAAATATGAACTATACTGCACACATTCTTGGATAATGTTAAAGTGGGAAAGGAATACCCTACACAAGTGATGCACACATGTACATTTGAACACTAATATATTTTTGTAGTTGAAATGCAATGCTTGTTCTCATTTAAATGTAGGGTTTTTAAAGCATGGAGAAATAATGGCTTCCAAATTAATAAGCGTTTCTTTGGGAAAAATTTAAATCTTGTATTGGGTGATGAAGATAATAGACGGTATTGAATCTTGATTCTTGACATCTAGAGAGAACCCTACAGCCTAATACAATCCAATGGAATTGACCAAAAAAACCCAAATAGAGTCAACCCTACTATAGGAGGAAGGGCCTGCAGTAAGAAATTACCATTTTGCAAGAGCTGAGGGTGAATGTTGTTATGAAAGAGCTGAGGGCAAATGCTATTCTGCAAGAGCTAAGGGCGAATGCAGGGCGAATGCTGTTTTGCAAGAGCTCAGGGCGAATGCAGGGAAAATTTTGTTCTGCAAGAGCTCAGGGCGAATGTTGAGGGCGAATGCTGTTCTACAAGAGCTGAGGGAAAATGCTGAGGGCGAATGCTGTTCTACAAGAGCTGAGGGCGAATGCTGTTCTGCAAGAACGGAGGGTGAATGCGCGCGTGATATCAGACGTTAATGTAGCACACATGTACATTTGAACACTAATATATTTTTGTAGTTGAAATGCAATGCTTGTTTTCATTTAAATGTAGGGTTTTTAAAGCAGGGAGAAATAATGGCTACCAAATTAATAAGCGTTTCTTTTGGAAAAATTTAAATCTTGTATTGGGTGATGAAGATAATAGAGGGTATTGAATCTTGATTCTTGACATCTAGAGAGAACCCTACAGCCTAACACAATCCAATGGAGTTGACCAAAAAAACCCAAATAGAGTCAACCCTACTATAGGAGGAAGGGCCTGCAATAAGAACTTACCATTTTGCAAGAGCTGAGGGCAAATGTTGTTCTGTAAGAGCTGAGGGTGAATGCTGAGGGCGAATTCTGAGGGAAAATGTTGTTCTGAAAGAGCTGAGGGTGACTATTGTTCTACAAGAGCGGAGGGTGAATACGCGCGTGATATCAGATGTTAATGTAGCTATTGCGACGGATACGAAACAATAAAATCATTTTTATGTAGTGGACATATAATTTTCATATTTTTATGTAGCGTGAATATAAGTGTCATTATACCGACAGCAGAAAAGGTGTCGCTATTGCGACGGGTGCCTCCAAACGTTGCAATTGCAACACTTAGACATTGTGTCGTACTTGCGACGTTTGGGCAGTCATCGCAATAACGACGCTTTGGGCCATAGTGTCGCACTTGCGACGTCTTCCTCCAAATGTCACAATTGCGACACTTTTCTAAGTGTCGATATTGCGACACTTTTCTATAAACATTGGTATAACGATGATTTCGGGAGGGATGGAAAAAATTTGGGGAAATTTCTGACATTTCATCAAAAGCGTCGGAACCAAGTGTCGGAATTTCTGACAAATGTAGTAGTAACTACACTAACCTTGACCAAACCTTAACCTTAACCTTAACTTTACACTTAACCTAACCTTAACCTTAACCTTGACCTTGACCTTATCCTTATATTAACCTTAACCTTCACTATAACCTAACCCTAACCTTGACCAAACCCTTAACCTTAGCCTTAACCTTACCCTTAACCTTGATCCTAACCTTAACTTTATTTATAACCTAACCCTAGCCCTCACCAAACCCTTAACATTAACCTTAACTTAACCTTAACCTTAACCTTAACCTTAACCTAAAATTAACCTTAGCCTTAACTATAACCTAACCCTAACCTTGACCAAACTCTTAACCTTAACCTTAACCTGACTAAACCCTTAAGGTTAGGGTAATGTTAAAGTTAACGTTAAGTGAAAGGTCAAGGTTAAGGTTAAGTTAGGTTAAGGTAAGGTTATAGTTAGGTTAAGGTTACAGTTACGGTTAAGGTTAAGGTTAGGTTAAGGTTAAGGGGGTAAGCCCCCTTAACCTTAACCTTAACCTAACTAAACCAGTAACCTTAACCTTAACCTAACCTTAACCTTAACTAAACCCTTAACCTTAGCCTTCCTCTAACCTTAACCCTAACCTTACCCTTAACCTTCACCCTTAACCTTAACCTAACCCTAACCTTAACCTGAACCTCAACCTAACCTTAACCTTAGCCTTGCCATTAACCTTACTTTAACTTGAACCTTAACCTAACCTTAACCTTAACTTTACCTTTAACCTAACCCTAACCTTAAGGGCAAGGTTAAGGTTACGTTAAGGGTAAAGTTAAGGTTATGGATAAGGTAAGGTTAGGGTAAGGTTAAGGTTAAGGTTATGGTTAAGGTGAGTCTAAGGTTAAGGTTAAGGTTATGGTTAAAGTTAAGGTTAAGGTCAAGGTTAAGCTAGGTTAAGGTAAGGTTAAGGTTATGGTTAGGTCAAGGTTAAGGGTTTAGTCAGGTTAAGGTTAAGGTTAAGGGTATGGTCAAGGTTACGGTTAGGTCAAGGTTAAGGGTTTATTCAGGTTAAGGTTAAGGTTAAGGGTATGGTCAAGGTTAGGGTTAGGTTAAGGTTAAGAGTAAGGTTAAGGTTAAGGTCAAGGTTAAGGTTAAGGTTAAGGTTATGGTTAAGGTTAAGGTTATAGTTAGGTTAAGGGTAAAGTTAAGGTTATGGTTAAAGTTAAGGTTAGGTTAAGGTTAAGATTAGTTTATAGTTTAGGTCAAGGTTAGGTTAAGGTTAAAGTTAGGTAAAAGTTAAGGGTAAGGTTAAGGTCAAGGTCAAGGTTAAGCTTAACCTAACCTTAACCTTAACCTTAACCCTAACCTTAACCTTAAATTTACCCTTAGGTTACGAGTTTAGTTAGGTTAAGGTTAAGGGTAAGGGTTTGGTCAAGGTTAAGGTTGAGGTTAAGGTGAAGGTGAAGGGTAAGGTCAAGGTTATAGTTAAGGTTAAGGTTAGGGTCAAGGTAAGGGTTAGGTTATAGTTACGTTAAGGTTAAAGTCAAGGTTAATGATTTGGTCAAGGTTAGGGTTAGGTTATAGTTAATGTCAAGGTTAAGGTTAGGTTAAGGTTCAGGTTAAGGTTAAGGTTAAGGGATTAGTCAAGGTTTGGGTTAGGTTATATTTAAGGTTAAGGTTAAGGTTATGGTTACGGGTTTAGTTAGGTTAAGGTTAAGGTTATGGGTTATGGTTACGGGTTTAGTCAGGTTAGGTATAGGTTATAGTTGAGGTTAAGGTTAATTTTAGGGTAAAATTAAATTTAAGGTTAAGGTTAGGTTAAGGTTAAGGGTTTGGTCAAGGTTAGGGTTAGGTTAAGGGGATAAGCTTAATGTCAAGGTTAAGGTTAAGGTTAAGGGTTTGGTCAAGGTTAGGGTTAGGTTATAGTTAAGGTCAAGGTCAAGGTAAGGTTATAGTTAAGGTTATGGTTAAGGTTAAGGTTAATGATAAGGTTAGGGTAAAGTTAAAGTTAAGGTTAAGGTTAGGTTAAGGTTAAGGTTAAGGGTTTGGTCAAGGTTAGGGTTAGGTTAAGGGGGTAAGGTTAAGGTTAAGGTTAAGGCTAAGGTTAAGGGTTTGGTCAAGGTTAGGGTTAGGTTATAGTTACGGTTAAGGTTATGGTTAGATTATAGTTAAGGTCAAGGTTAAGGTTAAGTTAAGGTTAAGATTAGGTTAAGGGTAAATTTAAGGTTATGGTTAGGGTAATGTTAAGGTTAAGGGTAAAGATAAGGTTATGGTTAAGGTTAAAGGTCAAGGTTAAGGTTAAGTTAGGTTAAGGTAAGTTTAAGGTTACGGTTAGGTTAACTTAAGGTTAAAGTTAAGGTTAAGGTTAGGTTAAGGGTAAAGTTAAGGTTCAGGTTAGGGTTAAGGTTAGGGGAAGGTTAAGGTAAGGTTAAGGTTAACGTTACAGTTAAGATTAGATTAAGGTGAAGGTTAAGGGTAAGGTTAAGATTAAGCTCAAGTTCAAGGTTAAGGCTATGTTAGGTTAAGGTTAAGGTTAAGGTTAAGGGTAAGGGTTTGGTCAAGGTTAGGTTTAGGTTATAGTAAAGGTTAGGTTAAGGTTAAGGTTAGGTTAAGGTTAAGGTTATGTTAATGTTAAGGCTAAGGTTAAGGTTAAGGGTAAAGATAAGGTTATGGTTAAGGTTAAGGTTAGGGTTAGGTTATATTTAAGGTTAAGGTTACGGTTAGGTTAAGGTTAAGTTTTGGACAGGTTAAGGTTAAGGTTAAGGTGAAGGTTAATTGTAAGTTTAAGTTTAAGGTTAATGTTAAGGTTAGGTTAAGGTTAAGGTTAAGGTTAAGCGTTTGGGAAGGTTAAGGTTAAGGTTAAGGGTTTGGTCAAGGTTAGGGTTAGGTTATAGTTAAGTTCAAGTTTAAGGTTATCATTAAGTTAATGTGAAGATAAGGTTAAGGTACAGGTTTAGTAAGGTTAAAGTTAAGGTTAAGGTCAAGTTCAAGGTAAAGTTAAGGGTAGAGTTAAGGTTAACCTTGACCTTGACCTTAACCTTAACCTTAACCTTAACTTTAACCTTAACCTTAACTTTTACCTTAACCTTACCTTGACCTTAACCTAACCTTTTACCTTAACCCTAACCTTAACCTTGACCTTAACGTAACCATTAACCTTAACCTTTACCTTTACTTAACCTTAACCTTAACATATACCCTTAACCTTAACCACAACCTTAACCCTAACCTTAACCATAACCTTAACCTTGACCTTAACCTTAACCTGACTAAACCCATAACCTTTACCTTACCCTTAACTATAACCAAACCCTGACCAAACCCTTTACCTTAACCTTAACTTTAACCTTAACCTTTCCATAACCTTAACCCTAACCTTAACCTTAAATTTACCCTTAACCTAACCTTAAACATAACTTTACCCTTAACCTTACCCTTAACCTTAACTTAACCTGACCTTAACCTTAACGTTAACTATAACTTAATCCTAACCTTGACCAAACCTTAACCTTGACCTTAACTTAATCTTCACCTTAACCTTCCCATAACCTTAACCTTCACCTTAAATATAACCTAACCTTAACCTTGACCAAACCCTTACCCGTAACCTTAACCTTAACCTAACATTAACCTTAACCTTATCCTTATCTTATCCTTAAACTAACCTTAACCTTAACCTTAACCTTAAGGTTAAAGTTATGGGTAAGGTTAGGGTTAAGGTTAGGGTTAGGTTATAGTTAAGGTCAAGGTTAAGGTTAGGTTAAGGTTAAGCTTACGAGTTTATTTAGGTTAAGGTTAAGGTTAGGTTAAGGGTAAAGTCAAGGTTAAGGTTATGGTTATGGGAAGGTTAAAGGTAAGGTTATAGTTAAGGGTTGCTCCTGGTACCTAAAATATATACAAAAACTATGTCCCTTTGCCTTCTTTCTAAGTGAACTCAACTGTTTAAATTTTTTTTATTATTTTTGAAAGGAAGGCCTTTTAGACCAATGGCTGTGTTACAAGGTTTTAGACTAGCCTGCATACACACATAAGTATTTTGAAATTTTTTGCACAATATGGTATTCCTTTGTTTTATGTGTAGTGATAAAATTTTAGACAACTTAATTATTTCAGGCTTCTTAAGTTTACCCATGCTATCTTCCTCTATATCAACTTCAACAAAAATTTCTTTGGGATTTGTAGCAATATTTGTTAAAATTGATAATTTTTTTGAAAGGGAAAATTTCTTGGATGATGAAGTATCTAGGTAAAGTAGAAACATCAGACTGTCTTGTTCCAGATTCCCAAAGATTTGTGTTTTGTGGGGTGTTTCAATTTTTCTGGATTAGCAAAAGGAAGAGGTTGTGTTCTTATGATTTGTTTTTCTTTTGGGCAACCTGTTCCCTTTTCTAAACTGATTCTTGTTTCTGATATTTCATTTTCAATTTGCAGGAAATCAGTTTCAGTTCTATTATCTTGTGGTGTTTCTGGATCGTGATAGTTTTGACTATCGAACTCATCATAGAGGAAGTGATCTGATTGTTGTAATGTGCTTAGATCTTCACAATCTTCATTTACTTTCTCATCAAGGTCATTTTCATTATACAAGATGAATGAGTCCAAGTCTGAATGAATTGAATAGATAGGGGTGTTGTTGGGTCTATCTAGGTTTCTTACCATATACTTCATATGAGATTACCGGTAGAGTCTCCTAGTTTGGTTAAAAATCGGGATGGTAGCATAAGACATGTCAAGTTGGAGGTTTCCCAGAAATTTAGCTCCCCAAGATCGGGACAAAAGCATGCCATATTTGGGGGGAATGTCAACCACGAATATATCCGTGACCAGGCTCTTAGTAGGAATTTGTGCTAGATTGACACATAAGTCCTTTATTAGGCCCAAGAATTCAACTCTTCTTGAATCGAAGGAATACAGATCTTTGTAGGGCCTAGTTATTTCTAGGCCCAATATTTCCATCACTACCTTTGGCATGAGGTTGTGAGAGGCACCAGAGTCAAGCATGGCATTATGGAGGATTTTGTCGTGTATGTTTAGGCTAACATAGAATGGAGGAATGGATCCTTATTGGTATTTTCGATCTACTTCGGGTCCAACAACAACTCTGGTTTATCATCCGCCAAATTCAGAGTGTTGGTATCATTTCCTATGTTCAAGACTTTCAAGACTTGGGAGCAGTACATATCCTGATCCACCAATTCAGTGATAGGGATGGTTATTTTGATTTTAGTGATCTCTCCTTAAAAAATGAAAGGTGCTTGAGTTTTAGACTTATTTACATCAGTTTTATCAGCCATAAATTTCTCCACATTTTTAATTTTCTGATTTTGGTTCGGGGCTTTGGTCATTAGAGTTTTCTCAGTGCCGCTAGCAGAGGTGCTAGGACAGCTTGTGTCAACTTCTGGTTGGCTAGTTTTATCCTTTTTGGGATCAATTTTCTTAGCCATGGTGCAGTTATTGTCTATTGTTCTTTTAAGAATGTTCTCGGGAGTTTTCTTAACATCAGTGTCTGATTTGTTTTTTCTGGAGTTTTCTTGGTTTTTCTTACTCCTAAGATCATATTTCCTATGGAATTCCATTATGGAATTTTCTAATCCTAATTCATGGTCTTCGAAATATTCATAGCTTGTTTCATCTTGGTCTGAGGAGAAAAAACCTTTTTATTCTTCTGTGAGAAAAAACTCACCCTCACTATTAGATCCTATTAAGTTTAGATGATTCTCATATGGTTGTTCAATATCTCTTTCCCCTTCGTCAACATAGTTATCTTGGAAGGGTGGCCTGATTTGTTGATCATTTTCCCTTGGTCTATTTTGGGGCGGGTCTCTTCTGAAGTTTTGATTCCAGTTTCTGTTTTGGGGGTTTGTTTGGTTGTCCCTAGGGGGTGTTATTTCATTTATGCTTATTCTTTCCATCATTCTTTCCATGGTCCTAAGAAGGTTGTCCTTATTGGAATCTGATGAGGAGGTGGAAGGCATGGTGTCATCTTTGTATGTTACCCTCTTTTCCGATCTTAGCCTAGCTCCTTTTTCAATTAAGTTGGCCTCTACACTTATAGCTCCTTTTTCCATGTCTTCTAGAGTTAGGGGCTCTCTTTCTCTTAGTTGATAGGCCATGTCGGGGTTAAAACCCTATGGTAATTTAGCTAAGGCTAGGCCTAATGGGGGTTTCATGTTCGGCGGTAGCGCGTTGTAAACACTATTGAACCTAGTGAAATAGTCTTGGACACTTTCCCCCGTGTTTATTTTGAGGTTGCTATATTCTGAGAGGATTTGAAGAGGGTTTTTATTTATTTCCCATTTGTTTATGAAAGTTTGGTAAAGGGAAGGGAGATCATGTATGTTGTTGGGAGTTAGGCTTTTGAACCATTTCTTAGCTTCTCCTCCTAGGCTTTGGGAAAACATTCTCATTTTCATGGTTTCCTCTTCTAATTCCATGTAGTCAAAAGCATCATTCATTCTATCTACATGTTGTTGGGCAGTAGTGGATTCAGCCCCGGTGAAGTGTGGGATTCTGGATTGGTAATCATTTGGCAAAGGTACCAATGGTTGTGATAACACAAGGGGCATGTACCATGTTTCCATGGTGGGAGCTAATGGTGGATTTACAAGTGGAGGATTTGTGCTATGAGATGGAGTGGTTTGCACAGTGGTAGTGTGAATGTGTGTGGTGGAAGTAATTGGACTTGTAAATTGATTTTGAGTAGACTTGGGGTGAAAAGAGTTGAAGTGATGGAGAAGTTATAGATCAGGTGGTGTAGAAGGAGAAGCTTCTCTGCTAAGACTCTGCTGCAAGTCTATGAGCTGAAGATCGGTATGGTCGATTGTTACATAGTAATTTGTCACCATCCCTGAAATCCCCATATCGCCCATTGGAGGGTCATTTCTGTGACCAATAAGTAGTGTCATGCCATGCAAATACCATCATTGCATCCCTTTCCATGAGGACAACATTTCTTCTGTTGATCATTTCCCGAGCAGACCCCTAAAAACACCTGTTTTTTCCTTGACGCTGGTAGCCCATTATGTCCTCGCGCCAATGAGGAAAATTAACACTGAGCCCACGCAAATTGGTGCTCTGTCCCAATTGAGCACCCGCGCCAATCTTCTTTTGGAATTTTTTTTAAAAAAAGAGGCAAAGTTTCGATTACAACAACTTCGTGGATGAGTCATCAGGAGTGATTTTGACTGAATAACCACGGTCTTCCTCCTTTGGCTTCTTGTTTCCACCTTATGAGGAACCTCCCAAGGGATAAGGCCTCCCTTCCACTATTGTAGGGATCCCAACCTCCTCCTCTCCTCTATAAATATAGCCTTCATCCATTGATGAAGGGGCTGAATAGCTGAAAGGATGAATGGCTGAATAGCTAGTTCCCAAGAGCCATCAGAGCCTTATGTTGCAAGAGCCGTGATTCATTCCCTTAAGGCCAAATCCAAGCAAGGAGATTAGTGTCGAGACATCCGAAGAGAGAGGCTTGTCCCATCCTCGACAGGCTTTTTCGAGACATGTTCCGTTGGCGACCCTCTGAAGGAGAATTCAGCGTCAGGGCTATGGTTGTATTCTTCTTTGATTGATTAATGATAAGCGACTATTGGTTATGGTTCCACTGTTGTTGTTGATTAGGATGATGATTTATGTCTTATATGACTGACATATAGTTGCATATACTGGATTTTACGCTTGCATTTGTTTTGTTTCTTGCATGTGAAGGTGTCCGATCACGAAGATCGTGAGGATTGTGATCTACCAGAGCTAAGGAACGAAAGTGCTACTTTCTCTACAAGCGACGGCGTTGGATTCCAGGTAAGCCTTCATCACTAGTTTGTTTATTTTCAATTAGGAACCTGCACTATAGCGTGAACGATTGTTGCTATACCTGTTCTAGGCTAGTAGGGATCGCCTCTGTCCATAGAGGGGATTTACCTCCACAACAAATTGATGACTCCACTGGGGACATATAGCTTGTTGTTGTTCTGCTTTGTAAGTTACAGACGGAGCCTGAAGTTAGCCAGATAACCTTCGAAACGCTCTTGCTTTGCATTAGCGAAAGTAGATGAATGTTGCTTCAATCAATCTCTGGTTTAGTTTATGAACTTAACACTTGGAGTATTGTCTTGTCTTTTCGGTTGTTTCTCGATTCTACTTGCTTGGTCGGCTCTTTTGGCTGGCTCTTTTTGTGTTTGGCTTTTGGTTCAGCCCCAGAGGATCAAATCTGACCTCTGTTTTTTTGAGTTTTCATCCTTTCATGGTTGGCTTGATTGGCGTGGTTTCCACCTTGACAGTCGCGCCAATTGGCGCAGGTTGTCAGTTCATCACTCGTGCCATCTCCTGTCTGGCGCAGATTACAGCCAGAAAGTCGCGCCATCTCTTGTAGGTGCTAGGGTTTACCCTTGTTCGGAAGTTTCTTTTGGTCAATGATTTGCTTCTGGGTTTGTTTTAGATTCTTCTTGAAGTGGTGAGTCTAGTCTTGGTTGCGAGAAATTCTTCGTTTTTTCATTTTCAGGCGTTGGCGCTTGTTGTCAGTTAGCAACCCGCGCCAATTGCGCATTGGCACTAGTTTTTAATGAGAAATTCATGCCAGTTGGTGCTAGTTTTCAATGACAAAGTTGGGCCAATTTCAGGGTGTGTGAAAATTGAGACTTTTTCCCTGAATCCTTCACCAGTGTGTCTTTCGCTTCTGGTCTTTTCTCTATATGAGCATAGATTACATTACTCATTGTTTGAAATGTCTTCTCTCCATGATTGCTTGATGTAAAAGGGAATGAATGCCTTGTTTTGATCTCTTGCTTTGGAAGTCCTCTTTGTGTTTGACCTCATATGTCTTGTCGCCTTTTGAGGGATTTCGTGACAAAGTGTTTGAAACAACAATTGCATTCTTAGTGTTTGTTTACATCTCTTTTGCATTCATCCTTCATTAAGAAGATTTCCGTTTATTTAGTTTTCGTCTTAAAGTGTTCTTTTTGTTAAAATGCATTAGATCACATTGCATTGAAGAGCATTTTGAGATTTATCATTGAACTTAGATCACATTGTTTAATGATTGAAAGCTAAAAATCACTTTGAGTGCATTCTCTTTCATTAAGAGCATTCATTAAGTAGATTCTCATTTCATCGAAAAATGCGTTGAGTGCATTCTTATTATTTGAAAAGGAAAAAGAAAATTGTGCATAGATTACAATTGCATAGTTTTCGAAAAAGAGGATTTTGCATAGATCACATTACATTGTTTGCATCGTTGAATGTTTGAAATTACTTTTGGATAGTGAAAGTCATCTAGTTTGGAAAAGATTTCGTTTGCAGTGTTTTTTTATGTCGCATCATTGTTTGAAGCTCTTCCCTTAACTAGATAGCATTCATCGAATTGAAAAATTTTCTTTTCTCATATAGCTGCATACAGGAGATTGTCATATGACATATGGTAGGGCCTTGAAACCGAAACATAATTGAAGATCAACCATAAAATTTACTCAATTTACCTAAGGAAGCATTGAAACATTAACACAACATTTAGTGGTCTAGGCTAGAGATGTGTTCCGGTGTCTTTAAACCTAGTAGCTACCGTTCGCCTCTTGGCTTTAGACAGCACTAGTACAGATTTGTGCTCCCCGTACCGTCGCGTATATAAAGGGATACCCTAATAGGTTTCTATCCTTTATCCATAGGAAGCCGAGTCTGCCGCCCTATACCCATGATACATTGAACACAACATTCGGGGAGATTTCCTGCACGTGCGTTAAGTCCTTGGTTGATTTCTCTTTCATTTTGAAACCAATGTGTATATTTTAGTTCACGGTTATTTGGTACACCCTTTGCCTAGAATTCCTGAGCAGTCATTTTGATCTTTTCTGACTCTTTAAATTTGAAAGGATCATCAAGCACTTGTCCTTTCATGCTTGTTTCCAATCTGAAAGTGATAGAGTCACCTTTTGCCTATTTCTCAACTCTTAAAATATGAAACGGTAGAGTTTTGTTTCAATGTTTTAAAAATTAACTGCCCACGAAATATTCCTGGTTAAAGTTAGCTTCCTTAGGGTGTTGTTCTAAAGATCGTTTCCAATGGCAACTTTTCCGGAGTTCACCAACCAAGGAATCCCCTCCGATGGGAATCCCGGTCCTTTTCCTCCTTTTGGGAATGTTGGTGCTCCTTATATGGCAATGTTGTCCCTTCCTAGGTTAACTGTTGGGTTGCCTGTTTGGTTGTTTTCAACCTCTGTGGTCCCGAATGTCTCAGCTACTGGTCAATCAGTTCCTCCGCCTGAAAAAAATCATGTTGATTCTAAGGTGGACCTCTCCCCTTCTTCGCCTATTTCTGCGTCCTCCTCTTCTAATTTTCCTAGTGAAAGTCTGGATTCGAGTAACCAGGTGGCTAAGAAGAAGAAGAAGAATACAAAGAAGAAGAAGTTCGATAAGAGAGAGGCTAAGGCTGCAACTACTACTTCTGGAACATCTCCTCTTGATAAACCTTCCAACCCTCCGTGGAAAGTCAAGTTCCCTTGTATGTTGTGCACGGGAGACCATCTTCTTCGAGATTGCCCTGGCATTCCCAAGGTGCTCGAAGTATGGTCCAGCGGTCGCCCGCCGTTGCCTTTGGCTTTTGGGAGTCAGGTTGGGGGCACTTTTTCGGCTAGTGCTAGTAAGGCTCCTAAGAAGCAGGGTAAGATTACCAATCCCTGTAAGTTGTGTGAAGGGCACCATGCCATTCACCTTTGTCTGTATATGGATGAAGCCAAGCGAGTTTTGGACAACTCAACTATTTCTGCACCATGCCTTCTGGCTGGTTACAAACAACTTTCTTTGAGTCCTCCACCAGTTGATCCTACGATTGGTCAAGAGTCATCCTTGGTCGATCCCACTCCCTCAGAAATTCAAATTCAGGAATCCATCCCCAACCAAACATTGGTCATGGGATCGGTTGAGTTGGCCCCGTCTGCGGTGCACCAAGTCTTTCCGTTGAGAGTGGACCTCACATCCCTCGGGTTCTTCTTGTTTCTTCAGATTCTTCGGATTTGGAGAAAGATTCTCTTGTCCCTACACCTCAAGAAGCTACTCCTCCGCCTCCCGTGATGGAGGTCCCAGAGGATACTCCTCCTGCCTTCAAGATGGAGGTCGTGGAGGATGCTCCTTCTTCTTCCGTAACACCAGGGGAAGACCATCTCAATTCAATGGCAACCCCTCTGAGTAGTTTGGTTTCTTCCTTTGATTGGAATCGATTTACAAGATACCGCCTTCCGTCTTATGTGCCTTTCGAGATCACAGTACAGGCTTTTAGTCTGGTCGTACCCAGCACCATTATAGACGAAGGCGCGTCTGTTAGTGTTCTATCCTCAACTACTTGGCAAGCTTTTGGCTTGCCGCCGCTTGCGCCTGTTACGCAGAATCTGTTGGCATTTAACAGAAGAACGAGTCAACCGTTAGGGATCCTTCCAAGGTTACTTGTTACTTTCGGAGGTAAAAATTTCCATATGGATGTGATGGTTGTTTGAGGCCCCTTGGATTTCAATCTGCTCTTGGGGCGCGATTATACCTATGCCATGGGAGCACTTTTCTCCTCCCTTTTTCGTGTGGTCTGTTTTCCACATGAAGGACGGATCGTGACCATTGATCAGCTTTTGTTCTTCAGTCTTGATGTGGCAGCTGGCCTACCATCATCCCTTCCTGGTTTTTATCAACCCGTTGTATCTGCCCCACCGCAGGTCAACTATGTGGCTACCTACCATGTGCCTATACTCAGTGATGATGCCGTCATGCATGGTGTGCTGGGGGCATTGGGTCCTGACTTCCAGGATGTTTTCCGTCCATTGGGAGTGGAAATATTGAAAGCGATGACTTCCTGTTCATTATGATGGGGTCGTCAGAGCACAGTTCGTTTTCTTGTGTCAAGCTCCTTAAAAAATGAAACAAGGTCGTTGAAGCACAATTCATTTTATTGTGTCAAGCTCCTTAAAAAATGAAACAAGTTTTTCAGAGCACAATTCGTTTTCTTGTGTCAAGCTCCTTAAAAAATTAAACAAGCTGGTCAGAGCAGAGTTCCTTGTCTTGTGTCAAGCTCCTTGAAAAATGAAACAAGGTCTTCTGAGGATAGTTATTTTAATGTGTCAACCTCGTTAAAATAATGAAACAAGTTGTTGTTCAATTCGAGTCTTTGGTAAGATCTCGTAAAATCCCAGTCGAGTCTTTCTTTAGATATCGTAAATTGAACCTTCACTCCATCTGCCTTTCATATGGACTGAAGCTTGGGAGGCATGCACCTCGAATTGAGTCACCATGTTGGGGGCATGCTTACTTTTTCAAGCATAGTTTGTTTTCGTTTCAAGATTGTGTAAAAATGAAACCAGTTTCAAGCATAGTTTCTCTTTGTTTCAAGCTTGTGTAAAAATGAAACCAACTTCAAGCAGAGTTTCTTGATTTCAAGCTTGTGTAAAAATGAAACCATTCCCATTTTACCTCTTGTGATTGCCATTTTTCTCAGCCTGTGTTTGCCAGATGAGCCTTGGTTTTCTCACTCCATCCTCACTATCTGCTTGGCCGATCATATGCCTTCACTTGGTTGTTTTACCTGTTCCTGAGGAACCACTGTGATGAGTGGTATTTGTTAGCCAAACTCTTGACCTTTATCATGTTCTGAGCAGTTCCACCATTACCGGAACCAGTTTCTACCCTTTATACCACTCGTTCCTCCAGGTGGAGTCAACTTTCAGCTCTTTTCTGACTCTCTAAACATGAAAATATTGCTGAGTCCCTTGTTGGTTTGATATCGATAATGTGGACATGAAACGACATCTACCCAGTATATTTTTACCCATTTTTCAGGCTGGGATAGATTATTTATGAAAAAGGAATACCCTAGCCTATCGCAACTAGGAGGTTTTCTCAAGTATCGTTTTCCACCTTTTTAGATCTGAGGAACTATTTAAGAAAAGGGACCATTGGATTTTACTTTTCTGCTATCTTTTCAAACTCTCTAAATATGAAAAGATGCCAGGTTATTCCTTTGTCAGACTCCTTAAACCCTGATGACATTGGATTCAGTCGTAATGACGTTATTCGAGTTCCTCCTTCCTAGGGCTCGTTAAATGTACTAGGATGGATTCGCTCGAAGGGCGGACTTATATGACAAGCATATGGTATCCTCTTCAAGCTTGTGTAAAAATAAAGAGGTACTCGCCAGAAATGGTGGGGAAAAATGGAACCAATATCATTGTCGTGTCGGTAGTATGTCGCTCTTGAACATGGCACTTGTTTGCATTCCTATCGGGTTGGGGACATCTCATCTCATTTTCCACTTGCCTCCGTGGGTTTGGGTGATCTGTTTTGACCTCTCATCTGCTCTTTGCCTTGTCACCATGACCCTTGATCTTTTGATGTCAAATACTGCCAAATCCACTGTCGTGCTGCCGATATGTTCAAGAGAAGTTGACCTCTGCAAATTTCAACCTTCCTCTGATTCTCATATGATCTTGATTCACAAAGACATTATGTTCCTCTGTCTCGTGTCGATAATGTGGGAAACACTATGGCTTGCCTTCAATCAAGGTCACTTCCTGTCGACTTCAGCTCATTATCCAGGAAGCTGATCTAGAGACTCCCTTCTAGTACCTTAGAGACTACATGTCTCAATGGCAGGTTTTTCACATTCGACGTGAGGTTTTCATCATTGGCCTCTGATCAAGCGATTCTATGGGTGTTCAACACCAGCTCATTGATTCACACACTGTGGATTGTACCTATAGTACATTAAGGACCACTGTCATTATTGGTGGTACCTCTAGCGTCTATTAACAGCTTTCATCATTGGCTAGTAATCAGGCGATGTTCTTGCATGTTCGACTTCATCTCACATATTCGCATGCTTGAACTTGTACTTTGTTCGGGTCGAGATGGAGCGCAAGACCCTGGATTCCTATCTATTATAATCCAGGCTGCGATTTTGTGGATTCTTATGATTAGTTGCATGACTCACGGATTGGATGGCTGTGACCATACCTGAGTCTATTTATCGATCCTCACTGGATGGCTGTGTCCATGCCTTGGGTCTCGATTATTGTATACTCTGTTATGGATGGCTGTGCCCATACCACATATATATCATGTATTTGAGATATCATTTGTACTTCTCTATGCATGTTTTCCGACGGTGGTGTTTTCAGTTGGACACGTTCTCGTAAAGCATTTCACCTCTCTCTCTCTTTCGGGCCTCATGCTTTAAGGGGCATCTGTTACACAGTAATTTGTCACCATCCCTGCAATCCCCATCTCGCCCATTGGAGGGTTTTTTCTATGACCAATAAGCAGTGTCATGCCATGCAAATACCATCATTGCATCCCTTTCCATGAGGACACATTTCTTCTATTGATCATTTCCTGAGTAGACCCCTAAAAACACCTGTTTTTGCCTTGGCGCTGGTAGCCCGTTATTTCCTCGCACCAATGAGGAAAACTAACACTGAGCCCATGCCAATTGGCACTCTGTCCCAGTTGAGAACCTTTGCCAATCTGATTTTGGAAAGTTTTTTAAAAAAAGAGGTGAAGTTTCGATTACAACAACTTTGTGGATGAGTCATCAGGAGTGGTTTCAACTGAATAACCACGGTCTTCCTTCTTTGGCTTCTTTTTTCCACCCTATGAGGAAACTCCCAAGGGATAAGGCCTCCCTTTCACTATTTTAGGTATCCAAACCTCCTCCTCTCCTCTATAAATAGAGCCTTCATCCATTGATGAAGGGGCTGAATATCTGAAAGGCTGAATGGCTGAATAGCTAGTTCCCAAGAGCCATCAGAGCCTTATGCTGCAAGAGCCTTGATTCATTCCCTTAAGGCCAAATCCAAGGAAGGAGATTAGTGTCGAGACATCTGAAGAGAGAGGCTTTTCCCATCCCCGACAGGGGTTTTTCGAGATGTGTTCCGTTGGCGACCCTCCTAATGAGAATTCAGTGCCAGGGCTATGGTTGTATTCTTCTTTGATTGATTAATGATAAGCGACTATTGGTTATGGTTCCACTCCTATTGTTGATTATGATTATGAGTTATGTCTTCTCTGACTGACATATAGTTGCATATACTAGATTTTACGCTTGCGTTTTTTTTGTTTCTTGCGTGTGCAGGTGTCCGATCATGGAGATTGTGAGGATTGTGATCTGTTGGAGCTAAGGAATGGGAGCGATACTTTCTCTACAAGCGACAGTGTTGGATTCCAGGTAAGCCTCCATCTCTAGTTGGTTTATTTTCAATTAGGAACCTACACTATCACGTGAACGATTGTTTCTAGACCCGATTTGGGCTAGTAGGGATCGCCTCTGTCCGCAGAGGGGATTTACCTCCACAACATCAATTCTACTTTGTGACTTGGTTCTGAAAAGGTTTTTGGTATGGTGAAAGTCAAACTGGGGATCTTGCAAGGTTGTAAGCTGTTTAGGTACATAGATTGATTTATGAATGGTCCTTTTAGTAGCTAATTTTATAGTTTCAGAAGTTTACCACAAAATATTTTCTAGGTCATCAACTATAGTAGGAGGGTTTGGGTTCAGATGAGATCTGGTAATGATTCTTCACGGAGCCAGATTTCAAATTCAAAATTTAGAGAGGCTGAAAGTTTATGACTGCTTTCAGAAGACTGACCTCTCTAGGTGCTATCAAACTCGCATAGTGTGTGACTAAGGTTCTAGATTTCCTAAGGTTATTTTGATGCAGTCCTACAAGAGTCTATAGATACTTAGCAAAATTTAGAAGGCCTACTGGAGGCTAGTGGAGTCGCCAGGTGGATATTTTTAGTTGTTTTGAAGATATGTTGTCTATGGTCCACCACTAATACTGACAAAAAACAATCTAGAAATGTTTTGGGGTTTTCTGAGTTTTCTATATGCAGCCCTTAAGGTATGTAAAAGTGTCCTATAGCTGAGTCATCAATTTTCTAAGATGGTGAAAAAGATAGATTCTACTCTTAGGCTATCAGTTAAGTTCTCTATGATTTGGTGAAGGTTTCTAAAGTCCTAAGGGATACTTAGTTTTTCACTGACATCAGAGGTTGCATCAGGCTCACCATTGTGTTAGTGATAGTGATGAGGTAGCTATAAATCATAGGATACTGTTTGATGAAGGGATTCTGGATTCCTAAGGGGTATTTAGATTTTTATGAACTCATAGGGTCCCACCATGATCGCCATTATGTTAGGGTCCCATGATTTAGGCAAATTGGCTAAACCAAATGACAAGGTAATATCAGACCAGTCTTTGGAGTCCTAGGACCTAGCCTTCCTGGACTCAGAGAGGGCTTTCTCTATTGTGAGAAGGATGTGAACTTGTTCGCTTTGGATGATTGATTTTAGGCTAGTTGTTAAGTGTAATTTGTTTGTTTGTTTTGGGTTGGGGTAAGATTCCTAAGTAGGATAGGTGGAATGAGAGATTATAATAGGCCTATGGGGTCAGATTAAGTCTAGGATGCCTAAATGATTAAGACAGAGTGTATTGCAAGGTCGATTTAGCAAGGTTAATGGATCCTTAGGTTATGATGAGGTGTAATGAACATTAAGTTTGGGAAAAAACAAGAGGTCTTAAACATATATAGTATGAAAGAAATAACTCACGAGGTAGGCCAAACCATTAATCTTTGTGAACAATACTCAAACTGATAAACATGTAAGATGAACATTCTAGTGATACATAGAAGCATTAAAACTCCTAAATTTAGAAATTCACCTTTAGCTTTTTGAGAAAACACATAATATAAACAAACAACTCAATATATGGAGAGGGAACTCCTAAAAAACATATATCAAACTATCAGGAACTCTGAAACAAGTTGGTAAGCATGGGAAAAGGGCAAGATCGAAACAAGGCCTCTTTGTCTTAACCTAATCAATCAATATTCCATAGAAAAGCTTCACAATAGGGTTTTGAAAACTTTAAATAAGCAGGGAATACCATGAACCATATTTATAAGATAACATACTAACCATTCATGAAATAAAAACAAGTTTTAGTGGGCCCAAGGAGCAATCAAGAATTCCTTAAGATGACTAAAAGAAGAAAACATCGAGACTATAGAAAATAGGAGGTTTGAGGTGCTTCCATGAGCATATCTCAACCTATAATTTTCTGATCTATAGAAACCAAGTAGACTGAAAAAAAATGAGGACAAAAAAACATTAACAAGTTAGGAAAACATCACCATTCATCAAGCTATGGAATCCTGCAAGCAAGCTTCTCCAACATCAAGCCACACAAGCCATTCATTCACTTCATAAAACCAATATGTTATCCAAGCTCATAAAACCATGTATTTCTCTTAAACACATCAAGTCCCAACTATTTACAATGAATCCTCATGTCTTATATAACAAATGAGGAGAGGAGAGCCTACCAGAGCATCTAGAAGCCTATTGGCTGAAGAGAAATATCCTAACTTGTCCTTGAGGCTTTGCAAAGCCCAGGGCACAAAATTATCTAAATAAAATATCTTTTCTGACTATAAGAGGAAATAAAATTGAATTTTAGGATTGAAATACCTAAGAAAACTTTCCAAACTCACATTTTTTTCACTTAGACATAGGAGAGTAGCACATGTGTCAAACAATGAAAAAATTCTAGGTGTGTAACACAGAAATAGGCCCTGTTGTAGCAGTCTTTTGGAGGTCTTCCCGATACCGTATTTGGCTCTGTGATGGCTCGTTGGAAAGCATGATGAGTCTAATTTTCAAAAATGTTTGATTTTTTCTGAATGGATTCCATTTAACTGCTCAAAAATAAAATCTACCAACACTATTCTGTGCGTAACACCTGATCTGAAAAGGAGGCAGAAAGGTCAAATTTTTGATATTTTTTTACCTTTTGAGGGGGTAAACCTACTCCAAATGATCTGAAAATTGGTGAGTAGACTGTTGGTGTTGTGAAAAAGAAAAAATTTAAACTTTGAGAGCTGAATATTCACCAATTTTGTGTGTAACACCTAGGGTGTTGCGCTCCTAGGGGTCAGAATTTGGAAAAAACAAAAAGTTGTTCAATTTGCCTCAAAATTGGTGGGTAGACCCTTCAAGAGATTTTGGATACTTGTTGACAAGCCTAAGCCAAGACTCCAAGGATTTCATGCACTTTGGCTCCTTTTAGGTCTTCTAGTTCAATGAGGGCCTTCTTTAGCTTGGTGCTATCAAGCATGCTTCTCCTTGCATAATGTTTGGCCATTTTCTTTTGTAGGGAAAGGCCCCTCTTAACCTCCTTGAAATTCTTATGTTCTTCTTTGTAGTAGTAGATGACCCTTTGAGCCATATCAAAATCCCTTTCCCACTCCCAAAGCTGTGCATCTTTTTCCAAGAGGAGCAACCTAGTTTTCATCTCTTGGTCCTCATTGTCACTGTCTAGATCAATGAATTGAGATCCTTGAGAAGTCTTCTTGATCCTTTTTCTCCTTCTTACCTGTACCTTCTGCTCACCTTTGTCCACCTTTCCTTTTCCCTTTTCCTGATGCTTGATCGCTGGAGGAGAGATGGCCCCTTTTATTTTTGAGGTAGCAAACACATCTCTTCTACCTCTGTGATAGGTGCATGTGAGAGGTTTTATGATGGTGTCTCTACCTTTGGAGGTGCCACAAACCTTGTAATCTTATTCATCATAAGACTCACTATTTTGACCATTTTGCTCATCATGAGGCTCACTGATTTTAACTATGTTTTCATGTTGACTGTTTCCTTCTTGAGAGGCTGCCTCTTCTTGGTCTTCATCACTCTACTGTTCCTCTCCTTCATACTCTGTTTCTGTCCCATAATCTAGATTATTTTCGCCACTTTCATCATCTTTATCAAGCTCTACACTTGCCTCAATGTTTTCAACCTTTGTCTTACTTGCATCTGTCTCTTGATTTTTTCTCTCATCAATTTATTGTTTCTTAGGTCAAAGGCTGCAATGAGTGAGGTGATGGGCGAATTTTTCAAATGGGGACCGAGATGAAATTCTCTAGGAGTGCACCCAGTGTTTTGAGGTTTTTTTGATGTCACCCAGCCTCCTCTGTCACATATAAAAAATTTCTCCTTCAAACCATAACCAAAGGTATTTAAAATTGATTTCTTGCAGCCTAGGGATTGGTTTAATTAATCCTTTAAATAACTCTTTTCCTAGGAAAATGAAAGCTTCGGAGGCAAGACAATAAACTACCAACCTTGTGTCTTGACTTGTGTAGAAGCTTTGAAGGTAAAAAACTGAAATTTTGGCTTCTTTTAGAAATTTTGGGCAAACTTAGCCTGTGCATAACACCAGTGCATAGCGCAGGTGCGTAACACCAGTGCGTAGCGTAGGTGCGTAACACAGGTGCATAACACCAGTGAATAACATGCAGGAGACAGGCTAGTTAGGCTGTAGGGGCATAACACAGGTGTGTAACAGAGGTGCGCAACAAGCCGGTGACGAGCCAGTTGGGCTCTCAGGAGCGTAACAAAGGTGCACAACATGCCGGTTTCAGGCACTTGCTATGTTTGTGTGTAACACTAGCCCAAGTGCATAGCGCTAGGCCCTGGGTGCATAACGTAGTGTTAAATAACACTGCGGTCACCCCTCCTGTGCGTAACACTGGCCCAGGAGCGTAGCGCCTGTAAACTTCACCGATTTGCTAAGAAACTATTGAAACCTTCTCTCAACAGCTTCCTCTAGCTTGGAGATGACAGATAATGCAAGGGAAATACCCAAAAGGTCTTTATAACCACTTTGAAAAATAACTTTGAAACCAAACCCACTTTTATAATGTTCATTTCCTTTCACTTTTTTCTCACTGTGTTTTTAGCCTTTTCTGGTCTTGTAGGTGAGTTTTGATTAAAACATTGTTATTTTTTCATTTCTGGAGGCCTCTCAAGGTTCTCCTTGATTTTGAAAATCTTCCTGAAGACACCAAGCCCATGCCTCTCAGCTTATACTTTGGAAAAAGAACTATTTTTAACTTTTAACACCTACACACAACAAACTCATCCCTTTTTTCCATTTCTCCTTTGACTGATATTCTGTGTTTGAAACCTTCTTTCCTTTGACCTTTTTTGAGATTCAAAAATTTGATGAGCTTAGTGAAAAGAGTCACCTTCACTAAGCGGGCCCAAAGGCCATTTTTGGCGCAAAGTATATTTTTAGACTACGTCTATTTTTAGACATGTCGATCATATTCTATGAGTTGCAGGATGCTATTTGTGGATGGTTGGTCAAGTTGGAAAAATATATGGACTTATATTTTTAGACATATTGGGTGGAATTTATTTTTAGATTGCTAGTCTAAAAATAGATATGTCGAATATTATTAGCTCTTAATAATATTTGGACTCTAAACATTGTCTTATTGTCTTGGAGCACTTCAGTTAAGTGCACAGATGTGGCACAGCAACTGAAATAAGGAATTACACTATTCCTAAGGGTTTAATGGAGCTATTGCATGGAGGACCTTAGTTATAACTCATGTGACAGAGTTTGGTGGAGTTGGAGAAGTAGTTGGTGGAGTTTTATTTAGTTTAACTCAGTTAGACTCAGTTGAGCTAGTTGTATCTATTCTAACTGATTGATACAATAGTGAGAGTGGTGTGAATTAATTAGTTAATTAATTCACTAAATAATAAATCATTAATCAACTAAAGAATACATTAGTTAACTACAATGCATGGCAGTTTCAGTGGAGACCAGTGGAGAGATAGGTGAAAGAGCAAGTGTGACTATCAGTTGTGACTATAGTGATGCATTGATTGCATCCAACACTCAGTGGAGATGCCAATGAGGATTGTGTGAGCAAGGCTAGAGAAAATTTGATTTCATTCAGAGCCATTCTTCAGTAGGTATTGCGTAGTAGAGGAAGGCTAGCAGGTGGCAAATATTGGTGCATGGATTTGCAAGATCGAGCATGATTAGTGTGTAGCGATTGTATTATACTAAGAGCTTGATATGATCAGCTTTGTATGAGGATTGTTACATGATATATATGACATATATTATATGTATATATTTGGGTTTTTGAGCTTCAGGATTTCCTATTAAACAACTGTGTTAATGTGTGTGAATTTTTATTGTTTCATGTGTGCATTGCAATCCTGATTTAATTTCCACAAATGATCAATGGTGGAATAGATTCTGTATTTTGCATGAAGTTAAAATAGTGTGAGATCAGGAGAATCTTGGACATATAACACATATTTTATATAATTTCTACATGGTGTCAAATCAGTTGATCATTGGAGGAGATTGCAATTATTGAAGCGGTTGAGTTTTGTGCTAGTGGAATTCGAATTTGCTGCAATGTTTTCTTGGTGTCGAAGTTGAGCATTCATTGAAATGTCTTTCAATGGATTGTAATTTGAGTATGCCCTTGATGGGAGCCCAAATTATATTTCATGGAAGGACAGGATGGAGGTGGTGCTTGATGATAATGGGTTGAAGGAGTTCATAGATGGTGATATTCTGAAGCCTGCTTCTAGTGATGCAGCCGCACTTGACGCATGGCAAAAGAAGGTAGCAAAGTGTCAAAGGATTCTGTTGGAAGGTGTGAAGGACCACATTGTGTCCAGCCTTCATGGTAAAGCCACTCCATTCTTAATGTGGAAGGATTTGATAGACTTTTTCCAAATCAGAAGCGACCAGAGGAAGTTGGCGCTTAAAGACAAGCTAAGAAAAATAAAAATGGAGAAAGGTGATAGTATACCAAAATACCTCACGAAGTTTTTCCACTGAAAGGATGAGCTGGGAAGTGTGGGGGTTACTATAGATGAATAAGACTTGGTGATATTTTCTCTCCTTGGGCTTCCGAAGAGTTGGCATAGCTACGAAGACTCTATCAATGGACGGGAGAAACTGCTGGGATGGGAGCGAATTTGGTCGGATCTTGTGCAGGAGGAGATAAGGTAGGGTACCAAGGATGGATCTTCATCGAAGAATGAATATGAAGAAAATTGTGCTTTGGATGCCAAAGCTCAGAAATGAAAAGGGAATAAATCTTCCAAATCTGAAGCTAAAGGCAAGAAGCAGGACTTGTCCAAGGTGAAGTGTTTTCACTGTCTCCAGCACGGGAATTTCGCCACTAATTTTCCACAGAAGAAGAAGAATAAGTAGGCTACTGGATCTGCAACTGGAGAGGCCTTAGCCTTGTAGTTTGAGCTGTATTTTTCTTTGATCGCATGCTTTGTTTCAAGTGTGATGGGATCTGTGTGGTTTCTTGACAGTGGTGTGTCTTTCCATATGACCGTAGACAAAGACTTGTTTAGTGATCTGGAGGAAAAGGATAGTGGAGTGCACATCGAGATGGGCGATGATGGTAGATACAGTGCGACTGGTATCGGGACCATTTCCTTTCAGAGGGAGTCTGGTAAACCTTTCATCTTGAAGGATGTCATGCATGTTCCAGGATTGAAGAAGAATATGATCTCTGTGGCGATGTTGGAAGACAAGGGTTATGATGTTGTTTTTAGCAAGGGAAAAACCTTCCTGCACAGTAAAACAACTGGTCAAACCAGGAGGATAGGGATTCGAGTTAAGAATATTTATCAATTGTAGGTATATGGCTGCGCAGCAATGGCAGGAAAAGAAAAAGGAGTGGTGAGCCGGGATGAGGGCGAATTGTGGCACATGAGATTGGGCCATCTTCACCATGGCACTTTGAAAATTTTGCAACAGATTTCTATCGGGCTTCCCAAGGGTACACTTGCGCAGTTAGATCAGTGCAAGGGATGTACTTTGGGAAAATTTGTGAAGACCACTTTTCATGAGAAGGATAGTCGCGCCTCGATTATCCTTGAGAGAATTCACACAGACGTGTTTGGACCTTTCTCAGTTGCTTCAAAAACCAAGCACAGGTATTATGTGATATTTGTTGATGACTTTTCTCGTAAGTTCTGGATCTTCTCCATGCAGAAGAAGAGTGAGACATACTCAAAGTTCTGTGAGTTCAAGGTGCTGGTTAAGAAAGAGTCAGGGAAGCAGTTGAAATATCTAAGAAGTGATAATGGTGGTGAATACATCTCTGGTGAATTCAAAGACTTCTGCAACAAAGAAGGAATTTGAAGAGAACTCATAGCGCCTCATAACCCACAACAAAATGGGGTCGCGGAGAGAAAGAAAAAAAAGATAGTGGGTGTTGCATGGGTGATGTTGCATGATCAGGGCCTTCTGATACACTTGTGGGATGAGGCATGCAACACTGTGGTTTATGTGTAAAACAGTTGTCCTCATAAAGTACTTGGCATGAGTTCACCCGAAGAGGCGTTTTCTGGTAAAAAGCCTGATATTTCTCATTTAAATATTTTTGGCTCACCCGTTTACATTCATGTGATGAAGGATGCCAGGAAGAAGCTGGAGCCGATCGTAGAGGTTGGGATATTTTTGGGGTACATAGAAACAACCCGCAATTATCGTGTGTATTTTCCAGATAGTCGGATGTCTATCATGTGATGGGATATCAAATTTCATGAGGAGAAATCCATGAAGTTGTCGCTTAGAGGGAGCTACACTTACATGCAAAAGAGGAGCTACTTGTTCCTAAAGATGAGCCTCAAGATGTGGATCAGCCATAAGAGTAGGTTAATGGAGTGGAAGAAAGCACTCATGCAGCACCAAACATCAGAGGGCGGAAGCACACTATAGAAGCTGAGTGACTGAATCTTGATGTAGTGTAGAATGTGGGAGTTAATACATCACAACGCAGACATAGACAGTCACCTGAACGATTTACTAGATACATGGATTTGATGAGAAACTGTATTGTGACGGAGCCATCCTCTTTCGAGGAAGCTGTGGAGGATCCCTCATGGGTAGATGCCATGGTGGAAGTGTATGATTTGATTGTCAGAAATAGTGCATGGAAGATTGTCCCAGGGTCGAAAGGGAAATCAGTGGTAGGTTCGAGATGGATCTACAAAGTGAAGAAAGTTGTTGATGGGAGCGTTGAGAAGTATAAGGAAATATTTGTTACCCAGGGCTTCTCACAGATCGAGGGGATCGACTATGAAGAAACCTTTGCACCTGTCGCAAGGTATTATTCCATATGGACCATCCTTGCTCTTTCAATGCAGATGGGTTGGCACATTAATCAGATGGATGTGAAGATTGCGTTCCTCAATAGAATCATTGAGGAGGAGGTGTACATTGAGCAGCCTGAAGTATTCTAAATCTTCAGCAGCGAGTTGCATGTGTGCAAGCTCAAAAGAGCACTATATGGACTGAAACAAGCACCTCATTCTTGGTACACATGGATAGACAGTTATTTCACTGGACTTGGTTTCGCCAAGAGTGAAGTGGATCCAAACATATAATAGATTGTGGTGGAGGGTAAGCTTTTGATCATTGTGCTTTATGTAGATGATTTAATACTAACAGGTGATGAACTGTTGATAAACTCATGCAAGGCAGATCTTGCAAATGAGTTCGAGATGAAGGACTTGGGCCTCCTTCATTATTTCCTGGGATTGGAAACTTGGCAGTGGAAAGGTGGACTGCTTGTGTCTCAAGGAAAGTACACCCAGGAGATACTGGAGAAGTTTCACATGCAAGGATGCAAGCTTATCGACACTCCTCTTCCTAGTGGTTGGAGGAAAGATGATGCTACATCGGCAGAGGTAGTGGATGCCACTGTTTATCAATAGTTGGTTGGTTCAATAATGTATTTAGTCAATACACGACTCAACATATGCTATGCTATGAACTAGATTTAACAAGCGATGGTGAAGCCTACCAAGCTCTTTTGGAAGGCAGGCAAGCATGTCCCGAGGTATCTCAGGGGCACATCTAGATATGGATTGTGGTACAGACAGTCGGATGAGGTGAAGTTTCATGGCTTCACAGATGCAGATTGGGCAGAAAGCCCAACAGACAGAAAGAGCACATTTAGAGGGATTTTCAGTATCGGATCTACAACAGTTTCTTGGTACAGCAGGAAAAAAAGATCCATGGCATTCAGTTCAGCGGAGGCCGAGTACATGGCAAAAATTTTGGCTATATGTGAGGCTGTATGGATGAGGAAAATCATGGTCGGTTTGTTCGGTTCTCACTTAGATCCTACTATGATATATTGTGATAATCAGAGTTGCATTAAACTTTCGGTTAATCCAATATTTCATGATAGATCTAAACACATTGAAATTTGGTATCATCATATCAGAGATTGTGTGCAGCGGAATATCTTGTTGGTTTCTTACATTCCTACAGAGGATCAGGATGCAGATATTCTGACGAAGGCGCTCACCAGGAGCAAATTTGAATACCATAGAGATAGGATCGAGGTGGCAGATAATCCCTATCTTGTTGAGAGGGAGTGTTGAGATTCAACAAGATGATGAGCTTAGTGAAAAGAGTCGCCTTGACTAAGTGGGCCCGCAGGCTATTTTTGGCGCAAAGTATATTTTTAGACATGTCGATCATATTCTATGAGTTGCAGGATGCTATTTGTGGATGGTTGGTCAAGTTGGAAAAATAGATGGACTTATATTTTTAGAAATATTGGGCAGAATATATTTTTATATTTCCAGTCTAAAAATAGATATGTCGAATATTATTATCTCTTAATAGTATTTGGACTCTAAACATTATCTTATTCTCTTGGAGCACTTCAGTTAAGTGCACAGATGTGGCACAACATCTGACAGAAGGAATTACGCTATTCCTGAGGGTTTACTGGAGCTATTGCATGGAGGACTTCATTTAGAACTCATGTGACAGAGTTTGGTGGAGTTGGATAAGTAGTTGGTGGAGTTGTATTTAGTTTAACTCAGTTAGACACAATTGAGCTAGTTGTATCTAGTCTAACTGATTGATATACTAGTCAGAGTGGTGTGAGTTAATTATTTAATTAATTCACTAAATAATAACTCATTAATCAAATGAATAATACATCAGTTAACTACAGTGCATGGCAGTTTCAGTGGATACCAGTGGAGAGATAGGTGAAAGAGCAAGTGGGACTATCAGTTGTGACTATAGTGATGCATTGATTACATCCAAGACTCAGTGGAGATGCCAATGAGGATTTTGTGAGAAATTCTGGAGCGAATTCAAGTTCATTCAGAGCCATTCTTCAGCAAGTATTGCACAGTAGAGACAGGCTAGCAGGTGGCAAATATTGGTGCATGGGTTTGCAAGATCGGGCCTGATTAGTGTGTAGCGATTATATTGTACTGAGAGCTTGATATGATCAGATTTTTATGAGGATTGTTACATGATCTATATGACATATATTATATACAGATAGTTGTGGTTTTCAGCTTCAGGCTTTCCCATTAAAAAAATGTGTTAATGTGTGTGAAATTTTATTGTTTCATGTGTGCATTGCAATCTTGATTTAATTTTCGTAAATGATCAAAGGTGGAATAAATTATGTATTTTTCATGAAGTTAAAATAGTGTGAGATCAAGAGAATATTGGACATAAAACACATAAGTTATATAATTTCTACAACCTTGTCATTATTTCTGTGGAAAAACACCTTTTCCAGCTCTGTGAAGTGTTGTTTATATCGTAGTCACATTTTTGCAGAATAGTCTTTTGACAAAGAGGTCCTTGTTGGGAGCTTCACTGTTCTGCTATAAACTAAGGGTATATTTGTTTATTTTTAGGTCACTTTGATCACTGTCTCTTTTGAACTTGGACAATTTTCTTTGTCACATAATGGTCCCTGCTTATCATAGTTAATGTCTTTGGCCATTTCCACCCATGTTTGTCCCCTTTGGCCATTTGAATATGTCTTTAACTTTTTTTAGAGAAAAATACCTTTGAACTGGGAGTTAGTGCTTGTCTGCCAAACCTTAGGGTAACTAAAAACCCTGGAAACCATCTATTGTGATGAAGGAGATTTTTTGGTCACTATTTTGACCCTCTTTGT
Organism: Pinus albicaulis; assembly: GCA_034641835.2. NCBI lineage: Eukaryota > Viridiplantae > Streptophyta > Pinopsida > Pinales > Pinaceae > Pinus > Pinus albicaulis. Next base: position 509,868,880 of record CM076577.1, read on the forward strand.
CTACCTTCCCATGCTTCTGAGTTCATACTTGCTCTATTGCTTGGTCAAAACAGTTAATGAATCTTGATTCCCAACCAAAAAATACCTTGCTGCTTTCTTCTAAGTTGTGAATGGTCTCCTCATATGATGACCTTCCTTACTTTACCTTACCTCATGGCTAATCTGATGTCCTTTGGTATTTTTACAGGAATATAAGCAAAGGGTAGCTATCCCTCTACAAGTTTCATGCTTGAAGCCAAACAACTTTTAAATGATCTTTTTGATTTGAGGTACAGTTGCTCATGTGCCACTATCTTTCATGACCTGCATGGAACTTTTGATGGGCAACACTTCATAACACTCTCTGATGAGATCATGTTCTTCCTTGTAAACGTTTTAAGCCCATTTTCATCTTGCTACCAGCTGTGGATTACTTTATAATCTTTTTAGGCCTCCTTCTTTGCCTTTGTTATGTTGTTTGACCATTTACAAAACATTTCTACATAAATTCTTGGGCATGGTAAATTGTTCCTTTGCAGGCTTACTGCTTGATGAAGAGGATACCTTTAGAGGTCTTCGATGTTCTTTGACCAATGATATTGCATCATCCTTGTGTTCACTTGATTTCACCTTTGAATACATGTGGAAATATTTAATTTAGAAACATGATAGTGCATAATCTAGGTGACCCTATTTGACTTATTGTAATGTCCTTGGAATAGGTTTTTGACTGAAACTTGAATCAGGGTTTGGATGAGGAGACAGGGTTTTTGACACTCTATTATGCACTACCATCCTAGACAACTAGAAGGCCTTGTCTCTACTTCAAAGAGCTTTTAGACAGGGATTTTTGACAACACCATTTCTTGAGGCACTTTGTGAGCAAGGAGAAAAGTTTGGTTTACTTGATAAAACAAGGTGTGAAAGTAGAGGGCTTAGGAGAACAGAGACAGAGTGTTATAGGTAGAGGTGGCAAACATCGTGAGAGTGTGGGACATTAGTTCAGTATTTGATATTATCTGGATGATAGATTGGCCATGCTTTGACAAGGAAATGGTGTAATGAAAAAATTTCTCTTTGAGGGGATTTCTACAACTCACATGATTCTTGAATTGTGTTTCTATAAATCTTGGACAAAAAATTTATTCATCTAAATAGGTGAAAATTAATGATGACTAACAAAGGTTAAGGTTAGGTAAATGTTAAGGTTAAGGTTAAGGTTAGGTTAAGGTTAAGGTTATGGTTAGGGGAAGGTTAAGGTTAAGGTTAAGATTAGGTTAAGGTTAAGGTTAGGTTATAGTTAACCTTAACCTAACCTTAACCTTACCATAACCTTTACCTCACCTTAACCTTAACCTTAACATTAACCTAACCTTAACCTTGACCTTAACAATAAACTAACCCTAACCTTGACCAAACCCTTAACCTTAACCTTGACCTTGACCTTAACCTTAACCTTACCTTTACCCTAACCTTAACCTTAACCTTCCCATAACCATAACATTAAACTTGAATTTACCCTTAACCTAACCTTAACCTTAAACTTAACCTAACCCTAACCTTGACCAAACCCTTAACCTTAACTATAACCTAACCTTAACCTTAACCTTCCCATAACCATAACCTTAACCTTAACCTTAACCTTAGCTTTACCTTTAACCTAACCTTAACCTTAACCTTAACCTTGAATTTACCCTTAACCTTAACCTTATCCTTAACATTAACCTTAATCTAACCTTAACCTGACTAAACAAGTAACTTGAAACTTAACCTAACCTTAACCTCGACTTTACCCTTAACCTAACATTAACCCTGAATTTACCCTTAACGTAACTTTAACCTTAATCTCCCATGACCAAAACCTTAACCTTAACCTTAACCTGACTAAACCCTTAAGGTTAGGGTAAAATTAAAGTTAAGGTTAAGGTTATGTTAAGGTTAAGGTTAGGTTATTGTTATGGTTAAGGTTATGGTTAGGTGAAAGTTAAGGGTTTAGTCAGGTTAAGGATAAGGTTAAGGGTAAAATTAAGGTCAAGTTTAAGGTTAGGTTATAGTTAAGGTTAAGGTTAGGTTAAGGGTAAAGTCAAGGTTAAGGTTAAGGTGAAGGTTAAGGGTAAGGTTAAGGTTAAGGGTAAGTTTAAGGTTAGGTTAAGTTTAAGGTTACATTAAGGGTAAGGTTAAGGCTAGGTTAAGGTTAAGTTTAGGTTAAGGGTAAAGTTAAGGTTATGGTTAGGGTAATATTAGGGTTAAGGTTAGGGATAACCTTAACCTTAAATTTAACCTTAACCTAACCTTAACCTTAACGTTAACCTTGAATTTACCCTTAACCTAAACTTAACCTTAGCCTTGACTTAACCCTTAACCTTAACCTTATCCTTAACCTTGACCTTAACTTTAACCTGACTAAACCCGTAACATTAACCTGACTAAACCCATAACCCTTAACCTTATATTAACCTTACCTTAACCTAACCTTAACCTTAACCTAACCTTAACCTTAACCTTAATTGTACCCTTAACCTAACCTTAACCTTAACTTTAACTATATTTTAACCTAACCTTAAACTAACTTAACCTTGACCTAACCGTAACCTTAACCTTACCTTAACCTAACATAACCATAACCTTAATTTTAACCATAACCTTAACCTTAACCTTGACCTTAAACTTAACCTTACCCTTAACCTTCACCCTTAACCTTAACCTAAGCCTAACCTTAACCTAACCTTAACCTTAACCTTAACCTAAACTTAAACTTCACCTTAACCTTAACCTTATCATACCCTTAACCTTGACCTTTACTGAAACCTTAACCTTACCTTTACCTTAAACTTAATCTTAACCTTCCCATAACCATAACCTTAACCTTGAATTTACCCTTAACCTAACCTTAACCTAACCCTAACCTTCACCAAACCCTTAACTTTAACTATAACCTAGCCTTAACCTTAACCTTCCCATAACCATAACCTTAACATTGACCTTCACCTTGACTTTACCCTTAACCTAACCTGACCTTCCCCTAACCTTAACCCTAATCTTACCCTATCCATAACCTTAACTTTACCCTTAACCTAATCTTAACCTTAACCTAACCTTAACCTTAACCTTAAATTTAACTATAACATGACCCTAACCTTGACAAAACCTTATCCTTAACCTTAACTTAACCTAACCTTAACCTTAATCATTAGCTTAACCTTAACCTTAACCTTAACCTTATCTTAACCTTAACTATAACCTTACCCTAACCTTAACCCTAACCTTACCCTTAACCTTAACCTAACCTTAACCTAACCTTAACTTTAACTTTAACCTTAACCTTTACTTTAACCTTAACCTTCCCCTAACCTTAACCTTAACCTTAACCTTCCCCTAACATTAACCATAAACTTAACTTTAAACTTAACTTTAGGTTAAGGTTAGGGTTATGTTTACGGTTATGGGAAGGTTAAGGTGAGGTTAAGGTTAATATTAGGGTAAGGCTAAGGTTAAGGGTTAAGGTTAATATTAGGTTAAAGTTAAGGCAAGGTTAAATTTATGGTTAAGGTTAAGGTTAAGGTCAAGGTTAAGGTTAAGTAAAGGTTAATGTTAAGGGTTTGGTCAAGGTTAGGGTTAGGTTATATTTAAGGTCAAGGTGAAGGTTAAGGGTAAGGTTATAGTTATGTTAAGGTTAAGGTTAAGGTTAAAGTTAGGTTAAGGTAAGGTTAAGTTTACGAGTTTAGTCAGGTTAAGGTTAAAGTTAAGGTTAAGTTTAAGTTTAAGGTTATGGTTAAGGGGGTAAGGTTAAGGTGTAGGTTAAGGTTACGGTTAAGGGGGTAAGGTTAAGGTGTAGGTTAAGGTTAAGGTTATGGTTAAGGTTAGGGTAAGGTTAATGTTAAAGTTAAGGTTAAGGTTAGGTTAGGTTAGGGTTAGATTATAAGGTTAGTCAAGGTTAAGGTTAAGGTTAGGTTAGGTTAGTTTATAAGGTTAGGTTACTTAAGGTTAAGGTTAGGGTCAATGTTAGGTTAAGGTTAAGGGTAATATTAAGCCCTTAACCTTCCTATAACCATAACCTTAACCTTAACCTTAACCTTACCTTAACCTAACCTTAACCTTAACCTTACCTTAAATCTAACTTTAACCTTAACCTTCCCCTCACCTTAACCCTAACCTTACCCTAACTTTACCCTTAAACTTCACCTTAAATTTAACCTAATCTTAACCTTAAATTTAACCTTAACCTAACCTTAACCTTAAACTTCTCCTAACCCTAACCTTGACCTTAACCTTAACCTTAACCTAATCTTAACCAAACCCTTAACTTTAACCTTAACTTGACTAAGCTCATAACCATAACCATAACCTTAACCTTAACCTAACCTTAATTTTGAGTTTACCCTTAACCCAACCTTAACCTTAACATTACCTTAAGGTTAGGTAAGGGTAAGGTTAAGGTTACGATTTTAGTCAGGTTAATTTTAAGGTTAAGGTTAAGGTTAAGGTTAAGGTTAAGATTAAGATTAAGATTAGGTTAAGGGTAAAGTTAAGGTTGAGGTGAAGGTTAAGGGTAAGGTTAAGGTTAAGGTTAAGGGTCTAGTCAGGTTAAGGGTTTGGTCAAGGTTAGGGTTAGGTTATAGTTAATTTTAAGGTTAGGGTTAAGGTTATAGTGAAGTTTAAGGTTAAGACCTGTAACCTTAACCTTTACCTTAACCTTAACTTTAACTATAACCTAACCTTAAAATTTACCTTAACTATAACCTTAATCTTAACTTTACCCTTAACCTATCCTTTACCTTAACCTTAACCTTAACTCTAAACTTAACCCATTAACCTTAACCTTAACCTTATCCTGACTAAAAACGTAACCTTAACCTTAACTTTATCATTAACCTAACCTTAACCTTAACTATAACATAAACCTAACCTTAACCTTAACATTAACCTTATCTTAACCTTAACCTTCACTATAACCTAACCCTAACCTTAGCCAAACCCTTAACCTTAACCTTAACCTGACTAGACCCATAACACCTAAACCTAACCTTGACCAAACCCTTAACCTTAACCTTAACATTCCTCTAACCCTAATCTTAACCTTAACCTAACCTTAACCTTGAATTTACCCTTAACCTAACATTAACCTTGAGCTTAACTATAACCTAACCCTAACCTTGACCAAACCTTAACCTTAACCTTAACTTAACCTTAACCTAACATTAACCTTCCCATAACCATAACCTTAACCTTAACTTTACCCTTAGACGTAACCTTAACCTTAACCTTACGTAACCTTAACCTAACCTTAACCTTAACCTTACCTAAACTTAACCTTAACTTTACCCTTAACCTAACCATAACCTTAACTTTACCCTTAACATAACCTTAACCTTGACCTTAACTATAACCTAACCCTAACCTTGACCAAACCCTTAACCTTCACCTTACCCTTAACCTTAACTTAATCTAACTTAACCTTAACCTTCACTATAACCTAACCTTAACCTTGACCTTAACTATAACCTAACCCTAGCCTTGGCCAAACCCTTAACCTTATCCTTACCCCCTTAACCTAACCTTAACCTTCCCCTAATCTTAACCTTAACCTTAACCTAACCTTAACCATAACTTTACCTTAACCTTGACTTTACCCTTAACCTTAACCTTAAACTTAACCTTATCTTACCCTTGACATAACCTTAGGGTTTGGTCAAGGTTAGGGTTAGGTTATAGTTAAAGTTAATTTTAAGGTCAAGGTCAAGGTTAAGGTTAAGTTAGGTTAAGGTTAATGTTAGGTTAAGGTTAAGATTAGGTTAATGTTAAGGTTAAGTTCAAGGTAAAGTTAAGTTCAAGGTTAAGGTTAGGTTAAGGGTAAGATAAGGTTAAGGTTAGGGTAAGGTTAAGGTTAAGGTTAATGTTAACGATTTGGTCAAGGTTAGGGTTAGGTTATAGTTAAGTTCAAGGTTAAGGTTAGGTTATAGTGAAGTTTAAGGTTAAGATAATGTTGGAGAGGTAAATCACCTCTCCAGACAGAGGCGATCCCTACTAGCCCAGATCGGGTCTAGCAACAAACGAGTCACGCTAAGATGTAGGTTCCTAATTACCAAAGACAAAGATGCGACAAGAGGCCTACCTTAAGTCCTACGCTATGGTTGCTTGTAGAGAAGATGGTGCTTCCATCCTTCGTTGTGGCATATCACAATTCTCCCACCTATCATGTTTGAACGCCTTCACGTACATGAAGAAACAACAAATACACAAGCGTAAAACCTAATACATGCAACTATGTATCAGTCAAAGAAGATACAATTCATAACATAAAACATGAACATACGAATGGAACCATAATCGAAGTCGTTTATTATTAATCAGAAAAAAGAAAGATACAACATGAGCTCTGACACTGGATCTTCCTTCAGTGGGTCGACAACGGAGTACGTCTTGATAAATCTCGTCAGGAATGGGACAAGTCTCTCTCTCTTCAGTTGTCTGATGACAATATCCTTACTATGATTAAGCTCTATTCAGGCTAGCTTGTAAAGGGAAAATGACAAGCTTATATATATGGTGGAAGGGGAGTTGGGATCCCTACAATGGTGGGATTGGCCCTATCCTCAAGGAAGCTTCCATGATGGGTCGAAAACCACTTCCCCTACATGGAGATCTGGAGCTAAACCTCCCAACTCATTTTAAAGACTCATCCAGGACTTAGTTGGAATCAAACTTCCGCCATTTATTTTTAAAAAACAATCCTTATTAAGACTAGTTTGAGTAATACACTGGGATAGAGTGCCAGTTGGCGTGCCCTCTTTGGTGAATTTCCCCCATTGGCACGAGGGTTGAACTGGATGGTCGCGCCAAGGCCAAAAGGTCTATTTTCAGGGCTTTTCACAGGAAATTGTCTTCAGGGGAATGATTGTCCTTGTCAAGGGGGATGCCATTAAGGTGGTTTTAGGTCATGTCACTGCTCACAGGTCACAAAATAGGCCCTCCAATGTGCGGGATGGGGGATTCCAGGGACGGTGACAAATTACTGTGTAACAAATTCCCCCTAAAGCATGAGGCTCGAGAGAGAGAGGGGTGAAATTCTTTATGAGAATGTTTCCAACTGAAAACACTGCCGTCAGAAAACCTACATAGGAAAGTACAACTAATATCTCAAATACATGACATATGTGGTATGGGCACAACCATCCATAATAGAGTATAAAATAATCAAGATCCAAGGCATGGACGCAACCATCCAGTGAGGATCGATAAATAGACTCAAGTATGGTCGTAGCCATCCAATCAATGAGTCATGTAACCAATCATAATAATCCAAAAAATCCATATCCTGGATTCTAATAGACAAAAACCAGGGTGTTTCACTCCATCTTGACTCGAACAGAGTACAATTTATAGCATGTGAATAAGTGAGCTGAAGTCAAACATGCAAGAACATCGTTTGATTACCAGCGAATGATGAGAGTTGTTAACAGACATGAGAGGAACCACAAATAATGACAATGGCCCTCAAGGTGCTAAAGGTACAATCCACGAAATGTGAATAGTGAGCTGGCGTTGAACACCCGCAGAATCATCCGATCGAAGGTCAATGATGAAAACCTTGCGTCAAATGCGAAGAACTTGCCATTGAGGCATGTAGGCTCCAAGGTACCGGAAGGGAGTCTCTAGATCAACTTCTTGGATAATAAGCTGAAGTTGACAGGAAGTGACCTTGATCAAAGGTGGGCCATAGTGTTTCCCACATCATCGATGCGAGACAGAGGAATATAATGTTTGTGAATCAGGATCAGATGAGAATCAGAGGAAGGTTGAAACTACAGAGGTCAGCTTCTCTTAAACATATCGCTGACACGACAGTGTATTTGGCAGTATTTGACATCAAAATATTAGAGGTCATGATGACGAGGAAAAGAGAAAATGAGAGGTCAAAAGGGATTACCCAAACCCACGGAGGAAAGCAGAGAATGAGATGAGATGTCCCCAACCTGACACAAATGCAGACAAGTGCCATGTTCAAGAGCGACATACTGCCAACATGATGACAACACTGGTTCCATTTTTCCCCACCATTTCTGGCGAGTACCCCAATTATTTTTGAAAAACAAGCTTGAAGGGGATAGCATATGCTTGTGATGTGAATTCATCCTTTGGACGAATCCATCCTAGCACATTTAACGAGCCCTAGGAAGGAGGAACTCGAATATCGTTATTATAACTAAATCCGATGTCATCAGGGTTTAACGAGTCTGAAAAAGGAAGAACTCGGCGTCTTTTCATGTTTAGAGAGTTTGAAAAGACAACGGAAAAGTAAACTCCAACATTCCCTTTTCGTAAATATTTCCTCAGATCTGAAAAGGTAGAAAACTATGTCTGAGAAAGCCTCCTAGTCACGATAGGCTAGGGTATTCCTTTTTCGTAAATAATCTATCCTATCCTGAAAAAGGGGTAAACATATATTGGGTAGATGTCATTTTGTAGCCACTTTAACGAGATCAAAACAAAAAGCGATTCGACAATCTTTTCATGCTTAGAGATTTAGAAAAGAGCTGAAAGATGACTCCAGAAATGACTTTTTTGTGTTTTTACCGAGTCCGAAAAAGTATAAAATACAACTTGTATCATCGTCCAAGTTGCGTAAAAACCTATTGTTGCACATGAAAGCGAGTGTAAAATCCATTTTTCGACAAAATATAGTAAAATATTTGGAAAAATGACTTTCAAAATCTAATTTTGACTTTGAAAAGTTATAAATCTGCCAAAAATAGTAAAACATATTCACTTTTACTTTTTACCTCTTTTGGAGAGTAATAGTGAGCTTTTGCTGTGAAAACTTGCGGCGACGATTGTGATCAATCCAGTACATCATTTTGGTTCTCGTTCATTCCAGGTAAGAGGCACTCCCCTTAGCTTTTTTTTATTCATTTTTTGTAGATTTCCATTGTGTCTTTGATCCCTGGGGGGACCCTTTGCAAAATTAGGGCTCGCCCAATTGGCGCGGGTATAAGGCACAGACCCACGCCAATTGGCTCCTTTTTGCAAAGGGGTCACGCCAGTTGGCGCGAATGTTAGCAAAACATTCGTGCCAATGGCGCAAATCAAATTTTCACCTCAATTTATTAAAGTGTGAGCCCATAAGATGAATTTTTGAGTGTTGCAGAGATCTAATAGGGTGTTTTTTACCATGTTGGTGTAGATACCTGGCCACAATGGTGATTGAGTGGAAGGAAAGGGAGCACAGTGAAGAGGATGAAATGGACATGAAAAATTAAGCTTGAATGACTGCCCTCTGAAACTGTGGTCTCAAAAAGTTCTTTCTCACACCATGTTTGAGAGCACAACCTGAGCTATTGCAATATTTGATTAGCATTTGGGACGAGAACGAAGAAGTGTTCAGGCTCCGAGACCAAGTATTGGAACTTGAGGTCTCTGATGTTTATTTCATAACCGGATTGTCCCGCAGAGGCCCAGTTCCAATCATGACAAGCAGTAGACCTTTTGGTGAAAAAATGGATATGGTAATGGCGAGAGTGTGCCCAGGGGCATGGACAGGATCAGGTAGTGGGAAGGTTGATATCCACATGGTCCATGATCTAGCACTCTGAGTAGTTCTCCACACCATTACGTGGGCTGCGGGGTTGCAGGCACTACATGAGGCAACCAAAACATAGCTCCTACTAGCATCCGAATGCATGAACCCTACACTTTTCGATTGGGCCACTGTTGTGACAACGAACATCAAATGACAGCTGACAAAGTGAAAGGAGGCCAAAATGAAATAGTTTGGGTATGGTTCCATCTTGGTATCATTCATTCTTGAACTGTTACCCATTTTCCAGGGCCAAGGGGAGATAGTCACCGAACCATCATTAAGGGAGCCGAGGATGGCTCGATGGGCAGCACTCATGCCCAGATCAAGAGGGGGCCAGCAGATGTCCTGGAGGCCCGAGTTTTTTTGTATGTCTACGATGACAACTGATCATTGTTGAGGACTTGCCCTATGCTGGTACCAACTTCACGGGAGACCCAAATCTTCCACTCCCAGAGGGGGATGACTGGGACGAGGATTTGGGTAAGAATATTTTTTATTTTTATGTATTTATGATTTTTTTTGTGATACATGCCTATTCTACCAAACAGTTCTATATGTATGCAGCTATTGGCCCAGAGAGGCCTTCCAGAATGTCGCCCATTGAACGGAGTACCCCTCTTGCACACGATCTTCAAGCTGAGGGTGGCGAAGGGAGCGATCTAGTCCAGAAGCTGGAGGGTATCACCCGAGGGATCCCAGATTACACACGGCTAGCAGACGTCCCGATGGCTTACCAGAGACACATTGTGGGGGTTCCTAGTTGCCTCCATCGATTACTGAGGCGATTGGTGCACCCGGTGACATGCTACCACGAGCACCATGCTGATTAGTCATCTAGGGATTTTATATGCATATCTTTGAGATACATGTTGTCTCTGGCTATTATTAAAATAGACATGTATATTTTTTTATTTTATGTGATGTACACAAAATACAAACTATTTGACACACACACACACACACACACACACACACACATATATATATATATATTTGGATGGATCTTTTTACATATGATGATGTTTTTACAAGTTGCACAAATTTCTATCTAAAACCATATTAGCTACTGCATTTGTTAACGCATTCATGTGTCTGGGTATGTGTTGATATGTAATGTAATCAAAATTTATTTCCACTAAATGAATACGTAGGTATCGTCGTAAAATGGATGGGTTTCTAACTGAATAATGACCATTAAGTTGTAGTACTACAAGCTATGAGTCCAGATACACAAGTAATGCATGAATACTAATGTTAACAGCCTCGTTCAACAATTCCAAAATAGCACTATACTCCGCGACATTATTTGTGGTATGCCCTAAACAAACACCTTGCAAATTAACCAACTCACCAGCAGGATCATAGATTACCCAGGCTGTCAAGGATGGATTCCTGGTACTGTAGGAGGCACCATCCAGGAAACTGACAAAAGGAGTAATAGACATCTGCACAATCAGGAAGACACAATCAGAAGAAAGATGCTTACAAAGCACACCACACCACACATGCACAAAAAATGAAAACACTCACTTATGTAAATACACTCCACACAAGAATATCTCAAGCGTAGTACTTTTTGAGGTATAACCCATTCCTAGGCTGCGCCAGAGGAACTCCTTTGTAGTCGATAAGCTCATAGGCCCCATTTTTTAATACTCGTTTAACTATATAGGGCCCATGTCACATGGGCTGGAATTTTCCCACTCCAAGTTTATCGTGTGCTTGGTCATATAGGAGGACGAGGTCCCCTTCAATGAAAGAACGTGGAGAAACCGATTGATCGAAGTGGGCTTTGACCCGCTTTTTCTGTGCCTCAATGACCAAGGTAGCTAAGCGGCGAGTCTCATCCAGTCATTCCAAATACAAGAGACGTTCTTCCTATGGAGAAGTGTCAGGCAATAGTTCCATAGCCAACTTCAGGGAAGGAATTTATCATTCAACTAGGAGAGTCGCTTCGAGACCATACACCAATTGGAAAGGTGTGAATCTGGTTGCGTTCTTTACAGAAGTTCGATAAGCCTAGAGAGCTAAGAACAATTGGAGATTCTACTTGGATTTGTGGATACCAATTGTTCATTGAAGCATCGTGACCAAAACCTTGTTCACGGCCTCAACCTGGCCATTTTCTTGGGGTAGTATGGCATTGAGCTATCATGGCATAAGCCCAACTTTGATTTCAGCTCAGCCATCATGTAATCCCAAAAATGAGTACCATGATCGGTGACAGTGGCTTGAGGGACTCCGAAACACGTAATAACATGGTTGAAAAGGAATTGGGTAGTTTTCTTACCGTCAGAAGCTAATGTAGGCACCGCTTTGGCCCACTTAGTGAAGTAGTCCACGAAAATTATTATATAAGGATGCCCCCCAACCGAGTGAGGGTTACATGTCATAAAATATATGCCCCATTTAGCAAAAGGGCCCATGGTAATGACAGGATGCAAGGATAGGGGTGGCGTGTGCCTCTTGCGCTAAAAGACCTAGCACTTATGACATTTTCAGACTGCAACAATACAGTCTTTGAATATAGATGGCTAGAAGTAACCCACACGCAGAATCTTCTGGGCGGTGGCATATTCGGACATGTGACCACCATAGGCACCACTGTGACAGTAATTCAAGACTCTCTTAGCCTCTTCTAGGGTCAAGCACTGGCGGAGCACAGAATCAACTCTGACATGTTACAAGGTATCTCCTACAATGCAGTATGTTAATGGGGTTGCAGTCAAAAACCACGGTTATGGTACACAACAGGATGTAATGGCGGAATCACTGAACGACTTGAACCGCAGAGAGCGCCAACTTTTCGATGTGAACATAGTGTATTTTCGTGTCGAGAATATTTCGAGATAGATAATAAACTACGTGTTCATTTCCATCGTCCTCATCCTGTACTAAAACCATAGCTATCATGCTAAACATAGCGGCCAAATAAAGGGTGAAATCACAATGATAGTTGGGAGTACGTATCAGCAGAGCGTTAATGAGAAACATTTTAAGCTTATCAAAAGATCGCTGGGAAATCTCGTTCCAATGGAAGGGAACGTCCTGTTTCAAAAGTCACGTAAAGCCCTTGGCCACTTCCGCATAGTTCGAAATAAAGCGTCGTAAGAAGTTGGCTTTCCCCTGCAGACTCTGCAGTTGATGTAACGAGGAAGGGGATGGGAGGTTAATGATGGCCTTGACCTTGAGTGGGTCGAGGTGAATTCCATCTTTGGAGACGAGGAATCCCAAAAGACGACCAAAATCCACGCAGAAGATGCATGTATGAGGATTGAGCCTGATATTTTAGCATCTGCAACGGAGGAAAATATGGCAGAGGTGTTCCGGATGGTCCTCATGCCAAGCTGAATGTGCTGAAAAATCATCCAGATATGGCTGAAAAATATGACGTATTTCATGGAAAGCATAGGACATAGCACGCTGGAAAGTGGCCCCAACGTTTTTTAAACTGAACGAGAGATTTTTGTAAGCGAAGGTACCCCACGGACAGATAAAGGAAGTGTTATGTTGATCAGCGGGTAAAATATTGATTTGATTGTACCCAGAGAAGCCATCCATAAGGGAATAAATCTCACCCCCCACACATTCATCAATGATATGATCTATAAAGGGAGTGGGGTAATTGTCCTTAGGACAGGCCCGATTGATGTCTCGGTAATCAACACAGACCCGTATAGTGCCCTGCTTCTTATCTACATGGACAATATTTGAAACCCATTCTGTGAGGGGAATTGGATAGATAAAGCCTACTTTAAGAAGTTTTTCAACTTCTGCCTTTATAGATGCAGCTTTTCATGGATGCACTGGGCGTAGGCGTTGACACACGATTTTCGCACCTCGATAGGTAGGAATCTCGTGCACGACTATGTTAGGATCAATGGCAGGAATCTCCTCATAGGACCACGTGAAAACATCTCTGAATTCACAAAAAAGGTTCGTATAAACTTGTATCTCTTCGGGAGAACAAGTCACTCCCACATGAATATTCTCGACTACCCCCAGTTTGATGGAGATGTCGATCGGCATGGTTTGAGTGATATTACTCAGGTTTCCCTCCGAAAGAACCTCATGAGTTAATATATGTGTTTGAAGAGGTGGAGTGGGAACCTAAGATGCGAAGCGCTCTATACAATCAGACATTTCCCCCAGGCCAGCCATGAACGAGGTACGATGATGTCCATCACTCCATGGTAGATCTTCAAGAGACATTGTTTCAAGAATAGCTTCATCAGAAGGGAAAACTTCTCTTAAAGAATCAGGCGAATCTGCATCGCTGAGATAAGGGGATTGAGAATATATATCCAGAGCCATGCTTGAAGGAGCATGTTCAGGAGGAGGAGGATCAGATGCACCGACGATTTCGCAATTATTAATCTCAACTGGAGTTAACGACATCGATTCTCCGAAAGAGGTCACCTGTTCAGGCGAAGGGATGATCCAAGGGTTGTCTGACCTAGAGACCATGTTAACTTGAACGGTGTGCGGTGGTGGTGCAGGAAAAATACCCATGAGGACGGGGTCCTTGAAGAGACCGGGCCCTACACTATTGGGGGGATTGGGGATCTGATCCACGTAAGGAACATTGTTCTCAGAGGATGAGGTGAAGAAATACAATTGATCCATAGTGATAAGTTTTCCCTCATGAGGGAACTTCAGAAGCCGAAAGAGGGTGGACAGAACACATAGCATGGTGTGAGTCCAACTGCAACCAAGAAGAATATTGTAGTTGAGCTTGGCGTCAACCACTTCTACTTCTACGTTGACTGTCTTCCCCTGTAACGTGATCAGAAAACATTCGAGAACACCCAGGGGTTTTGATTCTCGACCATAAAATGCCTCTAGGGCATTGGGAGACGAAGTAAGAGCTGGATAGCTAATGGCCTTCCAGCAGGCGGATGACATAACACAGGTGGAAGCACCTTTGTCCACAACGGCCTTGTGGATGTTGAGGCTGTTGATCCCGACTTGGATAACAAGAGCGATTTGACGTGGAAGTCGGGGGAAAAATTTTTCGAGGTCGAAGGTGAGAAGATTAGAATCGATAGGATCGATTCCACAGATTGCAGACAACAGAGCTTTATGTTGCGATGGGAAACTTTGAAGCACTTCCAATGCAGCCATTGCAGAAGGTGCCTGTACCAAATCCTCAACAATACTGTAGTGCTAAGCGGCACAGGCATTTGGGTTGTAGGAATATTTTCACAGAACACCTTTAGAAGGTGGCCTCACAACAGGTTCAGCACTGGTATTCTCAATTTCTAAAGGACCAGAGACAGATGGGGGAGGTGGGCCATCAACGACTTCCTTCCCAGCTACCTGGCGTGATCCAGCATAATCCTTCAAACTCGTAGCGATTGAGATAGGTACAACACCATTCATCATAAATACTTGGGACCCAAATGGTACAGATGGTGAAGGCTGCTCAACCATATGTTTCTACTGAGACGAGAACACTTCTTTGAGAACTACCAGAGTCCCTTTAGAGCCTTTTAGAAGTTGAATAACTTTAGATCTTCATGGACAATCTTTGGTATAATGGTCTCATTCACAGATAAGGTAGGGGTACTTCGATTTACGTTGGGAATCATCATCAGTACGAGATTTAGAAGACTCTGGTTTCGGGGCATTGGGTTTGGATTTCCCTTTGCCCTTCTTCTTTCCTTTAGAGGCCTTTTCCATAGGATTAGCCTAAATAGCATTGACCTCCGCAATATTACTAGAATCTAGAGGGGTGGGAAGAGCAGAATTATTGAAAGAATTAGACTTCTACTTCCCATTTGAGGATTTCCAAGAATTTTTAGAAACGGAACCAATAACACCATCCACCGCTGGGGTAGGTGGTGCTTTAGAGGTCCCTGACCACAGAGCATCAGTCAAAATTTCATAAAGCATGCTAGACTGAGAGTACACTAGATTAAGGTACTGGGCACGCACGATGGCTTGTTCTTTAGTCACACATGCCCCCATAGAAATATCTTGAGCGATCTTGTTAACGAAGGATGTAGTGAACCAATGAGTTAGTAGCTGATCAGGTATATCAAACTTGATTAGTCTACAATGACGTCGCCAATCATGAATATGATCAGATATGTGGGTGGATTTATCCTGCTTCAAAGAAGTCAGGAGATGCATCCCAGCTTCGTAACGAACCGGTAACTGGAAGTGCGTCAAAAAATCCATAGCTAATGTATTGATGTCTTGAAAGATATTGTGGGGTGATTCTATATACCACTTAGCGGCAGCACCGGTAAGAGTGAATTGGAAGAGACATAGACGAATTGAATCATCCACCCAAGAGTTGGATGAACACCATAGATGGTAGGTCATTACATGAGCTTGGGGGTCCTCTCCATCTTTACCTTCAAACTTAGGACAGTCACCGGGCACCTTGGTTGGAACTAGAGGCCAATAAGGATCATGAAGAATCGGATCATTGGTCAATTTAGAAACGTCCGATAATTCCAAGGTAGCCAGGAAAAACAACTGAGGATTGAAAGGCATACCAGGCCCTAGATAAGAACCTGTACCTGTACTCCACCCTGGTTGAGCATAACCTTTCCCCCATTGGTTCTGTCCGGGCGGATTCTGACCATGGGGGGTGTTACACAACAACTTGTCACCATCCCTGCAATCCCCATCCCACACATTGAAGGGTTCATTCTGTGACCTGTGGGCAGAGTTAAGACTTGAAAATAATTTCATTGCATCTCTCTGAAGATGAGCTTTAATTTCCCTTAAGACATCTCCTTGCAAAAAACCCTAAAAATA